>QRDG01000142.1:0-175143 GCA_012064385.1 Puccinellia tenuiflora
TACGCGGTTAGCTCTTCTGCTATTGCTTGCGGGTTCATGGGTACCTCACCGCTCATAGCTTGTGCTGCTCTGTCCCATGCTGCCTGACTGAGCCGCGTTTTCCGGCGTGGAGGGTTTGTCTCATACTTAGGCCCTGTTCCCTTTGTGAGGTCCATCAAGTCGACCAAAGGATTGCCCATATCATCGAAATCCTCAGATTTCGCGGGTGCCTCGCTCCCGGGGTTTGAATCACATATATCTGATGATTTACTAAAGGAACGATATCAGTAATAACTGGAGAGACAGGGTTTGAGGTATTGATACCAGAATCAGCACTGT
Organism: Puccinellia tenuiflora; assembly: GCA_012064385.1. Lineage (NCBI taxonomy): Eukaryota > Viridiplantae > Streptophyta > Magnoliopsida > Poales > Poaceae > Puccinellia > Puccinellia tenuiflora. The sequence goes on from QRDG01000142.1 coordinate 319, forward strand.
CGGACAGATCGGGATCGGTCTCCTCTTGATTCTCCTTTTCTGGCGCCAAGCTTGGAAGCCATATGCTTTGCGACGGACAGGCGACACCATCGAAGAGATGGCGAAGGCCTCCTTGCTTGCAGTAACCTCGACTTGATTAGCACGTATCGAGTCGATGAAGTTTTCTTGGTCAGCAAGTCGATGTAGATCGGATCTTCCCGACGATCCGAAAGTTATCCCGCCGAACTCCTCGGCGAGGTGGTTGTTGTTGATGTTGTTGGTGTAGCTTGAAGATGAATACTCTTCATCGCCTGAGTCGACGGATGATGCCGACAGATCCGACGATGCAGGCGAGATCACCGATGGACCCGAGAATATCGGGGCCGCTAGGCGATACGATCCTTCCTTGACGATGAAGAAGCGATAGCTCCCGAAAGTCACGTCCATCTCGTTGAGGTCGGCGTATTGCGGAAGCTGGGCGGGAGGGTGAGGAGAAAAAATTTTGAGTTCAGATCGGATCTGGTTACCTCCTCCCGTCGAGCTGCTTGATGATGTTGATGAAGATGCCATCGAGTTCACGTTCCTGACGTCCTCAATTCCCACAGACGGCGCCAATTGACGAGGTTCGTACTCGGTAATGCCTACAGATGTAGACTTAGGGTTTCGTGGAATAGAGGGCAGGTAGAACTCGAAGGTAATCAGACGAACAAAGGCTCTGGACTAGACGAAAACAAAGTAACGTGGATTTTGGCACAATGATTTGATGATCTCTTTGACCCTGACCTAGCCTTATATAGGAGGCTAGGTCGAGTCCTGGTCGGTTTACAAGATTACAGAGTCGGTTCCCCTTGTTGGGCCGAAGCTTTTACAAATACATCGACTATGTCTATGTACAAAATGACTTAGGCTTTACACGGCCCAATAATATCACTAAAACATATACAAGGGTCCAAATACTCGGGACCCTATTAGTCATATCCATGTCAACCGTATTCTCTCGCCGTATGGATTTCTAAAACCCTCAAAGTAACTCAGAAAAATGCGAGGATAACGAAAATCCCAAAAGAAAAGGCGGACACTAGGGAACAGCCGGCAGATCCAGGCCATCGTTTTCGATGATTCGGACACTAGGGAATCATCAGATACGATCATAGATCATAACAAAAATCTCAAAAGAAAAGATTGTATCTGATGATTCGGACACTAGGGAATCATCAGATATGATGGCAGACGTCACGCACGGGACATCGTTTTCGTCTGATGCGATCTGTCCTGCACCGGCGGTCCCGAGATGTCGCTTTCAAAATTGCATGCATGCGAGGATGATTGGGCTACACGTGTCCGCCCATCGCGTCGTTTTCCACCGTGACGTTCTCATTGCGTCATGCAAGCGGACCAATGGAGGCGTTCCACGTTTTCGTCGTGGGTCGATTGCTGACGTTCTCGTTTCCTACTGCACAGGCTTCAAATAACAGAATTGCACAACAAAAGTTCATACATACATTAACATTCACAGAAATTCAAATCGTCACTCACAAATACATTAAGGTTCTCACCACTACAGGTGCATCACATAATTATTGAAGTTTTATGAAGGGTGTGGCCACCAATATCAGAGGATCAGGGAAGCTCCACGTCCATGGCGGCTCGGTAGCAGGTTCGGGTCTCCGGGAGCGAAACGAGCGGGGCGGCGATGCGAAGACGAGGGGTGCTGGAGTCTGAGTTGAAGTAAACGGCGTCGTAGGTGGGAGGCCCAGTAGTAAAGTAGGGCCCGTGGGCTGCGGGAGGGAGTCCGGACTACACCGATTTGCCCGGACACGGTGCACAATTCAATTCTGCGAACAGGAGGACGTATCCAGTGCACCGGGTGAACTGGTGCACCCGGTGCACCCACCCCAAAAATCAAGACAAAATATATTTCAAAAAATACGAAAAAAGTTGGACATAGATAATGTTCATATCTAATATGTCACAAAATTTGAACTTCAAATTCGTAACAGAACAGAACCGACAGAGTCCTGCTTTCCTATGATTTGCACCGCTGGCCTGCACGTTCAAAGAAAAAGAAAAGCACACGCAGTCCTGCATGTATGAGCGAAGGAACTGGAAAGCGAAACGAACAGAACCGACAGAGTCAGAAATAAACGGGCCGAGCCCATGAGACGAAGTTTAGTGAAACGCATCCGACGTAGAGGCCATCTTACCGAAACCCTAAATCCCATCTAACGGTTTGCCCCTATCCATCCATAGGGCTGGCTATATAACAGGCGGGCGGCTGGCTCGTCTCCACCACCCCTCCTCGTCTTCTTCGCCGCCGCCGCCACCGCCGCCGCCGCAACAACCACCACCCCTCCTCGTCTTCTTCGCCGCCAAAAGGAAAAGATGCTCCCACGAAAACATCTACTCCCATGCCCAAATCAAATCCCTGCTGGCCCGCTCCGATGAGCTGGCCCGCTCCGATGAGGACAATCTTGTGAATCTTGTCTCTCTGGAGTCCTGCGCATGGCGGCCGAGTCGTATGCACTCCTCCGCCCTGATGGACTCGACATCCTTGGTATGCTCCGAGCTGGCTCTCCTCTCGGTCGTGGCAGGCTTGGCGGGGAACACTCCACAAGCTCGAGCATGATCTGTTACCCCAGGTCATGGATCCGGAGGCCAAGCTGGAACGGGGCGTCCTGGAAGCCCTCCTACTCATGAAGAACTCAGCAATTACGCTCTTACATCTGGGGAAGGCCTTTAAGGTAGCTCAAAGCTTGGGCAGATTGCTTGACGAGGGTCGGGTCTCAGCCCAAGTCGAAGAGCTGAGCATAGTGCTAAAGGATGCCGCTGTTCTTTTACTGGAAGGTAAAGGCAACATGGCCTGGCTTCGGGAGAAGCGTGTCCCGTGGCTGGTCAGGCTGGTCACCGCTCTGTTGGCGACCCCGGTTCGTTTCTCTGATTCTGAGATCTGAGTAGACTATCAGCTGTTTCTTGCCAGCTCGTGACTGTTGTGATTAGTATTTTTTAGGGGCGTGGCAAACAGCTTAGAACTGTAGGGGTAGCTCTCAAATGTTGCCATGTATTTCTTGGACCCTTTATGTTTGGATGATATTATGGATTTTAAATAGTATGTATCTTGGGTACTGTTTTCTCATTCTGTGCTAGGGTACACTTGCAATTACTTTCAGTTAGGATGGTTCGGTGGACATGTATGAACAATGATTATTCTTGTGCAAAATCAGTTTGTTTTAAAGTATCACTCTTCACAAGTCAACTAACAAATTGAACTTACAAGTCCCACTACTATACCAAAACTTCCAAACAACTGTTGCTGAACTGTCCAACTATCCCAAGTTCAAATATCTGAATGGTGACAATCAATTCAACTATTCAAGTAGCCAATGCTGAGCATAAACATATATATACCAATGCCAACATATATATCATAGATCAAATTTGCTAAGTAAGCAAATATGTCCTCACACAGCTACAATTGGATCATGGTTTCTCTCTTTCAGCTATAACTCCTACTCTCAATGGTATCTATGCAGATAATTGACCTGAACAACCCAAAGCAATTGGAGACCTCCTGAACTTGAATCCATCCCAAGACACAGGTGTTTCACAAACAACTGGACCGTTGCAACTGGTATGTCGTGGCACTGTGTGTTGACTAAATGCCTTCCCTTCATTCTCACTTCTCAGGTGTAGTGACTAATGGATGCCATCTTTGGCTTGTTGGGGATTTTGAATTTATGCGAGATCCAAACTCATCAAGGGTTTGCATCAACAGCTTGAACCTACATAAAGAATAAATTGGGTTACACTGTTGCTCTCAATTATCAAATAGTATACATTAATGCAAATAGTTACAGAACAATTTGACTATGTGTGCAAATCATCTGGATATTGTTTTGTTTCCTTTAAATGAATCATCCATCAAAAGATCGTCAACCCAAGGACCAAATATACAAAGCTCCTGAACAATATTTCAAGTAAATCTGATTTTTTGGGGAGCAAGGTATAGAAAAATATATCAATATGGTCCTTGTGACAATATTTAATACATTTAAGCATCACATACTTAAGCTCACCTTAATGGCTGGAAGTACAAATCATAACATGATAGTATCAACAAGCACTGCAGCCTCTCCTAAGAAGGTCTTCTAATTCCCAATGCTCACTACTGAAAATGAAAATGATTGACAATGGGAGAAAAGCTGCTCTGCAAAAGTTATTAAGAACAAATCTAAAGGTATGACTGTGATATCTGCTAGGTGGTGTTTCCTTATAGTAAGCTACAATTTGATGTGTCATTTCTTTTTATATAAGAAGGCAAATGATAATACTTCAGTATATTTAAGATAGTAATCATTCCTCTTGGTGCAATAGGTATACTGCTGAGTATCTGCCAAATGCCGTGTTCTTCCCTCAATGGCCTCTTTCTCTGTGTGTGTCCTATCTAATCTGTGTAATGTTACCTCCCCCGGTCGCCTAGAGGGCGATGCGAGAGAGCACGGATTCAAGGTAGTCTCGGAATATAGAGCTTTGCTGCCCTACCTCAGATTATTTCCGTCCTTTGCGCCACTGAAGTCAGGGTACCGCTCTAGGGTGATCACCTCTCATCTTGTAATTTGTAGCTCTCCTATTTGAAGTAAAATTCAGGTGGGGAGTCTATCCCTCGGGTGACCCTTCGAAAAATCTTATGCTTTGTCATGGTATTTATATTAGACCCTATTTGGTGCCTTACCCTCCGTCAGTGTTGTATGTGTATACTTTTGCGTATGTAGCACTCCTAAATATAACAAGCCAATATATGCAAAATATGGTCCAGCTGTATATTTAGAAAGTTTTTTTTTGTCAAGAATATGGACCTGATACGACACAATAATGAGGTACTTAAACCCACAAATGCAGAGAAAACCCTGAACACGAGAAAAGACAACCAAGACGCCAAGTCTAAAAATTCTGGCACATGTCATAGCCAAACAATGTGTATGTAAATGGTAACTATTTCCCGTGTAGCCAACTTCTCATATTGAAAATCTAAGGTTGCTGTGATACAGACAATTTTATCAACTTTTGTGGTTAACCATTTTTTTCACACCATTTTATTTCGCCTTGGTCAGTGACTCAGTGTGCACATTGTTTTGTTTCGGTAATGGCAATGACGTACAATGATTCCCAGTACATGATTCATCGGTACTCGGTAGCATGCTTTTTCAGGAAACCCAGATTTATGGTAAAGAAACAAACTTTTTTTAAGCTCCATTTCATGCCTGTACCAATTTACAAGCACTTCGGGCTCATTGCCAAAGGATTCAACAAGCTGTAAGATTTACAGATGTTTCAAACCAGTTCCCACGGCATCAATCTCACCAACACGGACAGCGCACGCACGCACACAAAACATGAAGTTCCAAAAACAAACCCACATTGCAGTTTTGCAATCGGCTCAGAATCTCTATTTTCGGTGGAGCATGAGCACATTTTCCTACTCGTCGAGACAGCCAGTCTAACGAGGACCGAGTGCTGACTCACCGCTGTCATCTTTGTAATTTTTTCAAAAAAAAAACAGGGCTCAGCATCCTAAAATATATCTTTTTTTACACATCACCATGCATCCAACTTGAGTGAGTTCAGCCGTCTAGTTCTTAGATCGCGCTCAGCCATGACCACCGTCTCCTGCTTTTTCCTTTCTTTTGTAATTGTGTTCGTCGTCATCGACCCAATCTTGTCAAATGCAAACTAGGAAAGGAAAAAGGTTAAAGATGGATAAATCAGATTCCAATAGTTTGATAATTGTGTGCTTTCAGCATGAACCACCTACTTGATAAACTACAGATAAGAGCAGAAGTTCTGACTCTCACTTAATGTAATTTCTTAGTTCTCAACTATAAGTTTATAACAGTATGCGTCATCACTGGCTACTTGAGTATTTGTTGGTATAAAAGAGCGGATAATTACCGTGAGTAGCTCATCAGGCTCGTATAGATGATGAGCAGTTGTTTGCAGAATATCAATTACATCACCAATATGTTGGATTCGTAGAAGATCATCTTCTCTCATCTGCAAGTATTCGAGAATTTATGAAAAGTGAAATCAAAACAATGCCAAACAATCAGAAGGCATTATTTCAACCATATAGGCAAGGAATCCAAACTCTTTCTGAAAAGTGTGCAGGGAAGGAAATTTCCTGAGTACACACCTTGAAAATTGGAACAAGACTTTTGCTCCTTCATTGAATAAAACATCCCACACTCGCAGGGTTGTCTGTTCACAGCAACAACGTCATTTTACAGTGAGTTCAGGGACATCACTGACGGACGAGATAAACGCAGGTATCAGGTAAACTATTTTCTAACCTCTGAAGGCAAAGTTTTGGAGAAGAGGCATAAGAACCATTCTGTGGCAACAAGTGAAACATCAAACCCCATTGCATCAAGATGAGCAGCAATTCTGCATCATTAGGACAATCCAATGTAGTACACAACCAAAGCATCATGGTTATCAGTGAGAAAGAATAACATGAAAGTTGCGGGAAAGTACTATCTCGGGCAGTTTATAGCCAGAAGATCTTTGAATACTCACTGCTCAACATGACATCCAGTAAGAGTATCTGTGTAACAATCACTGACGAGAACATTTTCCAACAGTACAGCAAGCATCCAAAATGCATCTTCCTCCGTCTTCATAACGAGCAACAACAGAGCAGCTACATAGTTTAAACCCTGCAGTACACACTATTAGGAAGTGCTATGCGAGATAACTTACATCTGATGAACAAGAAACTTGGCACTATGGCTACCTGGCAATATCCAACTTCTGAATCACGGAATGAGTACCCAACAAGTACACGTCGAAGAGATGCCTGGCCTTCCTCGCTGTTCAGCCAAGGATGGCAAGGGAAGGTGCGAGGGAGATCCTATAATGGCAAAGCATTACTTTTTTATTTCACGGATCCACCAAACAAGTATATAAAGCCTAATATATACTGATAAAGGTGATAATGACCTGGATAAAACCGTTGAAGCTACATATTAAGATAAACAGAAAGTGGATCAATTACATAGAGTAATCTGGCAGCGGAACGCAAATATGAAGAATCCTGCTTAAAACATCCTTGAACAAATGAAGCACGTGGAAACCAAGTATTCATATGGATGAAGCCATCCGATGCTTGCAGGATGTTGCTCATTAATAATTTTAACAGGCAATATAATCATTCTATAGAAAGATATTATGTACTCTTAATTTGTTCAAGGTATGAAGAAACACTGTCAGAAATTAAAGAACAAAGACAAATCTTGAACTGGTAAAACGTTTGTTAATCGATCATAAATCTTCAGACATGCCCACTAGTTTAACCATAATATTCCAAGGGATGACATAATTATAAAGAATAAATAATAACAGCATATGAAAACTTACATGGTCAAATTGGCCGGTGTGGTTTTCCCCTCTGTGACCCTTATCAGCTCGTCATAGTATGTCTCAGGCACCTTTGATCGCTTCTTGGCTGCACCTGTATTCCTAACCTACAGGTGCCCACAAAAAAAGGTGGGTGAATTTCTCGATCAAAGGATCTCCGTCGCAATTGTCTCTAGAGGATCCCAACCAAGGCAAGGCTTTCGTTGGAAAAACCGGTGCCGACAAAAAAAAAAAGTCTCCCTGTCTCAGTCTCCTTTCTCTTTTCGGGAGCAGAGCTGATAAAATCCCTAAGATGAGATTGAGTTCAACGGGTATGAAGGATAGAAATATGCTATTTGCTGCTATTCCATCTATTTGTGCATCAAGTCCGAAGAAGATCTCAATCTATAATGAAGAAATGATAGTAGCTCGTTGTTTTATAGGCTTTCTCATATTCAGTCGGAAGAGTTTAGGTAAGACTTTCAAAGAAACTCTCGACGGGAGAATCGAGTCTATTCAGGAAGAATTGCAGCAATTCTTCAATCCTAACGAAGTCATTCCGGAGGAATCCAATGAACAACAACGATTACTTAGGATCAGCTTGCGAATTTGCAGCACCGTAGTAGAATCATTACCAACGGCACGCTGTGCGCCTAAGTGCGAAAAGACAGTGCAAGCTTTGTTATGCCGAAACCTAAATGTAAAGTCAGCAACACTTCTAAATGCCACTTCTTCCCGTCGCATCCGTCTTCAGGACGATATAGTCACAGGTTTTCACTTTTCAGTGAGTGAAAGATTTGTATCCGGGTCTACGTTCAAAGCTTCTACCGTAGAACAAATTATAGAGGCCTTCGTACCCATAGACCTAATTCGAGAAGGCTTGATAGTCCTAAGAAAGGTGAGGGTGGGGGGTTCTATTTAGGAAGAATAAGGAAGAGGAATAGAATCTCATTCATGTGTTCATGCTAACAGAAGAGCGGATCCAATACACATAATACTTTTTTATCAGGAAATTCCGAATGATGAATTTGGGATGTCATGCCCCACAAGTTAGTTGCCCAAGCGCTCCGGGCAGTCTACCACAAGATAGAGTTTGAGCCTGGAGCCAAAGCCCCAACCCCTAAATTTTAGGAAATCATTTCTGGAAGTCATATCGGCCAGATAAGCCTCTGACGGCTCCATATTGATTTTTCCCCAGTTTTCTTTCTGAAGAAGCGGGAGCCATTTTGCATTGAAACTCGGTATCAGCAGAGTCATCTCCTGAGAAAGACTTATTTATTATTTATACAATACAAGATTTAAGAGAACATAGTGAAGCCCTCAAAGCGCTAACAAAGTTGTAAGTAGAGAAGTTTTCCAAAAAGATACCTCGTTTTTCCATTAAGTGTGCGTTGTCTGATGAAGAATAACGGGGGAGCCAACTCAATAACCTAGCGGAGGAACCGTCCGGACTTGAAACAGCGGATGCAACCCTTGCATTTCGTTCTTTTGTTCTTTACTCTATTTTCGCTTTGGCACTCACTTCCTTTGGAATAAGGGCATTTTTATTCTCTACTCGTTCCTAGCCCTCCTGGTCTTAATTCACTTTAGGTGGTCGGTACCTTCGAACTCCCGTTTCTACCTATGGTGTTGAGTATGCCGAATTACTATTTGAGTATACCGAATTAGTTTAGCTATCTGCTGATCTACCAATTGGGGTCAGTGGTCTTCACCACTCACTGAGTATGTGAAACCTGTTCAACCTACTATAATAAGTTCAAGAACGGATCCTGAAGGAAAAGAAAAAGGGAGCAGATCCGGTTCCGTTGACCATCAAACAGTTTATTAATTATGTTATGTCAAATGATGGGAAAAAGGAAGGAGTAATCAAAAAAGACTAGAACTACCCGATCCGTTGAAATACGATACGAAGGAAACGGACTTCAATCCCTCATTCTTATTGTTTGTTCTTCTGATCCCCTTGTTTTTCACTCGCTTAATTCGGAAGAGGAAAACGACAGCAGCTAAAGTGATAAATAAACAATTGCTCGGAAAGCTTCGGTTTGAGCGTTGGTTTTGATGACAGTGAAGAAAGCTCGCCCAAAAGACGTACGTTGAACCAATGAAAAAAAAAGAATAAAATATGAGGAGAACTGGGTGCATTGGTAAACGACTCCGCCATAGCTTGTACGACTTCTGAATCCTATTAATGGCGCTCTCCGAATAAATAAGTAGATACAGGCGGACTACATACACGTGCTCTCCGAGTAGGGAAAGTGATAAATCTACGGTCTTCCATCCGCGGATGTGACAAATCCAATTTGGTCTTGTCCCGTGGCTCGGACCCGGTCGCGTAAATGCAGCTACCACTACGACGGGATACTCTAGTTATTTACTCTGTTTCAATCCCTATTTGGCCATTCAACAGTAGCGTACGGCCTTTGGAAAGCATCTCTTCCTAGAGGGGACTCCCGCTTGTGATCTTCTTCCTTGGGTCGGAGAAAGGGCCCCACTTACCAATTGGAAATTGAAATGCCGAATGAATTGAACCAAACTACGGAAACTGTGGTTGAGCTTGCCTGTCATCAACGAAGGATGGTTGTGAAGTTGGTGGAAGAAAGCAAACCAATGAATGCAGCTAGTCACCCCGAAAGGCGAGCCCATGTCTTTTGAGAAACTGACACAACCCGTTGACTTATCTTATACTAAGGGTCCGTCCTAGCCAACAAGGGATTTCTCATAATTTTAGGATGAAACATCATCATATCTCAGCTTGATTATGAGAGAGATTGAAGTGAAAGAACCCGGTTTCAGAGCGTGGAAACGGAAAAGAATGAGGTGAAAGGGCCGACCCATGCAGCCCACTTAGAATGTGCTTTGACTTCCCTAGGTTGTACAATAGCACTATTTTATGGACCCAAGTTCGAAAGGATTAGGGCACTGGATTGAAGAATAGCTCAGTCCGATAGAAACTTAGGTTGGGCTGGCGGAGGGATGAGTGGAGCTTCTGTATGACATGTACTGGTGTTTCATTAGTCCCTTGATCGGGTACCCGAAGCTCGCTTTGAGGAAGCAGTGCCATTTGGTTCTTCCTTCTTTCACGTCCATCCGCGAATGATTTGAGAATTCTTTTCATCACTGTTTGGATCGCAGACTTGACCGTTGTCTATAGGTTATCTTTTGCTTCAACAAAAGACGTACCATGTAGTCAACTTTATCTATGCAATTATTGATTGCAAGCATGATTCATTTCCAGTTCAATTGTGGAATGTCAATGGCCAGCCCTTTGAACTAGCTTGGCTTGCTTCTTGGAATAACTGCAGCTAGCTCTAATTGATAGTGATTTTCATCAAGATCCCTAGGTCGAACAATGTGCTGCTCTCTAAGTGAACGGCCAGGGGTTGTTATTGGAATGAAATCCACGCTTCATCTATCGTAAAATTATATATGCCACAAATAGAAGTAGAAAGAAATCCTAGCAGTCATTGAATCCAGAGGAAATCGCAATCCAATTACCGTGAGAGCGAATTAACAGAGTCAGTTCAACTAAATGGTAAAAATCAGAATAAAGGAAGGTAACGAAATACTTCATTAACAAGGCCCGTTTAATTAACAATTTGAGCTTAGAACGGCCTTTCCCTATCTCTTGTGGAATCACCCACGAGCCCATGAAAACCGCGCTTTTTCTTTAGATAATTGAGCTTCTAATGGGCTTTCCCTGCCAGGAGACCAGCATTACCTGTAAAGGGTAAGAATCGACAGATTGTCTCAATCCGACTCTACTAAAGAACATGCGCCCCTCGCGGTCTTCATCGGCAAATCCAATCCAATCGACCTTCCTCTTAATATTTTGATACAACTTTGTGCCTGCTCGGCTTCCTCCGTAACGTGGCCAAAGCCTTGTTGCTATTTACTTCTTCGCATGGCTAGGAATTCCAGGTTGAAATAGGCGTACGTAACAACAATGAAGTCAATATCATATGGGATCGGATCGCGTCATTCATAATGTTCCATTGTATCCGATCCTGTGAAGTTAGACTTGGTATCATAGCTGGTGCGGATCCGTTTAGAGCTTAAAAGTTACCTCATACAGCACCTGGGTCGTCCATGTACGATCACTGCTTTCGCAATAAAGGAGGAGTGACTATGGCTTTGAGCCGCCAGGAAACACTTCATAGTCCGTTTTTTATCGCTCGGCGCAAGCACATACTTTTGCTTTTCTTTAGCTGGAACCATGGAATTCTCACGTAATACTTAATCAGACAGATCTAGCTGAGGATACAGAAGCCAGTCCATTGAAGCTAAAGATCGTACGAGGGGCACATAGCTGGCATGAAACTTTCTCTTTTCGATACCCAGTTTTTGTTTGGTCTGATCCTGCGGCTCGAGATAACGGTACTTCTCAAAGATTCGTTTCGTTGAGACATTCTCGATCGAGAAAAACGGCTGTCCCGTGCATTAGTTATAATGTAGGTGTAGGTCCTGAAAGCGCAATCTGGTTTTGATTCAAATAAAAGGTATCGCGTAGAAGGGGGACGTGTTTTTCCACCTCTTTTGTGCGCCATCCGTTTCTGCTCTCTTTCTTCGAACCCATAAAGCATAGCTCGTTTTTTGTAACCTTCCTGCTAAACCAACTCAACGCTTAAAGCCTTCATCGACAAAGTCTTGCTCTCCTTCTTTGATGAAAAGTTCATCTGTACCGAGCGATCCACACAAACTAGAATAGGATTAGCCAAGGAGAAATTCCTCGATTGGGTAAATTCTTTATACACCGGCTGTTTCTCTCTCGATGTTAGTTGCAAATATCGTACATAGGAATAAAGGAGAGAGATTCTCCACACGAACGAACGACTCGTCAGGTTCGAACTGACATAGGCCTTACTAAGACCTATATTCCATAAAGGAGTCGCAAAACTTCTGTTAGGTTATTTTCTTTCTTAGATTCCGTCTATACGGAGCATATGTTGGTTTAGAATTGCTCGGGAATTCATTGATAGTGACTTTCAAAGTTCTAGGGGGGCTAGTCTACTCCTCTTTTTTCTCGATCGAGCCGCTTTCCCTCATTCTACTCGTCCAGCCCTCTTCACGAACTTGTACAATCAATGCCACAAAGATAGCAAACTCGATTATCGAATATATAAGGAAAGGGGCGACGGTTTGGCACCAGATATCCGGGGGTGTGGAAAGAGCAGCTGTGAAAAGCGGAAAAACCATCAAAAAACGACGATTGCTCGTGAAGGTTTCCACAGAAAGACCCCTTGGTTCTGGCAAACAGATCACAATTACAGGTACCTGGGAGCATACCGATGGAATGAACAAAATACGAACTGTTAACATAATATAGTCATAGATCTTAGGTTGTAACTTGATCATGAGCGAATTTGTTGATGTTGCACCCACGAAGTATGGAAAGTGCCAAACATTGGGAATTACCCGGGGAGGAGTTAGGAGCAGGAACAAGGAGAAGCGAGAACCACTTAAATGGAGGATTCTATTGTATTTCAGCCTTTGTTCCCCATAGCAACTGGGGATCGAAAAGCACCAAATTTGATGACTTATTAAGGGAAAGACGAAGTAAGAGCATGCTATTGAAGACGTTGCAACATATGTCGGGGGGGCCTCCGTTGATTGTGTACAAACAAAATACGAGTCCAAAGGTAGGGTAATAAAGGGTTTAGCTAATGGAGAAATTGACTCTTCCGGGAACCAGTAACGCGTAAACCATGTCAAACCAAGACCGATCAATATCCGAACGGAACGGATTCGAACTTCTCCTAGAAAAGTTTCCGGTGCGAAATTAAAAAAAAATGAGTAATTCAAAGGAAAAATGAATTTTAGGCATGCGCCGGACTGAAGAGACTGATTCCTTTCTCCGGGACCATTTCATCCAGCCGGGCTTTTCTAAGGATATAGTTTCACTATCCTTCACCATCATCATCGATGATGAACGTTAGAGGCAACTCCCCATTACGCACCTTTCTTTCCGTCTTTACCCAGTTAATCGCGCGAAAGTAGTACCGAGAGCTGTGTTTATCACGCAGAAGGCCCTCATGTACAACCCAAAGCTTGTCTGGGTCATTGAGGTCCTCCTATTTATGGAGGAGGGTTGACGCCGCGAGATCCTCGGCGCTTTCCTGCGCGAAGTGGTAGCTCCAGAGCGAGGTAGCATCCAGGTTTTTTAAAAGAGCGCCAATATGCTTTTGGTAATCCAAAACCAGGGCCAGGCGCTCTTTTTCCTCCATTGTGAGGGGGCATTGTTCGGGAAGAGTTACTAGAGCCCCCCCTCCCCGCGAGAGAAATGGCGCTACAGCACGGGACAAATCATCATCGTACATCAGAGTCATACCAATACTCGTTTCAGGAGCACTAGCTCCGCTATATGAGGAAGCGAAGACGAGTGCTTCCGCCGCAAATAAAGGAGAGGCAAAGTTCAAGAGAAGAAGGAAGAACCTTATCCCGATAAAGGATAAGGATAGCGCAAATATAATCCTAATAAATAGGATTGAAAAAAAAATATATAAATATAGATATAATGCCAACAAACAGTTAGCATTCTATAAAGAAATCTACCTTTCTTTCCTTTTGGGTCATAGGAATTGAACATCATAACCACAAATAGGAATGAAACGACAATAGCTCCTATATGAACTACTGGGGAGATCATAGCGGAGAAGTCGAGACCTAACAAAATAAGTAAACCAGAAGTGTCGCAAAAGACTAGGATGGGAAACAAAACGAAATGTACCGGATTTTTAGCACGTACAACCATCAAACTAGAGACCAAAGCAGGGCTCGACAAAATAGAAAGTATCATGGTACGTCGTCCTCCCTTGAAATGGAACTTGAATGCTGGAGCAAGAAGACGCATTCAAGTTGATCTATTACGACCAGCGCGGTTGTTCGTATTTCATTTTCTTCAAAGGCACATGCACTAGGTTACTTACGGAATCTCAAAGAAAGAGTCGTTCAGTCGTGTTATTCGTATCTTTCTGTTTTATTCCAATAAAAAGTTCTATTATCTGTTTTCTTGCTTTATTTTTATATGATTTTCAGAACTGATCTGATCTAAAGTCACTTTTCTACCAACTGAGCTATCCAGCACTTTTTTTTAGTGAAATGACACCAGTCTTCTAGCAATGATGTGATGATCCCACTCTCATTCTTTGAGTAGACTGGTTACCTGATACTACGACCCCTCGAGGTACTCTTGGTAGATCACATTGGTCCAGCTACCTTATCGATTGAAACCGAATCATCACCAATATACAATGTTTTGAGATCCTGTTTCTTATTATTTTTTTAATAAGATTTCACATATCTGTCTTCCTCTTTTTAATAAGTCAATTTCTCCTAAAGTAATGTATGTTGATGAGATTCGATCTAATTAGCTCGATCTTGTAATAACTCTATTCTCCCTGGGTCAGACTATTCCAAAGAAAGCTCTCCTCTACCGCCATGGGATCTCGCACCCACAGCTGTCTACTCATCCTTAAACAAAAGTAAGAACTAGTTCGTTCACTTTCGCAGACAGCATCTTTTCATCCGGGTCGTACTAAAGGCAGGTAGACCGAACACACGGCACCTGTCCCAATGACTGGTACACTGACGGTGGCTTATTGGTTCCTTCCTCCCTTCCATCCTCAAGTCTTACTTTCCTTGATGCCTTAGTTTACTTTATGCCCGATTCATTCCTCCCTATATTCAATCTCTCGAGCCATATTCTAGAGTCAGGTTTGACATTACTTGCCTTTCCTTACTTTCTTTACTTCACTAGCCTTACTGGACATACCATACATACTGGACTGACTGGGCTTAGCAACTAGTTATGTCCCTATTGGACAAATCTCCCCTACACCGTAACCGGATTACATTCATTCAAGTTGGCAATCCCCTGATCTTTGCTTCCGGTGTGCGATCCGAATTGACATATAATGACCGTAGTTAGCAGGCAATGGCCAAGGTCAGTGCATCTCGAACTAGTGGGTCACTATATCTAAACTCTCTAATACAACTATTGAATGCGCTTTTCATTGCACTTCTGCTCGTAACCACTACGAACCGGAAAGGAAGGAAGCAGCTTTAGAGGAGGGAAGCCATAGATTGCCGTACCGTATCTACAACTATAGAATGTGCTTTGCCTTTGCCGCTAAATCGTATTGTTCGTATTGCGCTAGGTCTTTTTCGCTAGGTTATAAGCTCGTCATTTCTCTATTCGTAGTAATCCATTCGTACGCTTCGAAAAGTCAACCTCCAAAGCAAAGGAAGGAACCTATTTTTCTAGGAAGGGTTTAACCAGATGCAGACGAATCCTCCTAGATAATTTCCTTAATTCGCTACGCTCGCTACAGGTAAGGGATAGCGCTAGTGCTACGCTTTAATTTCCTTAATTCGCTCTTGCTCCTCATACTCGAACTAGGAAGCAGGGCGTAGACCAATATTTCATTATCAAAAGCATATTTCCCTGGCGTCAACCCCGGAGGGCGTGGCCCCGCAGGGCATAGAGGGGAAGTGGTTAAAACCCTTTGCTTGAATTTCCCTTGCCCGGGCGTTCCCTTCCCATGCTTGAATTCCTTTCATGCCCATGCCATTGATTTTATTCGTATTGGCCTACGTTCCTAGTGAGGAGCTAGTCTACCTCGACACAAGAAGAGGATTGAGGGGAGACGTATCGGTTCAGCAGCGTCCTTAGTAGGAGCAGAAGGGATGTAGCGAGGAGCCGAAACCTTCCGTTACGGAACCGTGGAAAAAGCCGAAACCTTTTAACGGGATAAAGGTACCCTTTAACGGATGCCGAGGAATGGATATCGATGGATGAACTACAGTTAGTTACGAGGATAGTAGGATAAAGGCTAGGGGTAGTAGGCTAGGCGAACAGACGCATTGGGATTGGAATGAACTGCACCATCATTTTGGCATGATTCAGATCTCTTACCTGAAGAAGAACTAACTTCTATCCGTATTGGAGCATCAATTCACTGACTTCTATGCGAGGCGAGGAATACTTTCTTCGGGGAAGAGAGGATTTCGAGGAACGAAAGCATAGAAAATCGATAAACAGAAATGAGTAGTTGACACGGGAGACTAATTGCTTCAGCCTAGTCCAGAGTTTTCTACAAGCCGAGTAAAGTGTTCCTTTTGCCAATAACAACCATTGCTAAAAGCAGGTGCCTTTCCCCAAGGATACCGTCAACCGATTAAACCTTTGCTAATGGTGGAATTGCCAAACCTTTGCCCATGCCGAAAAAGAAGCCAAGTCCGATTCAATAATTACCTTTCTTTTGTCTCTATCTTTGGACTGAATCAGAATCAGAAGAAAAGCAAGGCTATCCTTCGTTGCACACCTAATGGAAAGCACTGGCTAGATTTCCGATGAAGGAAGCCGTCTACTAACCGGAATACTACAGCAGAGGACAAAACTAGGGACTTCGAAAACGAGGATAGTTTGCCAGGTAGGGATACCGTTGTTCGAATTGAAACAAAAGATACCTTTGCCCTGTAGGATTCGATTAGGGATACCGATAAGGAAGGGGTCTGGTGCTCAGGGGAGTACTAGCTCCTGCGTTAGCCTCAATCGAACCATTCGCCATTCCTAGTACTAGTAGTCTAGGAGCCGGTGCCGAAACAGAGGTGGGAGCCGTAGAAGATCCAATGAACTGTTCCCTTAACAAAGCAATCGAAGGAAGGGACAAGACCTTTAATAATTTTATCACAGACTTGGGGCTTTGTTGACACGGGGTTCGTCGGCCCGGCTTTCACTTGGAAAAATAGGAGATTTAGTTCCACATTAGTGCAAGCCAGATTAGACCGTGCTCTTGTGTCCCCTTCTTGGGATTCTCTTTTTCAATCGTAAAGACTCTTTACCTTGCTTTTGGAACAGGTTACCCCTCTGCTGTTTACCGGCGATGTTTTGATCCTCTTGACTTGAAAGAGCAGCAAGGGCAAATGCTTCTACAAGGTCATCAACTCCTCGGGCAACAACGTCACCTGCTTTTTTAGGTTGCTTCAGAGGCTTATGGGTAAGGTCTTTCAAAGGCTTTTGGGGATGAAAAGGTTGCTTCACCAGCTCCTAGGGCTTTTAGTGAGGCTCCCCTACCCAGGCTCCCAACCTGAGGTCTAACAATTCATTGTTAATGATGCTTAAATAGTTGTGCCCTAAGGCTACCGGGTTAATGATCTGAAGAGTTCTTTTAGAAAGCAGATTGTTGAGTGAGAGGGAAGAAGTAATTCCAAGATGTCGAAATAAGGAAGCGATCCAGCCAACCATGGGAAGGATAATATCTCTCCTTACTACTGGCGCGTGCGGCAAGGTGAATTCAGCCTAGCGCATACTTAGAGAAATACCTCTCTCAACCTATTCCAAAATACCTATCTCTGTGCTGCATGCTTAGAGCTAATGGTATTTTACCCAAGGAGTTAGTTACCAAGTAGGTTTTTGGTAGTCAAAGATTTGAGTTTTATAGCTTCCACCGCTTTTAGGAAATCAGCCTACAATTCTCGTCTCGTTTCACTTGCATTTTCTTTCGTTCAGTCTCGTTCTGAGAGTGGAATCGAACCACTCACTCCGTTTGGATTTCGAGTCCAATGGGCAAAAAAGAGGATTTCCAGTCCCCCGCCCGCAGCCTGCCAGAACCTTTTTCTTGCTTTATTTTTATACGATTTTTTGAGCAACTAGCGCGAAAGCCGTTGCGCGTTAGCGCATCCGTTTTCTTGCTTTATTTTTATACGATTTTTTTTGTTTTGTGTAGAATTCATTAATAATACGTGAATTCATTATCTTTTTTTATAGATTTCATAATAGTTTAGGCTCACTAAGGAAAAGACGTGCTTTCCCTTATGCAAACACTACTGACCACTGCTTTTTTTCTCCGATGAATGAGTACAGTTGCATTTTTGTTGAAATAGAAAGAGAATGGATGCCATGAACTACCAGTTAAGGAGCCATATCCGAGGCTCTATCAGCTGTATAAGCGAGACAACCTTGTTGTAGTACGGGGAACGACCCAAGCGAGAAAACGGCTGCACAGTTCTACTGTGCCGAGATAAGAAACGAAAGTGCAACGGCTTTCGAGTAATAAAGAACCTACTTTGCCAGCCTTGAGAAGGGAATGACCCTAGAGCCCAAGCAAACCATCTACGCAAGGCCGAAAACCCGCCAATCAAACCGCTAAAGCAAATGGGCAAGAAGGTTGAGCTGATGTAAATAGTAAAGGTCGGAAGCTCTAGCTTATGAAGACTCATGTTTTGTCTTGCCTGTGTCAGCTTCCATCTCCCGATGTTGCTACTCGTATCCATTCCTCCGTCTATAAACGACGTAAAAAGAAGTACCATTCTTTCTCAATACTAGATTCCCTTATCCAGTGCAAGATGAAGGGATGGCTTTAGTGCTCGGAGGGCAGAACCTGTCTGTCAATTGGGCCCGATCTTGCTAATAAGAAGCATCAATAGAATGGAGTGGAGAACGCATAGACTCACATCCCCAGCCTTACAGTAGACAAGGTTGTCGGATCCACGGCTCTGCTATTGGAAGCACTACAACGGATATCATACTTCATGGGCGAGGGGAGGATGAGTATGACAGGCCGATACCAACTATAATTCAAATCTGTATGCCAAGAGTTTGATCAACTTATTCAGGTGGCCAGATAGAAGTTTTTAGAGAAAATGGAGCCGGGTTTCCCTTTTTCCCAAGGGGAGACTGTGCCTATGGCCTCTCTTTCTTAACGCTTACCAGGGTCTTGACTATCTCATCGAAGAGTGGTCTAGTCATGCCTCGGATTCTTGCTTCAGCAGGAAAGAGTGGCAGAACTGACTCACAAGCAGGCGGACAAGCGTCGTTCTGAACACCATTCTCGAATCCATCCTTGCAATACCTCGCTCTAACAACTTTATCTGGAGATAGTCCTACTTTCTTTAATTCTGGAAGATACCGACGAAGATACCGACATGGAACTGAACTTCACTTTACTTTCTATACGATTTTCTTTGATTTGAAATACTAGCTCTAGTTTGATCAACAGGTCTAGGTACTCTCGCTTGATTCATTCCACTAGGTTCTACGAACTTAGGAACTCCGAACTCATGCTTTATTGAATTCCGTAGAACAAACACAAACAACTTTAAGTGCGGGCTGCCTCGAGAATAGCCAACTTCTCATTCAAAGTATGCTATGCAGTTTCTATTTTATCTAGCCCAAAAAGAGCTTTTTCAAAGCAAAGCATACTCTTTTCTTATGAGCTCCATGGGTCCGATATCCACAAGCGAACCATTTTTATTACTTCTTATCAACTAGACCCTTCGGGGACGCCTGTGCCTTTTTAAAAATCCGATTCAGCGGTTTCAAGTTTGGAAGGTGGATCTGACGAAACAACTTTCAGTGCCTTTCGGTTCTTTTGGTTCAAAACTAGCGTTTTTGCCAACGGATAAAGAATTCGATGCCCCTGGATCTACGGATGGACCTACTTATCATTCCAAGTAAGGGGGAAGCAAAAGTTCAGAGATGGGATGCCGATCTGAAACCTGCTATCTTTCCACTTCTATCACTTCCTAATAGGGCTGGGTTGTGGGATGAATAATCGTATCCCCCCCTGAGGTTTCAAAGCTCTTTAACAGAGCTATACAAAGGAAGTCTGCACCTTCCCACTTATCCGAACAAGGCAACAACTGCTTTTCGTGCTGACCCAGAGGAGCATGCACGGGAGTCGACCGGACCAGAACCGCTTTCTTTCCGGCCGAAGTACCACTTTAAGAATACAGTAGTGGAAGACCTGTGAAGACTTCTTCTCGATCAAAACTCGTAGAGAAATCAGAACAGTTGAAGGAAGGGACACCCCTTATAATTGAATTCACTTTATTTTCTTCCGTCCCGGGGTGAGAAATTTCGAATCAACTCTTATCTTGCCCGAAGGGTTTTTCCACCCACTTTCCCGGTTGACGGAGCAATAAGGAAACGTTTCACTGGACAGCACCTAGACCCGCAACTAGTAGCGAGCTTCCATTCGTATCTGGTGGTAGCCTGCGCGCAAGTCAAGCTTACAGAATTCCTGCCGGGGCGCCTTCTTTCTTATGCCAGCCAAGTAGCAATCTGAAAACCAATCAATCTTCCTTACACTACGACAATTCACTTGAACTACTAACATCATGAGTGACCCAGGCCGGCCGTATATGCGTCATTTCTCCTCATCCTTGTCTCTACTTGTTAATTGCTCACAGCCCGTAGTGGGCCTTGAGTAGGATTTAAGTAGGATTTAAGCACGGGTTTCGAACCGTCTAATTTTCCTTATCCTTATGGGAATTTAAGAGAGAGATCACTCCACTGAGTAACCGAGAGAGAAGATTCAGGCAACTCGGCGATTGAAGAAAGTGACTACTTTCGCTCATAGCTGGATAGAACTAGTACGAAAAGAGACCTAAAAAAAGAGCCTTTCCCATGCCATGCTATTTTCTCTTTTTTCTGTCTGCTAAAGGTATCAGTAGTTTTAGATCACAGGAGGCGGTTCAAGCTAAAACTATGCGATTCAGGATTCAGGCAAGTATGCCGTACCCTATTCAAAATAGAGGCAACGAACCACCAATCCATTACGATGCCAGCAAAGAAAACCAATGCTTAAGACGCTATTGGAGACTCGCGTAGCTATTATTCGAAGCTTATTAATTTATTTACTGCGTTCAAGGCTGTAGCGACCCTGCCCTTTTAAAATAGGCCAAGATCCCTGTGTTCTGTGCTAGTCCCTGGATCGAATAGCTAGCACCACAGTTCAAGATGTAATATCATGCAAATGCGTCAAATATCTATTACATCGAGGATACAGAAAAGTAAAACATTACAAGTTGCATAGCACAAGGCTAGCATGTTACAAAGTTCAGCAGCGTAAAACATATAATAGCATGGAGCCCTCATCATCTTCATGTGCCACAGGCAAACATGTTGGTTGTAGACTCGAAACCTATAGCGTTCCTTACTCATCGTCAGACGAACCTGCAACGATAAAAGCGTTGCAGCCAAAAATTGGTCAGAACCATTTGATTGGATCTGGCAAATGACACTTGTGGACTCATAAAGGCAAACTTCTAACTTCTACATGCATATTTGGCTGGTGGAGTTGACAGGCTCTTGCGCAAAGCAAATTTTATCCTATACTTTCATAAATCATTTCTTTCTTTCCAAAATCCTTAAGAGACATTCCTGGGCGCACCAGTGTCTCGAATCCCCCCATGTTCACCCATCAAGTTTTAATTTAGAAATTGGAATGAATGAGATTCTTCTGTCAACCACCTTGTTTAGTTACTCAAATTGTCCATAACCGGGGACACGGCTAAGATCTTAGTTTTAGTTACTCTCGAGAGTTTGTGACACTTTCACCACTTGACTTCATCAACCCATTCTGTCCTTGACCTTCTTGAAGTGAAAAGGAAAGGTGAAGATGAAGACGAGACCTTTGGGAAACAGTCCCCTGTTCCTCTGGCAGACCCATACAAGACATTCATCCGCTGCGAACTGCCGGAATCAGGTTCCTAGAACTTACTTAGTCAAGGCAGAGCCATAGTACCAAGTGGCTGCACTGGAAGTAAACTAGACACGGAGTGACATGAAATCTCAAGACCCTGGGTGGCGAGCACAAGTGCACGTACTCAGGTACCCGCAGAACTGGGCCTGAGCAGCCACTCAACTTTAAACCACCAATAGAGCAACTCCAAATCCACCCAGGCGATTCATTAATTTAGTAGATTTTCTTATCTCATCTACCACTAAAACAATTCATTTTTGTAGCAAGCCAATCTACTAAATTAATATAGATCACTAGTCAACTAAATCATGTGGCTAACCTAACAGGTTTGCATAGCATATAACTTTAATAAAGACAGCCTATCATGCAGGCTACTGAAAATAGTCTAACATGCAATATAGTAAAATAGTAGGTCATTTATGCTGGAGTATCACTTGCCTTTTGAAACTTGTCGTTGCTCACACACACTCTTTTCAACGTAACTCGTAGCTCTCCGTTCAATCTATACAATACAAACAGATAACAATAAACAAACAATACAACAATCAAATAATACACACATAAGAGCAAACATGGATAGTAACAAGGGTAAATAGGTTGATGGTCCAGGTTTTAATACATGATTCAATATGCAAAAAGAATCAATGCATTTAGGTTGAGGTTTTCTATTAAAGGTCAAGAGGTGGTCAGGAGTCAAATTTGAGTATTTCAAAATTAAATAGGTTAGAGTTGTGTTCCAAAGGTATCAATATGGTTTACATACTGATATTGGTCAAAAGGGGTTATTGCTAGGTAGGCTAAGGTTTGTAAAACAAGTTATAAATAGGTTTTAAACCAATATCAACATTACTACGGTGGAAAGGTTCTAACAAAATTAGGTTTTGGTTCTACTGGACAGGGGACATAAATTTAAGTCATTTTACAGAAGAGACCAATTTGAAATAATTTATAGATTTAAGGTTATGACAAAATTAATCAAATCACTCATTCGAAATTTGAATAATTTAAAGGTGGCTAAAACAGAGATCTAACAGTTCTAAAATAATCTACAGGTCGAGAGGTTTTCAAAAATATAAAGTTCACTAAATTTGACCAAACGGATAAAAAGTTATGAAGGTTTAAAGTTGCAAGGTCTTTTCTGCAAAACTGCCAATTGATTTTTTTTTGGCTATTCTAGAAAATAGTTAAACTATATGGCATGAGGTGATTGGTTGGTACAGTGGCGGGTGTAGAATCAAAATCATATGGCTAGGGTTGCGACGTGACTTAGTCTAATTTATATCGTACGATGTACGAGAATTAATGCGCTAGACTAAAAGTTACGTTGAAATATAATAACTAAGAAACTACGATCTACGAACGAAATTACTAAGATATTAAAAAAGAATACAAAGGGAGATTTGTTGGTACCTTCGTTGCGAGAAGCGCTATAGGGAGAAATAATAATAGAAAACCGGTCAAAATAATAATAATTATTTTATTCTAGTCAAACCAAAATAAATGATTTGACCTGAATATTATTTTTGATTTTGACCAAACCTTTGGGGGCTTTATATAGGCTAAAGGTGGGGTGAGGGATTTGTAAAGTGGCAAGGTGGGACTAAAAAGAGGTGAAAAATGCGTGCAGGATTTTTTTGGCCGGATGGGCTGCTCAATTCGGCCCAACAGAAAAAGAGAAAAGAGAAAAGAAAAACAAAGGCAAGCTGGGCCAGAGAGAATCAGCCCGCTAGGAAAAAAAAAGGAGAGAGGAGAATTCCGGCTGGGCTGGCCGCGGCCGGTCGGGCCTTGCTGGGCTGGGTCGGCCCATTTTGGGTCGGCCATTTTTTTTCTTTTGTTATTTGTTTTTCTTTTATAACTTGAGTTTTATAGCTCCAAAACAATTCAAATAAATTTGTAAAAATTGGTAAAAATCAAAATAATAATTTTGAATACTTAGCAACCTTTTCAAAAATATTTAAAATCTTGAAAATTCAAATAATTCATAAAGGCTTACTTGACACCTTTATGTCGTTTTTAATAAATATGGTCTTTATAATTTCCTTTTTAAATCAAAATAAAATCCAAAAACATAATATGAGTAATATCATTCAATTAAAACATGATACACCCATTTTCATAGTAAAATAATTTAGGAAAATCATTTTATAAAATATAGATTGATTTATCCTTTAAATAAAATACCCATTTCATCATGGGCTATATAAAATATTGAAAACACTTTGCCAAAATATTCTGTAGGCTTTATTGAACTCCAAATAAAAGTTTTATTTCCAAAATCTTTTCAAAACTTTGAAAATGAAGGTTTATTAAATATTTAAAAGGATATAAGATGTCAACAAACTTCAATAACCTGGTTTTCTTGAATATTTGGAGACTTTAATTATCTACTAATAAAAGTTTTAAATTTTTGTGATTTTTAAAACATTCCAAAGTTTTGGGATGTTACACACTACCACCCTTAAAAGGAATCTCGTCCCGAGATTCGAAGAGGCTAGAAAGAAAGATAGGTTTGGGATCTCTGGGTTTAGTCAAATGGGTGGCTACCACCCTTAAAAGAAATTTTTGTTGGTAGTCTAGAACTCCTGTCTTTGGACTAGGATCCATCTACTTAGTCCTTATGTCTCACTGGAGTCGGATATATCTTCCACTCATGAGTTGTGCTTCATCTCCAATAGGTGTGTGTCTCTTAAAATAACTTCGGGTATTCAATGATTACTCTTTGGATCTATCCGAACACCAAGATGGGAGAAATTCTCATCATAGCATTCAAACTATAATGTCTTTGCAGGCTTCCATCTTCTGATTGACCAGCAATACCACGTCATTTCTAACGAAACTCTCATGGTAGGCAATCTTCCATCTCATGATATCTTCAAAAGGTGCTTGGTGTTCATCCTCACCGTGTATATTACGTTTTGGCAATACTTGCCTTACATAGGGTTATAATATCCAGTGGCTCAGGTTCATCGTCGGCTCTCTAATAGGTTTTGTCACTCAAGATTTACCAATCCAAATATTGAGGGTGAATAATATGGGTAGTAAGAATGGTGATCAGTCCATCTTGCACTCATATCATTTGCTCAATATGTAGATAGGTGAATCACGTATTCTATCTCTTGGGAATCCTCACTTGTCTGCCAGAAAGTTTCCAATCTGCACGACAACCTGATCTAAACTATCGATTCTTCAAAACTATTGGGTTGCGAAACTCCTACCCACGCTGGCTCACAAGCTATGGCTTGTTCTGTGATTCTTATCCTTGGGAAAACATGCTTTCGAAGTTATCTAGCTCATCAGTTTCAGTCCCATGTCTCCATCGTTGATCGCTCAAGCAATCTTCACCACAAAACATATTTCTTCTTAAAGTTTTGGCATAAAATTACATCGGCATCACACCACTCTTACATCACAGTACTTATTCTTCCACTTAAATATAACTAGTGGCATTTATTACATCCTCAGAACATTTCCATTGACTCTGGTCCTTCTTCTTGGCTAAACTCCTAACGATAACTTAGTTGGTTTCTTTGCTTCTTGATTTAAACTGATATCTGATCCGCTTCTTTCCTGGGGTGGTGAGTGTGACAGCTTTACTAGAACGATCTACCTGACCTTCATACCTGGACATCCAGTCCTTGCCTATGATTATATCCAAGCCTTGCAAATCTAGCACAAACAACTCGCTTGGAAACTTGTGTGTCTCAATTTCCAAGGTCATGTTTTGGCATATCGCGTTTGCTGGTCTCTTCCCTTCTGTAGAGCTTACTTTGATGGGTCTTCTAATTCCTTGATAGGATATCTTGTTTTTACTCACAAAGTCTTTTGATATGAATGAATGTGTAGCCTCAGCATCGAAAAGTACTAGTGCAGAACAGGAGTTGATCAACAATTCTTCAATAACTAGGTTTGGTCTCTTGAGAACTCTCTCAATGTTTATAGAAAACACATGCCCCTTTCGGAATTGAGTTGGCTTGGTCCCAATACTAATCTTCTTTTGTGGACAGTCCCAAGAATAGTGTCCCATTTTCTTGCATTTGCAACACTCCACCTGACTAAGGTCTTTCCTGTTGGGTTTGGGGTGGGTGTTCTGACTACTGTTTTCTCCCATAATGTGCTCATCTCCGAGGTCATAAACCTCTTCAGTATGGTCGGGGCTATGATGGTCATGGTTGATGTGGTGGTCATTTTCTCCATGACGGTCGTGTCCATTATCATTATGACAATGGTGGCTATTGTCTTCATGATGGTTGAACTCAAAATGAACATGTTCACCATGTGAAGTGTGCCATTCCTGCTGTGCTTCCGAGTGATGCTTTTCCAATTCATGTTTTCGCTTCTTGTTTGCAACTTGCTTCAGTTTGCTTTCCAAGACTATAGCTTGGTCAACCAGTGACTGGTAGTCAGGGGTATAAGCAATTGTCAATAGAATGGATAGTTCGTCATTCAGACCATCTAGAAACCTCTTCTTCTTCTTGGTATCTGTATCAACATCATCCGGTGCATAGCGCGCCAGATTATTGAACTCATTCATGTATTCTATTACATTTCGGTCATCCTGTCGAAGATCGAAAAATTCTTCCCTCTTCAGTTTCATCACTCCTGATGAAATATGTGCATCACGAAATCCTTCTTGGAACAATTCCCATGTCATCTCCTCGAGGGGATGAGTGATCTGGTAACTGTCCCACCAGTCCGCTGCAGGTCCTTCTAGTAGATGTGCTGCGAATCTAACCTTCTCAGCATCGGTGCATCTGATGGTGACTAAATCCTTATTCAGTGAACGAAGCCAATCATCGGCCAAAATGGGTTCTGCAGTTCTTGAGAACTTTTTGGGTCGAAGCTTTAAGAATCTGATCAGCATATCCACTTGAGATGGTGGAGGTGGTGGAATGTTGTTGTCTTCTTGGTTTTGGGTCACTAACTGATTCAACTGTTTCTGTGCATCTAGTAACTGTTGTAGTGTAGGTATCACAGGGTTGTTGGAATTTGGCTGGGACATCTGTTTAGTTTAGCATGGATGAGTAGAGATAGAAAGAATCTAGAGGAAGTTCTACCCCTAACCAGCAGATCAAGGCAATTCATCTTAGAAACAACATCTAGCAAGCATCAAGCAACAAGGTTCACACACAAACCAAACAAACAAACAAACCAACAAACAACCAGGTATTGCCATACTCACTAAGTATGATCAATACACTATCACGTTATCGTTGTTCTAGCAAAGTATCTAAATGGTGGTCTCATCTATCTCTTCCTTGAGTGCTTCAAAGTACTCTTCAACTTCCTTCAGGTATCTCTGGCTGTTATGAGGTCTAAGTATTTCTTCAAAGATTCTTCAATGACCTTCAATGTAGTTCCTCTTGTTGAGTCAAAGACTATGCACTAAGTTGATGAAAATATGAACTCCAATTGTCTTGTGGCGATCTTCCTCGATCGTACACCAGGATAGTTGCACTTACCAGTAAGGGTCTTTTTAAATGAGGAAAGATGTCTTAGAAAGTGAATAGTAGATGAGAGTATAAGAAGGATAATTTGTAAATATTTTATTTTCAGGAAATTGAATAAAATATAATTTCAATTCTAGGTCTTTTCCTAGTTCTAATCCAAACCTAGGGACCTTTTCTTCAATTGATATTATTTCCTTGTGATACTTGTTGCCTAACTCAAAGCATCTCCACTATCTCTTGTTCCCTTAGTGATATGTGTGATGCGTTTGATATATTTGAAGTTTATTTATATACAATGAAATAAATTTGGGCTATGTGCTATGCTTTTATGCAATAATCTTGTTTGTATATTTATGACTTCCTTTTGGATACCTTGGCCTCTAATTTATCAACCATCTCATATGTGCAAGTTTCTCTGTGGATATATATCTTCAATGATTTGTCTACTTAGAAACCTATACATATGAGAGAGGTCACCTTTTAGTTGGTATCCTAATTCCTTTGAGCTACCTTGTTTTCATCTATAATTCTTTGGTGGCTCCAAATTTGTCTCATGAGTGCTTCTCTTATTGTTTATTGGTATCTTTGCACACTCATGTATTTCTTGAAGATCTTTGACCTCATGCTTACCTTGGTGAGCATGTTGAATTTCATTGGCTAAATGATCTCACTAGCTTTTGGCATTTTCAATTGGTTTTAGTTTCCAATTGGTATCCCTAAGCTTGTGAACATATCTCTCTAAAAGATCTTTTTATCTCGGTTGGGCCTATCTTATGATGAATTTTTGAAAATTGGTATCTCCTTATGGCTCAACCACATCTTTGGTGCAAGTGCTATGATTTGCTATTGCATTATTGAAATAACAAACGATGTCCCGATGTCGCCTAGAGGGGGGGTGAATAGGCGATTAAAACTTTTTCTATTTAGGAGCTTGATAATTGCGGAATAAAACTATGTGTTTAAATTAATAAGCTAACAACCTACAATACTAGGTTTGCCTAAGTGCACCAACAACTTATGCTAAGCAATATGACAACAAGGTGATAGCAAGATATGAACTTCAAGCACGAAGGCTATCACAATGTAAATTGCATAAGTAAAAGGCTCGGGTATAGAAATAACCGAGGCACGCGGAGACGAGGATTTATTCCCGAGTTCCTCCTTGTTAAGGGAGTACGTCTCGTTGGAGGGGTGTGAGCTCGCCACATAAGGCCTACTCAAGATGCCACAAAGGCCTCACCCTATTCTCCGATGAACCGCACCCAAAGGTTTGGTTCACCTTCCACTATCGGAATCCTTCGGGGCGGATTCCGGAGCCCTTACAACTTTTGGGGCACACACCCACAACTCAATTGGGGCTCCCAAATCGTGCCGAAGCTTCACAAGCCGAAGTCTTCACGGCACCACCACCGTCTAGGGTCTAATGACCCAAGAGTAACAAGCTCCCAACCTTCAATCCCACGAATCACCGTGAGGAGCACAACCTGATGCAACAAATGCAAAAGGGGAAGATCACACCAAGTGGTCAAATCCTTCACCCCAAAATCCAACCAAAGCAACTAATACTACGGAGGGATTTAGGAGGAAGAACGGAGGAGAAACACCAAGAACTCCAAAAACTAGATCCCACAAGTTCCCCTCACTTAGAGGAGATTTTGATTGGTGGTGTAGTGGATCTAGATCTCCTCTCTTGTTTCCCTAAATTTAGGCAAGAATCATCGGAGGGAAGTGGAGGAATCGAGCTCTCAAAATGTTGCAACAATGGAGGGGAGAGAGAAAATGATCTCAGCTCGAAAAATTGGGGAAGAAACCTTTTTATAGGGGCCCCAAAAAAGTGACCGTTGGGGCCAAAAAGGTGCAGCCCCGAGACCCCGGCCTGGCCGGTAGGGAATCGATCTGGAAGAAACACAGCGAAAGAACGCAGATGATCCGGCCCGGAACCGGCCTGGGCCGGCCTGGCAAACTTACTGGAAAAAAGAAAACGCAGCGGAGAAAAAAAAAAGGGCGCAGGGACGCCGGCCTGGAGGCCCGGCCTGGGGCCGGCCTGGCAAGCGAGCTGGCCGGGAGGGCTCCCGAGCCGGCCGGCCTGTCCCCGGCCTGGGCTGGCTAGGCAGCGCTGCAAGGCCGGCAGCCCACCCGAGCCTCCCGGCCTGAGGCCGGCCTCGGGCCCGGCCAGGCCGGCCTGCCTGTTTTTTTTTCTTTTCAATTTGATTTACTGTTTAAAAGTTTTCCGAAAATAAAACCACAATAACTTTCGCATACGAACTCCGTTTTCGATAAACTTGGACTCGTTGGAATCGTCACAACGAGCACAACAAGAATATGCAGAGAAACATCATAGTCCAAGAATATATTATAAAAGTAAATGGGGAAAGGTAAAAGCTCCCATTTGCAAATCGGAAATGCAATAACTTTCACCCACGAACTCCGTTTTCGATAATCTTGGACTCGTTGGAATCGTCACAACAAGCACAACAAGATTATGCAGAGAAACATCATAGTCCAAGAAGATATTATAAAACAAAATGGGGAAGGTTAAAAAACTCTTTTTCGCAAACCGGAAATTAAATATCTTTTGCAAATGAAGTCCAAAAGAGATGAAACTAATTTTGTTGGAAAGAGGACAACAAATGCAATCTTTGAAAATGGCAAACAAGCAGTGGAGATTTTGCAAAGAAATGGAAGAGGTAAATCTTCCGCACGGATGAACCGGCAAAATCTCCAATACGGAAACCGCAAAAGAAGACGCATATGAAAATTGTTTTCGGTGAAATTGGCTTTGTCATGACAAGCACGAAGACCACACCACGATAAGAGACAAATAAGAACCAATAAAGATTATTGCATGGATCCAAAGGTTTGTGCTCTCTACGGCGATACGATCACGATATTCGGTCGACAACCCCTCTTGATAGTACGGTTATCTATCCTATAATCCGGTCTCTCACTAAACAATATGAGACCGGTAAAATAGAAACCCTATCAAGATCATACCTTTGCCTTGCACATAAATCCACTTGAGGTCGATGAAGACGATCTTCATCTCCTCAAGACGCACCACCTTCCTTGATTGCGCTTCGGTGAAGATTCACTTGATGCTCCCCCATACACCAAGGTGGGAGACGCTCTCTTCGGCATATCTTCACTTGGCCTTGAGTGATGATCAACCCGCACAAAGCCTTGATCAACACAAACTTTTCTTCCCTTAGCCTTGACTCCAACAAATGGAGATCAAGCAACCAAATGGTCAACCTACAAATATAGCTCAATGCAAATATTAGTCCATAGAGATTGTCATTAATTACCAAAACCATGCATGGGAGCAACCATGCACTTTCAATCTCCCCCATTTTGGTAATTGATGACAATCCCTTATTGAGAGGGTTTATATAATGAATAAAGTATCCTTGCAAGACCAATGAGCAAGAATGCAAGCGCATTAAAGGCAAATGCAACAAAAGCATAAACCCAAATTCCCTTAAACCCTCTAAACTTCTCCCCCATTGGCATCGATTGCCGAAATGGGAAGAAAAATTTAGAGAGCCAATATAATACGAGTTCCTCCATAAAGGTGATGACAATCCCTTTTAACGAAAAAAATAGAGGAAATCAAACTATATTGAGGATCAAAGATTGCAAAAAGGATTAAATCATTTTAACCATCTCCACAAAGGAGAAAAGCAATCGAAAGATCCAAAGCGAGAGTTCTAAATAAAAACGGAGAAGCTCCCCAATTTAATGCACAATTGAGGAGTGCACAAAAATTGCATCCTTGCTCCCCCAAAATCATCTAGAACACGCAACAAGTGCAATAGTGCATAATGCAAAAGCAAATCATAGCACTTGCACCAAAGATGTGTTTGAGCCATAAGGAGATACCAATTTTCAAAAAAATCATAAGATAGGCCCAACCGAGATAAAAAAGATCTTTTAGAGAAATATGTTCACAAGCTTAGGGATACCAATTGGAAACTAAAACCAATTGAAAATGCCAAAAGCTAGTGAGATCATTTAGCCAATAAAATTCAACATGCTCACCATGGTAAGCATGAGGTAAACGATCTTCAATAAATACATGAGTGTGTAAAGATACCAATAAACATGAGACATGCACTCATGAGACAAATTTGGAGCCACCAAAGAATTATAGATGAAACACAAGGTGGCTCAAAAAGAAATATGATACCAACTAAAAGGCGACCTCTCTCATATGTATAGGTTTCTAATTAGACAAACCATGAAGATATACATCTGCAAAGAAACATATACATACGAAATGGTTCGGGAAAAGGAGAACAAGGTATCCAAAAGGAAGTCATAAATATACAAACGAGATTGTTGCTTAAAAGCATAGCACATAGCTCAAATTTATCTCATTGTATATAAATGAACTTCAAATATATCAAATGCATCACACATATCACTAAGGGAACAAGAGATAGTGGAGATGCTTTGAGTTAGGCAACAAGTATCACAAGGAAATAAAATCAATTGAAGAAAAGGTTTTTGCAAATTAATCACACATAACACAAAGATATATTAAGTGAAGGAAATAGGCCAAAACCACACCAATTGCATATAAAAGCTTTCATGCCAAGAGACAACCTACACAAGGTTGGATACTAAAAGGTATGCATGGGAAGATACTTGTTACCGATATGGCATTGGTGATGAAGAAGATGATTCCTTGTTAGTCATCAAAGCTTGACTCCTAAGATCATATGGTGAGAACACCTTCCTTATGAATGAGGCAAGCATCCAATGCATATCCATTGTACCTAAAACAAAATTAGAATACAAAATGGTTCCCAAACTCATTGGGTTCCATAGTAGTTAGATCAACTACAATATATAGGAAACACTCCACATAAATAAGTGCATATAGATATGGAATTGAATTTCATGCACATCTTAGCCGATTTAGGATTCGGTGGAGTATCCCCTATATATTGGATCAAGAAAGATAAGAATGCTAAAATAATATAAATTAGTAACCGAGCATGCAAAGGCTTCCTAGAACCAAAAGAGATACAATTTGGACAAAAACACCAAGTCAACCAAGAAGAGAGCACACCAAAGTGTGACACAAAAAGGTTGTCCAAATTATATCAAAATCCAAATCAACACATGATTGAGGAAAAATCAAAACAACATATGATTTATTCCAAAACACATCAACACATGAAGTGTGATATCAAAAGGAATCAAATCAACACAACAAATGATCGATAAGACACCAATTGAAGATAAGATACCAATTAAAACAAAAAAAAATATCAACTAGGAGAAAAGATACCAAGAAGAGGGTAATACTTGACCGAAATCAAGTAAAGTAAAATAAGGCAAAAGGTATCAAGACTCCCACAATAAATATTAATTGGAACAAATATCTATGGAGGAGATATTTAATTCCAATTAATACCAATTGAAGGTACCGAAACATAAGGTGAAGAACCAAATGCGAATTGAAAGGATCAAAAATTGATAGATAGGTTAGTGTTCTAAATAAAAATGAATGCTCCCCCAAGGTTCATGCATTATCTTTGATATTTGCATTTGAATACAAAATGCATGCATAAGGGATCATTACTCTCCATATTTTATTTACAACACTAAACACTACCAAATGAAAAATAGGATCCGTGCAAGAGACAAGGAAGGCAATAAATAAGGCAAATTAAAGCAAGAGCCAATGTGAAGATGATCTACAAAATCCACCACAATTACTAGAATCACTTGTCATGGACAAGGAGTATATGGAGACATTTCTCGGTGGTATATAGGAATGATGTTCAAGACCAACTTCACAACAAATAAGCATATGGAAAAAGATAAGAATTAAAACACCATATTTTGAAAAATGTTTGTTGGTAGTTTCAATTATTCGAACCAACCGGCAACGCCATGGTTAAAATAAAATGAAACAAATGGTTTCTCACATAATATATGGAAATGGATATTAGAGAAAAACCACACCAAGCAAACTCACACAAACAAGAACCAAAGGGTAACCACAAAGGAAAATTGGAACTTGTTTGAGCACACATGCCACATAGGAAAGATAACTTAATATATCAAATCTAAGTGGCAAACCTCAAATGTTCACATTTTGTGGGATTGTAATATGCACATAGCTTATTACTCCCCCATAATGTGATAATTTATTTTATTTAAACAAGAGGCAAATAAAACCAACTAGAGAAATTAATGGACATTATAGAATTTGAATTTCTCATGAGAATAACATACCACATAGTAGCTAGATAATATTTAAATATCAATACTAGGTGGTGTGCCTCATGTACACACATTTTTAGGTTTGTGAGGTGCACAAAGCACATCACTCCCCCAAAATGGGATAGTCCACTAACATCTCAAAAAGCCAAATTAAATCCACACAAGATCTGAAAAACTCAACACAAAGTTACACATACATGATACACAACCTTGAATAACAAGACTAGTAGGAAGGAAGCATATCACATACAAGCACATATTAGGAACAAAACTAACACATGTAAGGAAGCAAG
The DNA here is from genome assembly GCA_012064385.1 of Puccinellia tenuiflora. Lineage (NCBI taxonomy): Eukaryota > Viridiplantae > Streptophyta > Magnoliopsida > Poales > Poaceae > Puccinellia > Puccinellia tenuiflora. Next base: position 34,147 of record QRDG01000142.1, read on the forward strand.
CAACTTTCAATGTATATATGAATTAAATGCAAGTTGCCGCAAGGAGGAAGCATTGGATATGAGATAGATATGTGATAATCCAATTAACTTGGCTTGAGAAATAAAATCATGAAGATCCCTTAATTCTTCAAAATTAGCCAAGTCACCAATGTCCTCCACAATCACCTATTGATCAAGTTGAAGTTTGTTGGTCCCAACCAAGTTGGGTCCTAAGAGGTTAGTCACAATAGGTTTGGGAACCCAAATGGTGCTTTTCTTGCCACCACTTTGAGCTCCCACATACTTGGCAAACACATTGCCAACTCTATCCTTCCTAAGAGAATATACATCATCAATTATGATAGGAGAGGAAGAGGTACCGTTAGTGCATGAAGAAGCAAAATGACCTTTGCCACGGCAAAGGTAGCAACACCGACTCTTCTTCTTCTTAATAGGCTCCTCCACTTGAGGAGCATTGACTTGGGTCTTCTTAGGAGGTGGACTTTTTTCAAATCGTGGTTGAGCACGAGATTGAACAAGAGGCCGCTTCCCTAGTTGCTTCTCACTAAGAGGCTTCTTCTTCATTGGGCAATCCTGAACATGATGCCCTTCAACCTTGCACTTGAAGCAAATGATCTTGGCCGGATTCTTGACTTGAACTTGGCCCTTCTTCTTCTTCTCAACCTTGGACTTGTTCTTGTTGTTGGAGTTGAATCCAAGTCCACTCTTTTCCAAGCCTTTCTTCATAGAAGTGGCTTGGGCCTTGAGATCTCCTCTTTTCTCTACATGGTTAGTGATAACACAAGAACTAGAGGAGGGTAGATGCATCATTGTTAGAGCAACAAGGCAAAGAAAGTAATTCATCACATGATGTACCAACATTTTTAGTGGATGAACTACTAGGACTAGCACATGGCAATATAGCATTTTTGGTTAAGGTTGTGCTATCATCCACATGAGTCTCACAATATGTTACCTTGGTGGTGAGGGCCTCATGAGCTAACTTTAGACGAGCATAGGACGCTAGAAGATCATCATTAGAGCTAGATAGCTTTTCATGACTTTCTTTCAACTCCCTATACTTGCTAGTTAGCAACTCAAGTTGAGCCCTTAGCTCAACATTCTCCTTCAAAGTAGATACTTCACAAGAAATAGAGTTAGTAGCACAAGCATCATTTACATTAGGAATAGAGGAAGACAACTTGGCAAGATCATCCTTTAATCTAGCATTTTCATTTTTTCGTGACTTTATATTTAGCATGAGCATGGTCACGTTCTTTAATGATTTTAGCAATTATTTCATTATGAGACTCCTCGATAGATTCTAATTTCTCCTATAGAGAAGCACGAGTCTCATGATCTTCCTCAAGAGCATCTTCTAACGATGCCGTTTCCATGGCATCATCTCTTTCGATCATACCCTTTTCTTCAAGGCTTGCTTCCAAGGCCTCAATAGTCTCCCCGCGCTCAATTAGCGCCTCCATGATTTCAAAGAGAATAGCTTGAGCATTTTTATTGTTAGGGGGGGCTTTAAGAATCATTAGACCTTTATTTTGTAGGAGAGCATTAACCTTTTCCACATCATCTTCTTCATCAATATTATCATTATCATTATCATGATCATTACCATTGTCATTACTAGAAGAAGATTTAGCCATAAGGCAATGAGAGGTGGATGAAGATGAGCAATTAATTTTTGAACTACTCAAGTTCACATCTTGTTGCATAGTTAATTGGGTTTCCTCTATATTATTATTCATGTAAGAGTTAGAGGAAACACAAGCATTTTTATCATGACAACAAGTTAAAGCAAGCATATCATCATTAGATTTATCTAAGCAATTTTTGGATGATATACAAGGACTATCAACACTAGCATGTATCACATTTATAGTGATATGTGTGTTTTGGTCCAAAGATGAGGCATTGCAACAAGATAGAGATAAAAGATCATCAAAGAAGAGCTCACTATCAATATTGCAAAACCTATCACTACTCACCATTACATTGGTTTGTGGCTTACCAAATTTTGGTGAAGTAGACGAAGACGAGAACTCGTCACGGCCGGAGGTGGAGGGAGAGCAATCATCCTCAATAGTGTTGGACACTCCATATTTTTCTTTAAGCTTGGTCCAAAGCTCATGAGCATTCCAGAGAGGCATGATTGACTCGAAAACTACAATACTCACAAATTTGCAAAACTCATTAGAAGCTAGAGCATCTAGATATAAGTTTTTCTCGTCCTCTAAAGTCGTACTTTCGTAATACTTTGGAGGAGAAAAACCTATATCTAAGATACGCTCAATATTGGGGTCCAAGACCCGTAAGTGATTAGGCATATGAGTTTTCGAAACATTAAAATTTGTGCCATTAAATCTAAACAAGTAATTGTGCACTAAATCCCTAGACGACATATTTACTCTCTAGGCGGTAAAGCCAAATAAGAGAGACGAGGCTCTGATACCAATTGAAAGAACAAACGATGTCCCGATGTCGCCTACAGGGGTGAATAGGCGATTAAAACTTTTTCTATTTAGGAGCTTGATAATTGCGGAATAAAACTATGTGTTTAAATTAACAAGCTAACAACCTAAAATACTAGGTTTGCCTAAGTGCACCAACAACTTATGCTAAGCAATATGACAACAAGGTGATATCAAGATATGAACTTCAAGCACGAAGGATATCACAATGTAAATTGCATAAGTAAAAGGCTCGGGTATAGAAATAACCGAGGCACGCGGAGACGACGATTTTTTTTCCTTTTCAATTTGATTTACTGTTTAAAAGTTTTCCGAAAATAAAACCGCAATAACTTTCGCATACGAACTCCGTTTTCGATAAACTTGGACTCGTTGGAATCATCAAAACGAGAAAAACAAGAATATGCAGAGAAACATCATAGTCCAAGAATATATTATAAAAGTAAATGGGGAAAGGTAAAAGCTCCCATTTGCAAATCGGAAATGCAATAACTTTCACCCACGAACTCCGTTTTCGATAATCTTGGACTCGTTGGAATCGTCACAACAAGCACAACAAGATTATGCAGAGAAACATCATAGTCCAAGAAGATATTATAAAATAAAATGGGGAAGGTTAAAAAACTCTTTTTCGCAAACCGGAAATTAAATATCTTTTGCAAATGAAGTCCAAAAGAGATGAAACTAATTTTGTTGGAAAGAGGACAACAAATGCAATCTTTGAAAATGGCAAACAAGCAGTGGAGATTTTGCAAAGAAATGGAAGAGGTAAATCTTCCGCACGGATGAACCGGCAAAATCTCCAATACGGAAACCGCAAAAGAAGACGCATATGAAAATCATTTTCCGTGAAATTGGCTTTGTCATGACAAGCACGACAAGCACCAAGACCACACCATGATAAGATAAAAATAAGAACCAATAAAGATTATTGCATGGATGCAAAGGTTTGTGCTCTCTACGGGGATACGATCACGATATTCGGTCGACAACCCCTCTTGATAGTACGGTTATCTATCCTATAATTCGGTCTCTCACTAAACAATATGAGACCGGTAAAATAGAAACCCTATCAAGATCATACCTTTGCCTTGCACATAAATCCACTTGAGGTCGATGAAGACAATCTTCATCTCCTCAAGACGCACCACCTTCCTCGATTGCGCTTCGGTGAAGATTCACTTGATGCTCCCCCATACACCAAGGTGGGAGACGCTCTCTTCGGCATATCTTCACTTGGCCTTGAGTGATGATCAACCCGCACAAAGCCTTGATCAACACAAACTTTTCTTCCCTTAGCCTTGACTCCAACAAATGGAGATCAAGCAACCAAATGGTCAACCTACAAATATAGCTCAATGCAAATATTAGTCCACAGAGATTGTCATTAATTACCAAAACCATGCATGGGGGCAACCATGCACTTTCAATTATGCACTATTGCACTTGTTGCGTGTTCTAAATGATTTTGGGGGAGCGAGGATGCCATATTTGTGTACTCCTTAATAGTGCATGAACATTGGGGAGCTCCTCCATTTTCATTTAGAACTCTCACTTTGGATCTTCTCGATTGCTTTTCTCCTTTGTGGAGATGTTTAAAATGATTTCATCTTTTTGCAATCTTTGGATCCTCAATATAGTTTGATTTCCTCTAATTATTCGTTAAAAGGGATTGTCATCACCTTTATGGAGGAACTCATATTATATTGGCTCTCTAAATTTTTCTTCCCATTTCGGCAATCGATGCCAATGGGGGAGAAGTTTAGAGGGTTTAAGGGAATTTGGGTTTTATGCTTTTGTTGCATTTGCCATGCATGTGCTTGCATCCTTGCTCGTTTGTCTTGCAAGGATGCTCTATTCGTTTTATAAACCCTCTTAAAAAGGGATTGTCATCAATTACCAAAATGGGGGAGATTGAAAGTGCATGGTTGCTCCCATGCATGATTTTGGTAATTTATGACAATCTCTATGGACTAATATTTGCATTGAGCTATATTTTTAGGTGTCCATTATCTTGCTTGTCTCCATTTGTTGGAGTCAAGGTCTTGCTTATTCTCCATGTGTTGGAGTCAAGGTTTAGGGAAGAAGATCATTTGTTGATCAAGGCCAAGGTGTTCGTCATCAAGACAAAGGCCAAGTGAAGATATGCCGAAGAGGTGCTTCTCCCATCTTGGTGTATGGGGGAGCCACATGTGAATCTTCACCAAGCAAAGCGCAATCAACAAGATGGTTCGTCTTGAGGAGATGAAGATCGTCTCCATCGACCTCAAGTGGATTAATGCGCAAGGCAAAGGTATGATCTTGATAGGGTTTCTATTTTACCGGTCTCATGATGTTTGTTGAGAGACCGGGTTATAGGATAGATAGCCGTACTATCAAGAGGAGCTCTCGACCGAATATCGTGATCGTATCGTCGTAGAGAGCACAAACCTTTGCATCCATGCAATCATATTTATTGGTTCTTATTTGGCTCTTATCGTGGTGTGGTCTTGGTGCTTGTCATGCTTGTCATGACAAAGCCAAGTTCACCGAAAACGGTTTGCATATGCGTCTTCTATTGCGGTTTCGGTATTGGAGATTTTGCCGGTTCATCCGTGCGGAAGATTTATTTCTTTCATTTCTTTGTAAAATCTCCATTGCTTGTTTGCCATTTACAAAGGTTGCTTTTGTTGTCCTCTTTCCAACAAATTTGGTTTCATCCTTTTTGGACTTCAATTGCAAAAGTTATTTTTCGGTTTGCGAAATAGAGGTTTAACTTTTCTCCATGTGCTTTTATAATATCTTGTTGGACTATGATGTTTCTCTGCATGATCTTGTAGAGCTTTTCGTTGCGAGTCCAACGAGCCCAAGATCATCGAAAACGGAGTCCGGATGCAAAAGATATGCCCGTTTTCGTTATGCTCATTCTGCAGTTTTTCTGAGGGGCGGAAATTCCGGTCCGGGGTCCGGAAATTCCGGCCCCCGGAAGTTCCGGCCTGTACCCCGAAATATCCGGCCCTATTTTTCCATCCGAGGTTTTTGGCTAAGTCTTTTTCGCGTTTCTCTCTGGAGGGGTTTCGGAAATTTGCTCCGGAAGTTTACTCGGAAATTTCCGGGGGTCCGGAAATTCCGGTCCTTGGTCCGGAATATCTGGCCCAAGGAAAATTTGGCTAAGTCTTTTGCGCTTTTCTCTCGGGTGGGGGTCCGGAACTTTGCACCGGAGGTTTGCTCCGGAAATTTCCGGGGCACCGGAAGTTCCGGTGTAAGCCCCGGAATATCCGGCCTCCGGCCGGAAGTTCCGGCCCTTAAACCCGGAATATCCGGCCCCACGTTTTTCCAACGGCTAGTTTTTGGGGGAGGCTATAAAAAGCCTCCTTCTTCCCCAAAACCTGGTTGCTCACTTTCTCAGCTCACTCACTCTCTCTCCTCCATTGTTGCAAACTTGTGAGCTTGATTCCTCTCAATCCCTCCGATGATTCTTGCCCAAATTTAGGGATTCAAGAGAGGAGATCTAGATCTACCATTCCACCAATCAAAATCTTCTCTAAGTGAGGGGAACCTAGTGGATCTAGATTTGGGATTGCTTTGTGTTCATCCCCTTTATTCTTCCTCTTTTATTCCCTCCATAGCATTAGTTGCTTTGGTTGGAATTTGGGAGTGAAGAATTTGACCACTTTGTGTGCTCTTGCCTTTTGCATTAGTTGCATCGGGTTGCTCTCTCCACGGTGATACGTGAAGTTGAAGGCTGAGAAGCTTGTTACTCTTGGGTTCATTGTGTTCCCAAGAGCTTGTTGCCGTGCATCGTGTACCCTAGACGGTTTGGAGTTGCCGCGAAGACTTCGGTTGTGAAGCTTCGGCACGAATTTGGGAGCCCCCAATTGAGTTGTGGGTGTGTGCCCCAAGAGAAGTTGTAAAGGGTTCCGGAATCCGCCTCGAAGGATTCCGATAGTGGAAGGTGAACCAATCCCTTGGGTGAGGTTCATCGGAGAATAGGGTGAGTCCTTTGTGGCATCTTGAGTAGGGCTCTTGTGGCGAGCTCACACCCCTCCAACGAGACTGTACTCCCTTAACAAGGAGGAACTCGGGAATACATCCTCGTCTCCGCGTGCCTCGGTTATTTCTATACCCGAGGTTTTACTTATGCAATTTACATTGTGATAGCCATCGTGCTTGAAGTTCTTATCTAGCTATCACCTTGTCGCTTAAATTGCTTAGCATAAGTTGTTGGTGCACATAGGTGAACCTAGTTTTTAGGTTGTTGGCTTGTTAATTTAAACACATAGTTTTATTCCGCAATTATCAAGCTCCTAAATAGAAAATGTGTTAATCGCCTATTCACCCCACCTGTAGGCGACATCCGGGACATCATTTGTTCTTTCAAATCCTATCATATTTGACTCATTATGATGAACATACCATCCCCTCTGAGATAAAAATAAATGCTTTTTCCGACTCAGCTGGGTTAAGATCACCCTCAAGCTTGCCTTTTGGTGGCGTTATAGCAGTTCATGATTTGAAACAAGTAAACTGCTCTTGTGCACCACCTTTTATAAGGCACACTATCAAAAGGAGGTGGCTCCATAGACGCAGCAAACCACTTGGAGTAAATTGCATAAAATCATGTTTTTGTTTGTTGAATATATGAACAATTTAGCATATAATTTAATCCATAAGAACAACAGATAAATAATGACATTAATAATGAGTAGGGACTAAACAAGTGAACTAATCGACATGGTGACAACAACATATCTAGAACAAACACTAGAAGCGTGTTTCCAGATGCCTATTGTCCCGTCTCGCGGTTCACACCGAAATACGAGACGGAGAAGACTTGGACGTCGTTGCAATGTTCTGAAGCGAGGTGCAACCATATATTGCGCATACGGCTATGGTTGGCGTCTGTCTGTCTCTATCGTGTTGGTCGGGTAAGACGTGAGAATAATCCCACCTCCGAGTTGTTAACAGCCCACGATCCAGAAGAATTGGATACGGCTGAATAATTAATGTGTTTGTTACTAATTATTGACTCAATAATTTTGTCGAACAGCAAAAATATAGACAACATGCATAATTTTGACCTTGACTCGGCTCATTCCCGAAACCTGACGTGGCGAGCGGCAGATCACCAGCACGTGTGTAGGTCTTCTCTTGAATGCCATATGAAATAGCCTACCTTATAAATTGGTACAATTCTTATTCAACTAGGAGTATGGGATTAAATTTTAGTCTCATATATTTCCACGTATGAATGGGTTAGATGGGCCTTTGGATTTTTCCTCTAGAGATTATATATAGTTGTGTGTTCAGCCCAAGATACAGTATCGCACCGTGCAAGTGTTGTCTCTTCAGCCACAACGTGTTTAGGGTCATTTTGATTCGGATGATTTACAATTATAGAAAGAAAAAAAAACATGCGTGGGCTGCTTGATTTGTACGGAGTATACGGGTTAATTGTTGTACAGAAAAGCACCACCTACATTTACGTACTCGCACAGACACAGTATCTATCTCCGCCCCGCTCTGTTCACTGCGCAGCGTCAGCGAGCGTTCGCTCGCGCTGCTCTTGACACCGGCGCCTCGCCATGCCTGCCGCCTGCTGCTGCCACGACGACGTATCACATCAGACAGCGTCGCCTGCGCAGCGCAACCCACGTCCTTTTCGCTAGGCCCTGGCCGGGCCGACCGAGGCGCGCGTCGTGTTGCTGCTGCTCGAAAGCCGAACCATGAAAGCCGGCCCACCACCGCGTGTCGTTTTCTAGGGTGTTTGGTTAGGCTTTTTACTTGGCTTTTGGTTTTGGCTTATAAGTCCAAAAAGCATCTAAATAGATGCTTTTGGCTTTTGGCTTTTGACTTATATTTTACTATGGTATAAGCCAAATGTCAAAAGCCAAAAGCACCAAAGCCAAAAGCCAAGAAAAAAGCCTAACCAAACACCCTCTTCGTCTTGCCGCTCGCGCCAGCCAATCCATTGATTCCGCTGCCGCCGGCTTGGAGGGGAGGGTCAGGCAGCACTAGTGGAAACATGGCCATCGGTTTGGCCCTTCCGTCCCGGTTCCCTTACGAATCGGGACCAATGGAAGCACTAGTCCCGGTTCTAATACCCAGGGCGCCCGCCAGATCCAGTCCCGGTTCGTAGGGGACCTTTCGTCCCGGTTCTTGATACGAACCGGTAATAAAGGGTCGCGGCAGGCGGCCGCAGAGGTGGGGCCAGCCCGGACAAGCTATTGTCCCGGTCGTCATACGAACCGGGACTAACGATTGGCCTTTAATACCGGTTCTCGTTACGGACCGGGACTAAATATTTTCCCTATATCATCTCCCACCCCCAACCCGGCCGTGGCCATTTTTGAGCTCCGGGTTCATCACCATTTTCTTAACCTCTTCCTCTTCCGAGCTCGAGTTCGGCCCCTATTTTCCCCACCATTTGTCAAGCTTGACGGCGCCTCATCTATCCAAGGGTTAGCACTTCCGGTGTTGTTTTTTTAGCTCATTTTGGTGCTAGTTAGCTCATTTCATTTTTCTAGTGCTAGCTAGGTGTTTGATGAAATGCCTAAGTTAGGGATTTTATTTTTTACATGCAATTTAAGCTCAAATTAAAGTATAATGTCTGGATTTTACAGTTGTCCGGTGCCCGTCCTCACCGTCGTCGATCGCCCGCGCCATCCCGTCACCGGCACCTCCTCGGTGAGTCTCTTGTTTTTATCCATTTTTTAACTTATTTATATGTTAGATGCATAGTTATTACTTGCAAAATTATCTTATGTTTTTATATGTATAGTGTCATGGTTCTGATATCCGTCCCCGTCGGCCCTCGTCCGGTCTATGACGATCCGGATGTCATTGAACCGGAAATTCCAACCGACCCTATTATCAAGTTTTTTGAAAAAGAAAATATTGATTTGAAACAAGATTGGAAAGAAGTGAAAATCTTCGTCTCCAATGCCTAGAAGAGAAGATGAAATTGGAGCTCGATATTGCCGACGTCGTCGATAAACAAAAGATCAAGATGGATGCAATGCGCTTGAAGATTAGAAATTATGCCATTCATAAAGAGTCTTGGTATCATTATGTTGTTGGTTCAATAGTTACCATAGTTGCGATTTTTATCGTATTTGTCGTTGGGTTTAAATTCTTTAGATAGTTGTATGTTAGTTTCAACTAATGTATGTTTTGTGAGACTATGTATTACATTTGGTTGATCACTGTTATATATTGATGATGTAGTGTTAATGTTTTTTTATCTATTTATATAATGCAGATGAGCCGGCAATGGATGTATAGTGACCGACGTTATCCCGACTTTATTAATGGCATGCATTATTTTCTCCGTGTGGCTGAGAGAAACAAGCCGCCGAATGGTTTTATTTCTTGTCCATGTAGTGTCTGCAAGAATACTCAGGACTACTCAACCTCACAAACCATTCACGTCCACCTGTTGAAGTCCGGTTTCATGTCCAATTATAATTGTTGAACCAAGCACGGAGAAAAAGGGGTTATAATGGAAGACAATGAAGAAGAAGAGGATAATGACAACTATCCTATGTTCACTGAACACGGTGGTACTACAATGGGGGAAGATAAAACTGAAAAAGAGCCCACTGTTGATGAGCCCGATGACGATCTTCGTCGGGCCATTCTTGAAGCGAAGATAAAATGTGGAAGTCAAAACGAGAGGTTGAAGTTGGAGAGAATGTTATAGGATCAAAACAAATTGTTGTACCCAAATTGCGAAGATGGGCAGAAAAAGCTGGGTACCACACTGGAATTGCTGCAATGAAAGGCAGAGAATGGTACTTCTGACAAGGGATTTGAAAATTTGCTGAAAATAATAAAGAAGATGCTTACAAAGGATAATGTATTGCCCCCAGTACGTACGAAGCAAAGAAAGTTGTCTGCCCTCTAGGATTAGAGGTGCAGAAGATACATGCGTGCATCAATGACTCCATCCTCTATCGCGGTGAGGAGTACGAGAATTTAAATGAATGCCCGGTATGCTGTGCATTGAGGTATAAGATCAGGCGAGATGACCCTGGTGAAGTTGAGGACGAGCCGCGCCCGAGGAAGAGGGTTCCTGCAAAGGTGATGTGGTATGCTCCTATAATACCACGGTTGAAACGTTTGTTCCAAAACAAAGAGCATGCCAAGTTGTTGCGATGGCACAAGGAAGACCATAAGAAAGACGTGATGCTGAGACACCCCGCTGATGGGTCGCAGTGGAGAAAAATCGACAGAGAGTTTCCGACATTTTCAGATGACGCAAGGAACTTAAGATTTGGTCTAAGTACAGATGGCTTTAATCCCTTTGGAGAGCAGAGCTCTAGTCATAGCACCTGGCCTGTGACTCTATGTATCTATAACCTTACTCCTTAATTGTGCATGAAGAGAAAGTTCTTTATGATGCTAGTGCTCATCCAAGTCCCGAAGCAACCCGGCAACGACATTGATGTGTACCTGAGGCCATTAGTTGAATAACGTTTACAGTTATGGCGTGAAGAAGGTATACGTGTGTGGGATGAACACAAACAGAAGGAATTTGACCTACGAGCGTTGCTGTTCGTAACCATCAATGATTGGCCAGCTCTTAATAACATTTCAGTATAGTCAAATAAGTGATACAATGCATGCACGCACTGTTTAGGTGAGACTGAAAGTATATATTTGGGAAACAAGAATGTGTACCTGGGGCATCGTCGATTTTTTCCAAAACAGCACCCCGTAAAAAAGAAAGGCAAGCATTTCAAAGGTGATCCAGATCACCGGATGAAGCCTACCCGGCGTACTGGGGATGTTATATATGATATGGTCAAGAATTTAAAAGTAATCTTTGGAAAGGGTCTTGGCGGACAATCTGTTCCGAATGACGCTGACGGACACGTACCGATGTGGAAGAAGAAATCTATATTTTGGGAGTTACCCTATTGGAAAATCCTAGAGGTTCACTCTGCAATCGACGTGATGCACGTGACGAAAAATCTCTGCGTGAACCTGCTAAACTTCTTGGGCGTGTATGGGAAGATGAAAAATACACCGGAATCACGTCAGGATCAGCAACATATGCACGAACGAGACAACCTGAATCCAGAGAAGTATCAAGGTCCTACCAGCTACGCTCTTACCAAAGAAGAGAAGATCTTTTTTGAAGTCCTTAGCAATATCAAGGTCCCTTCAGGCTTCTCGTCGAATATAAAAGGAATAATAAACATGACAGAGCAGAAGTTTCAAAACCTAAAGTCTCATGACTGACACGTGATTATGACACAATTACTTCCGGTTGCACTGAGGGGGCTTCTGCCGGAAAATGTCTGAGTACCCATTGTGAAACTATGTGCATTCCTCAATGCAATTTCTCAGAAGGTCATCAATCCAGTAACTCTACCAGGTTTACAGAAGGATGTGGTCCAATGTCTTGTCAGTTTCGAGTTGGTGTTCCCACCATCCTTCTTCAATATTATGATGCATCTCATAGTTCACCTAGACGAAGAGATTTCTGTTCTCGGTCATGTATTTCTACACAACATGTTCCCATTTGAGAGGTTCATGGGAGTCTTAAAGAAATACGTTCATAACCGTGCTAGGCCAGAAGGAAGCATCTCTAAGGGCTATGGAACAGAGGAGGTCATTGAGTTTTGTGTTGACTTCATTCCTGACCTTAAGCCAATCGGTGTTCCTCTATCGCGCCATGAGGGGAGGCTGCGGGGAAAAGGCACGCTAGGAAAGAAAGCAACAATATGTATGGACAGGCATTCTTTCAGTCAAGCACACTATACAGTTCTACATAATTCCAGCTTGGTGGCTCTGTATATCGAGGAACATAAGAATATTTTACGCTTGAACTACCCAGAGCAACCTAAAGATTGGATTGATGGAGAACACGTGAAGAATTTCGGAGGTTGGTTGCGAACACGTCTTATTAATGACACCCTTGTTGGTGAACAGCTATACTTGTTGGCCAACGCACCATCTTCGACTATATTGACTTTTCAAGGGTACGAGATAAATGTGAATACATTTACACGGCCGACCAAGATAAAAAGAGCACCAACCAAAACAGCGGTGTTCGCTTTGATGCAACAAACAACAATGGGCAAAAGGACACATATTATGGTTACATAGAGCAGATATGGGAACTTGACTATGGACCTTCTTTTAAGGTCCCTTTGTTCAAGTGCAAATGGTTCAACCTGACAGGCGGGGTACATGTAGACCCGAAGTACGGAATAACTACAGTGGATCTGAAGAATCTTGGATACGACACCGAACCATTCGTCCTAGCTAGTGAAGTGGCTCAGGTTTTCTATGTGAAGGACATGTCTAGCAGACCGAAGAAAAGAAAAGATAAGCAAGCAGCGAATACATCGTACGACGTCGAGCCAAATCGCCACATAGTTTTTTCAGGGAAAAGAAACATCGTGGGAGTGGAGGACAAGACAGACATGTCAGAAGATTACAATAAGTTTGATGAAATTCCCCCCTTCACAGTGAAAACTGACCCAAGCATCGTGTTGAATGATGAAGATTGTCCATGGTTACGGCGCGATAAGAAGAAAAGAACACACACGAAGAAGTTTATAGCACAACACTAGAGACGGATGTTGATGGTGATGTGTAATAATGTATGAAACATTTTTTTATCCTGGTTCTATGTGTAATAATCGGTAAAATAGTGTTGACTAATGAGTTTAGCACCGGTTGTTCTCCACAAAACACACGATTTATATAGGGTCATGTGGCTGATCCAACACTGGTTTTGCCCATCCGGAAGCTTGCGCATCCGTCTCGCATCGTCGTGAGCAGCAAATCGACCTTCGATCCAAGCAGCCGCAAGACTTCTCTGATGATCTAACGACCGTCCCAAAAAGTGTTGGGAATGTTGTAGATCATCAGAGCGCCTTGCAGCTGCTTGGATCCGACCGAGGGGCATGGCTACCACTTCCACCACCACCACTCCCACCTCCTCGGCAATTCATCATTGTGTCACCCTAATCCAGTGGTTGGATTCAACCTACCCGAGGGCTTGTGTTTCCGACATCGTCGTTGTGTTGTCCTTATTCACCGACCTACAGGAGGTGGCTCCAATGGCTGGCCGACGAACAAGGACAAACACAATAATGCCAGGGAACATGCCAGCGGGTAGGCTAAATCCAACCATTGGGTTCGGTGGCAAAGGTAGACGCTCGTTGTGTGCCGTTCGCTGCAGGGACGTCGCTATTTATAGGCGATTAGAAGGTGTACCTGTGGATGAGGTGGGAGTGCAGATCTAACAGCTCACAAGCCCTCAAAAGAAACACACCCCTGATCCAACGGCTCATAAGCGCTCTAAAGAAACACACGATCCGTCTGCTTCCGATCAAACGGCTCACAAGGGCTCGAATGAAACACACGATCCGTGTGCTTCTGATCCAACGGCTCACAAGCACTCGAAGTAAACTCACGATCCGTGTGCTTCCGATCCAACGGCTCACAAGCGCTCGAAGGAAACATACGATCCGTGTGCTTCCCGCCTTCGTCTGCCGTGCATCGCTTCTTTGCCATGCGCCGTCGCACGGCAAAGAAAACATTGCCGTCCGGCAAAGAGACGACGCATGGCAAAGATAGCGGCGCATGGCAAAGATAGCGGACGACGCACGGCAAAGAAGCAGGGACGGCAGTCTGTGGTCCCCCGGCGGTCTACCCCCCTAGATTTCTCCGCGCGAGGTTCCACCAACATACTTTTTCATAGGTTTAGATTTGTTTAGGCATTAGACAAATGGAAAACCAGGTTTGAAATCTAAGTCAAATTTACTCAACTCATCCATTTGAAATTTGAATACAATCAACATAGTTAAATTTGAAAATAACCAGTACCAAATGATTCTATATGTCCATAGCTTAAGTTTGATATAAAGTTTGTCAAATTTAAACAATTAAATTAATAGAATAACATAAATCAGGGAAAAAGAAAACTAAAAAATACAAACGACCCTTTAGTCCCGGTTCGTGGCTGGAACCGGGACTAAAGGTAGGCTTTGGCGCGCTATTTTTCCACAGGCCCAAAAAATTGGACCGACAGTCCCGGTTCGTGGCTGCAACCGGGACTAAAGTGGCCGTTGGTCCCGGTTTGTGGATGGAACCGGGACTAAAGGGGCCGTTGGTCCCGGTTTGTGGATGGAACCGGGACTAAAGGCTAATTAGTGCCTTTTAGGTCGCCCGCGCATCCTCTCGTCCCCCATTTTACCGCCAGCCCAAGAAGACGAAGGACGCCGCCAGGCTGCCGCGCCGTGCTCCCCTGCTCCCGTGTCGCCGCCGTCACCGCCGCCGTCTCCTGCTCCGGCCACCGTGGCTACCCTCTTCCTCGCCGGCGAGTTTCACGAGCTGGGCGGCCGTGAATCGGCTGAAATCGCCCCCTTTCCCGTCCCCAAGTCAACCTGCTGCTCCGTCCGGCGCCCTCGTCGGCCGGCAGCTCCGACACCCACGCCGCCGTTCTCCGCGCGGGAAGGTACGGCAACCCTACCCTCTCCCCTCCTCCCTCGCTAGAAAAGCCCTAAATCGGCGGCGCGGTAGCCCTAAATCGGCGGCGGAACCACGGCCGGCGGCGGGGAAACACGGTCGGCGGCGGGGAATTTACACTTAGGGTAGGAATATATACATTACATTCATAGATAAAAAGGCCTAATGGCCATTACATTCATAGATAAAAAAAGGACTAATGGCCGTTACATTCAAAGATAGGGGGGTGGGGGGACACGGAGGGGCGGCGCCGGAGTCCTAGTCCTCGTCGTCGGAGAGCACGACGTAGCCCGGCGCGTTCCACAGATGGGCCGGCGGCTGCGCCTCCGGCGGGACCTGGTGCTCCTCCGGCTCCTGGTGCGGCTGCGGCGGCGGCGGCACCTGGTCCTGCGGCAGCCCCTGGTCCTGAGGCGGCCAGTTGCCGCCGGTGAAAACCCAGGACTGGCCAAGGAGGCCTTGGGGTAGCGGAGGAGCTTCGTACTCCTCCATCTCCTCGGCCTCGTGCTCCTGGGCCATCTGCTGCCACCAGGCCAGTGGAGGCTACGCCGGTCCATTCGTCTCCATCTCCATCTCCAGCGCCAGTCCAGCGGACTCCGCCCACCTCGTGGTTTAATAGGAGGAAGCTCAAAGGTTCGCCTCCTAAGCAGAGACAGAAAAAGCCACGAAAAGTCAAGACTCCTGAGAAGTTACCTTACGAAAGGACTTACGAGGAAAACTTGGCCATCTCGAAGGCCGAGACGGTTGCCCATTTTGCACCGAAAAAGCCCCCACCTAAGCAAGTAATAGATCCTATATCATTAGAGCGCACTATTAGGAGCTTATACAACCCTCCACCAAAGCCGCCATTAGACTATGAGCGCCAAATAACCAAGTCATATAGCTCAGAGATGGAGAGGCGGAAAAGCGGGAACCAAATAGCCCAGCTCGGAGAACAGGTTGTACAATCGGTCCCCCCGCTTCAGTTATTTCCCGACACATCAGACGTCCACATACCTGAGGTACCATATGAATATGTTCACGGCAAGCCTTTGGTCAGACCTGAGCTGGTCAAGTTACTACCAACAAGGATGCATCAGTTGAATCAATGGTACATGAAACCTGCAAAGAAAGGTATAATCGGTGTCATGGCAAAAGTTAGGAAGGAGCACTTCTTCCAAGAATACGGTGTGCAAGTTGATTTTAACGAACTTTTTCAGTTATACAATGGAAAAGCCCTCGATAAAGCTATCCTCAGTTGCTTTTGTCTGTAAGTGATTTATTTCTGTAATTTAAGTCTTTATATAGCTCAGCCCGTTCTATAATCTTTGGTACGCTATTTATGCAGAAAGAAGATGCTCGACTACAAAAGGGAAAGAATAACCCCGGAAGACGTTGGGTTCATTGACCCGGATAAAGTTCACGAAGTGAACATATTAGAAAGACCCGAGGAAGTAAAGGAGACATTGCTAAGGTGTTTCAAGCGACACCGTAACAAAAAAGAAATACTTCTTCCTTACAACTTCAAGTAAGTATTACTAATTTCTTGTACACATTATATTTTCCCTCACCCCCGATCTTAAGTGTAATTGATAAGTTTATGCATGACTGCGTATGTAAAACGTGCAGCTTCCACTATATTCTCGTGTGCATTAGATATGATGAGGGAGAAATTGAAGTCTTCGACTCATTAAGGACAGAACCTAAAGAATTCAAGAGCTTGTTTGATATCATGAAAGAGTAATTTAAATTCTTATCACACTATATCGGCCCCTTTCAGTCATTTCATGATATCAAGTAATTAATAACTCTTTTGTTCTTTTTGTTTGTCGAGTAGAGTATGGGAAATGTTTATCAAGGAAGAACCCGGTCAATGGAAACCGAAACTGATATGGTCTCTGAACAAGGTAAGTAGTACTACCTAGATCCACACATTATCAATACCATTATCAAACATGATGTGATTCAATTCTATTCTTGAACAGTGGTGTCTGCTACAGCCAACCGGGACCCACTTATGTGGATACTACGTTTGCGAGTACATTCAAATGAGGACTACTGAGAAATTCAATAATCTAAGAAACAAAGAGGTACGTAAACATTATTCACAATTTTTTTCTTACCATCAATTGTATGGAGTTTCATTCATAATTGTTTTTCTCCTTGTTTTAAAGGTTGCAAGGAAGCGGAACGCCCTCCTACCAAATGACCGTATAACAGCAATTGCGGAGGAGGTGGCGGGATTTCTTCTTGACGAGGTCATACGTGAAGAAGGAGAGCACTACTATCTACATATATAAGTGATCTCATTTACTATGATCTCATGCATGTAATTGACTACTTATTATCCGAAAACGTGATCTTTATGTACTACTTAATTTGTATGTGTGTTATATATATGCATCAACGTGATCTAAGTGTAGTAATATAATTTATATATTTATCAAAACGCATTTTTGACATATCGACGTGATTCGAAACCATCCGAAACCCCTAAACGTCAAACCTGAAAAATATTCTAAAAGAAAAAAAGGCCTAAAGTTAGTCCCGGTCCGTGTTACGGACTGGGACTAAAGCCATCCAGCCCGGCTCCTCCGTGACCACGTGGGAGGGCCTCTAATCTCGGTTCGTAAACAACCGGGACTAGAGTGGGGGGCCTCTAGTCCCGATTAGTTAGTCCCGGTTGCCCAACCGGAACTAGAGGCCCTCTGGAACCGAGAGTAGTGCCCTGTTTTCCACTAGTGGCATGCAGCCGCAGGCCATCACCAAGGCCTCCATCTCGGCGCTGGTGATTTCCCTGCCCATCATCTACGTGTCCCTGCTGCGCGTCCCGCCGTCCACGCTCGCCAGGGACTCCACCTTCTGGTTCCTCATGTCCAACTCCATCATCACCATCATCGCCGCCGACTCCGGCATGCTCTTCTTTAGCTCTGCCGCCCACCACCACGACCTCTCTGACGTCGTTCCCTGCGATGAGCAGGCGGTGGCAATCGTCCACGAGGACTACCACCGTGACGCGACGTTGGTGCCGTTGATGGCATGCTCACACGAGCCAACGGCACCGGTGGACATATGCGTTGTTGTGGCAGGAGGCGGCGAACAACTTCCAACAAGTGGAGTTGTGAGCTCCAAGGAAGCTAACACTGCTGCTATGGAGAAGGGCCATGCTCTGGCTTTGATCCAAGGTGAATGTGCAGCAAGCAAGCCTAGCACTGACATGGACGATGCGTCCGCCTTAGAAGAAGAAGCACCAGAACTAGAAGACGATGCGACAATCGTGAAAGGCGATCAGTGGGCAATCTCGTCGCCAGCTCCTGGGACAGAAGTAACACCTGATGATGATGATTTATGGCAAGATCAGGGCTCCGTTCAAGTCATGAGGCAAAAGAATGGGCCCCAGTGCTCGGTGGCTGCAGAGCAGACCAAGCCGCAGACGGAGGAGGAGCGGGAGTACTGGCAGCTGAGCGACGAGGAACTCAACAGGAAGGTGGAGGAGTTCATCACGCGGTTCAACCGAGACATGATCGAGCAGGAAGCAGCAGCTGTCTGATCGACTATAAGGTTGAAGGAAATAGATACACAGGCTTAGTTATCTACCTCTAGGATCTAGCTAGCTACATATGTCATCATTCATGTACATATATGCTACTTTGTACCTATTTTAGTTACTTTTAATAAGGAGTATTACCTATGCGGTCGTGGCCAGAGAGGATATATTCATGTACTGTATGACTGTATATATATATATGAAACCTTATTTCTTTGATGAGACGGTTTTAGGCCCAAGCAGTTAGTTCAGAGCTTTGGATGAGGAACCATTCGGCTAATTTAGGCTGATCAGTTTTGCTGAATTGTGTTATGTCAGTTTCATGGAGATATCCAAATCCACTCTAGGATCTACGATAGATCTTCAGATTAATGAGTTCACCTCTAAAATGCCCCAAGTACGTCCCAACAACGTCTACCTCAACAACAACAACAACGGCAACTTCCCCTGGCTCAACGACGACGACATCGACCACAACACCAACATCAACGACGACTACGACTATATCACGCACGGCACCATCGACCACGACTACAATGCCCACACCCTCGGCTACATCGACATCGGCATCAAGGTCTATCACCTCGGCTCCCTCTCCGGTTCACGACTTCGGATTATGCTCCAGTCAGACCGTCCGCGACGCTCCTGCTATTCGCGACACTACCGATCCGACCGCGGGGGGGGGGGGGGGGGGGGGGGGGGTTGAGTATATCACGGTTAGGTTAGTTTTGGTAGTTTGAATATAAATATATTGCCTAGCCCCTTTCCATCAGTTCGGACTTTTGGTCTAGATGGCTAGTGCAGTAATTCTATATGGTATCAGAGCCAAGAGGTCTCGAATTCGATACCCCGCTCATGCGGATTAAAAAAAAACCTACGGCCCACTCCTATCCCACGCTAAGGACTAGACGTGAGGGGGAGTGTTCAATATAAATATATTGCCTAGCCCCTTTTCATCAGTTCATGATAGATTTTTTAGACGATTTAAATCGCACTAAAAATACATTTAAAAAAAAAACAGGGCAGATGCCCCATGTTCAGATCGTGCACTCCCGCGAACACACCCGCCTCTAGCTCCATGCGCGCGCGGCTCTTTTTTACCCCAGAAACCGCTCGCCTCCGCCATCTCTCTTCTTTCCGGGCAGAAGAAACCAGGCCACAACAACGCGCACTCAAATCTCCAGCTAGCACCACTCTCCAGAGCCGGGACACGTACGTGAGACAAACATACCACGCGTCTCAGTTGCGAAATTACACTGCACTATGTACAACCTGCTCGATCAGATGTAAACAAAAACAGACTATAAAAGGGCAGATGCGGGAACCACAGAGGTCAAAAGCACAACAAGATCGTTGCTGCCCCCACAAGATCGATCTCTTGTCGCACATAGAGAAAGTGCAGGTCATCATAGTTTGGCATGGCGAGCATGCAGCCGCAGGCCATCACCAAGGCCTCCATCTCGGCGCTGGTGATCTCCCTGCCCATCATCTACGTGTCGCTGCTGCGCGTCCCGCCGTCCGGGCTCGCCAGGCACTCCACCTTCTGGTTCCTCATGTCCAACTACATCGTCGCCATCATCGCCGCCGACTCCGGCATGCTCTTCTTCAGCTCCGCCGCCCACCACCACCACCATGACTGCTACTACCCGGACGTCGTTCCCGGTGATCAGCTGGCAGCGACCGTCGACGAGGACTACTACTGTGACGCGATGTCGGTGCCGTGGACATATCCGCTATTGTGGCAAGAGGCGGTGAACAGCTGCCGCCAATAGGTGGAGCTGCAAGCTATAACGCAACAGGCACTGCCGGCATCGATGAGGGCCATGCCCTGTCTTGGATCGAAGGTGAAGGTGCAGCAAGCAAGCCTAGCACTGACATGGTCGACAACACGCCCGTTCTGCAGATATGCGAAGAAGAAGAAGCGGCACCGGAGCTCGAACCGTTTGAGGCCGACAAGAACGATGCGATGATCGTTAAAGGCGATCAGTGCACAATATCACCAGGTCATCGGATGACAGTAACATCTGATGGTCATGTACCGGAAGATGAGGGCTCTGTTGAAGTCCTTAGGGAAGAGGTGAGGCCCCGGTGCTCGGTGGCAGAGGAGAGCAAGCCGCCGCTGCGGGAGCAGGAGCGCGAGTACTGGCAGCTGAGCGACGAGGAACTCAACAGGAAGGTGGAGGAGTTCATCACGCGGTTCAACCGAGACATGATCGAGCAGGAAGCAGCAGCTGTCTGATCGACTATAATTAAGTGTTGAATACATGTTGTACTGGGCCTCGGCCCCTGTAGTGTACCGCAGGCCTCTCTCTCCCTGTATATGTTTCCTTGGGAGTCAAGTAGAGGCCGGCCCCTTGTACCTATATATGTGCCTTCGCACCAATGCAATCAATATAGTTGATGCTAATCTCTTCCACATGGTATCAGACACCTACCGGTCCTAAACCCTAGACCGCTTCCGCCCAACCCTAGGCCGCCGCCGCCGCCGCCCTCTCACCTTTCCTGCCGCCGCCGCCCTCCTTCCCCTAGCCCGCCGCATCCCTAAACCCTAGTGTGCCGCTGCCACTTAGGCCGCCGCCGCCCCACTCCCTCTCCCCCGCCGCCGCCATCTAGGCCACCGCACCCCACCACCCCACGCCGCCATGGCCTCTCCCAGCACCGCCTCCGATCTCTCGGCCAACTCCAACCCCTTCGCCGGCCCTCAAGCCTCGGCGGCGGACATCCGCGATCTCAACATTGAGGCCCGGGTGCCCGCGCGTCTCGACCGCTCCGGATCGACGTACTACGCGTGGAAGACCTACTTCGGCCTTGTTTTCCGCGAATACTACCTCACCGAGCATATTGACGGCTCCGTCGACGCCTTCGCCATGGGGGCCGACCCGGAGTGGTCTGCCATCGAGGCCACCCTCATCCGGTGGTTCTACGCCACCATCTCGAAGGACATCTTCCACACGGTTGTCGCGGACGGCGACAGCGCCTACCTCGTCTGGACCAAGATCAACGCGCTCTTCACCGACAACAAACTACAGCGTGTCGTTCTCCTGCAGCAAGACTTCTTCGGTTGTCATCAGGATGAGTCCACCATCGAGGAGTACTGCGTGCGCCTCAAGATGCTCGCCGACGAGCTTCGCGACATCGGCGCCCCCGTCGACGACAACCTCCTCCTCAGCACCCTCACCGCCGGTCTTAACGAGGACTTCGGCAACGCCGCGTCTAACCTCACTTTGCTGCCTAATCCTACCTTTCAGACCGTCGTCGACTACCTGAAGCTCGAGGAGCGCCGGATGCAGAAGGTGAAGAAGCGCGCCCAGCACGTTGCGCTCGCGGCCGGCACCTCCCGCGCTGCCGCGTCCGCTCCTCCGGTGCCGCCTCGTCCACCCGCGTCCTACCCGCCGCCGCCCGCACCCCCGGCTCCTCCCGCGCCACAACAACAAGGCGGGGGGCGCCGCAACCGGCGCGGTGGCCGGCGTGGTGGCCAGCCGCAGCAGCAGCCGGGCGGGGGCCAGCAGCAACCGACCCCGCCGTGGTTCACGGCGCAGAACCCGTGGACGGGTGTGGTGCACGCGTACCACATGCCTGTCCCGCGGGCTCCAATGCCGGGTATCCTCGGCCCGGGTCCTCGTCCTCCGGGTCACCAGGCACTCGTCGCCGCTCCACAGGCGCCGGCCGGCGCCGGTTATCCTCCGGCCGGAGGCTACATGCTCCCTGCCCCGGTGCAGCCCTACAGCGGTTTCGGCAACCCTCCGGCGCCACAGCCGTGGGATCCCGCCTTACTCGCTGCGCTCCACTCGGCTCCGTCGCCCAGCAACTACAACGGCGGCGGCGACTGGTTCATGGACTCAGGTGCCACCGCTCATATGACGTCGCAGCCCGGTAACCTCATCTCTTCCGTTCCGGTTCATACCTCCACCCGCATCACCGTTGGTGACGGTTCCTCTATTCCCATCACACACATAGGCCGCACTTCATTTCCTTCTAAATCTTCACCACTCACCATGTCTAATATTCTTGTTTCTCCCCACCTAGTTAAAAACCTAGTCTCTGTTCGTCGTCTTTGTCATGAAAATCCTATCACTGTTGAATTTGACAAACTTGGTTTTTCTGTGAAGGACGAGCATACCCGGATGGTACTCCACCGATGTGATAGTCCCGACGCCCTCTACCCGGTGCATCCCACCTCCTCCCCTGCCGCCCCCGTCGCCCTCGCCGCCGGTGTCGATCTCTGGCACGCTCGTCTTGGTCACCCCAACCCCACCGTCCTCCGTCGAGTTCTTCAGAATTTTTCCTTTTCATGTAATAAGCTAGATGAACATTCTTGTGAAGCCTGTCGTCTTGGCAAACATGTCCGTCTCCCCTTTAGTGCATCCACAAGTGTTTCCTCCTTTCCGTTTCAATTGCTTCATAGTGATATTTGGACCTCTCCTATTGCTAGCAACACTGGTTATATCTATTACCTTGTTATCTTGGATGACTTCTCTCACTATGTATGGACCTTCCCGTTGCGCCGCAAGTCCGATGCTTTCACCACCTTAACCTCCTTCTACTCCTATGTCTCTACCCAGTTCGGCCGCCCCATTCTTGCTCTTCAAACCGACAACGGCAAAGAGTTCGACAACGCCGCCGTCCGTAACCTCCTAGCCTCCAACGGCACCATCTTTCGCCTTACGTGCCCCTACACATCCCAGCAGAACGGCCGCGCCGAGCGCATCCTACGGACGCTTAATGATTGTGTCCGCACCCTCCTATTCCATGCCCACATTCCTCCTCGCTTCTGGCCCGATGCCCTTGCCACCGCCACTCTTCTCCTAATCCTACGTCCGTGCCGTCCCCGTTGGAACTACGCCCCTCACTACCTTCTCTTCGGTACGCCTCCTTCCTACGATGGTCTTCGCGTCTTCGGCTGTCTTTGCTACCCTAGTACCGCGTCCACTACCCCTCACAAACTCGCACCCCGATCCCTTCCTTGCATCTTTCTCGGCTACCCACCCAACACCAAAGGTTACCGGTGCTACGATCCCGTCTCCCATCGAGTGATCACCTCACGGCACGTGTACTTTGACGAGACTGTGTTTCCGTTTCATCAGGTACCCCCCTCGGAGCCGTCTTCCATGGAGCCCCCCGCCGCGCCGTCAGCCGGGTGGACGCACCGGGCGCGCCTCCCCGCTGCCCAGCGTGCGGCCCCGCCACCTCCGGCCCCGACTCCCTCCGCCACCTCTTCTGGTGCTGCCGAGGTGGAGTCGGCCTTGGGCTCCTCCGACGTCGCTGCCGCACCTTCTTCCAGCGGTGCCTCCTCCACCGCATCGACGAGCTCCTCCACGCCGGCTGCCTCGACGAGCTCCTCCGCGCCGGCTGCCTCGACGAGCTCCTCCGCGTCCGCCGCCGCTCCGCCAGCTGCCCCACCGGCTGGCGTCGTCACTCGAGCCCGGGCGGGCGTGCATCGCCCCAGCACACGCTACCCCTCCGACGAGTACGCGTGTGTGGCCTCCACCTCGACGCCGGCCTCCGTTCCGGCCTCTGTGCGTGCTGCTCTCAAGGAACCCCACTGGCTTGCGGCGATGCGCGAGGAGTTCGACGCGCTCACTCGTAACCGCACCTGGCAGCTGGTTCCGCGGCCTCCTAGGGCCAACGTCATCAGCGGCAAGTGGGTCTTCAAGGTCAAGATGCGACCGGATGGCACCCTCGAGCGCTACAAAGCGCGGTGGGTGGTTCGAGGCTTTCGACAGCGTGCGGGTGTGGACTTCACCGACACCTTTGCCCCGGTAGTCAAACCGGGCACCATCCGCACCGTCCTCCAGTTGGCTGTCTCTCGTGCGTGGCCTGTTCATCAGTTGGACGTCTCCAACGCCTTCCTGCACGGCCACCTAGCTGAGCAGGTCTACTGTCAGCAGCCCGCGGGCTTCGTCGACGCCGAGCACCCCGACTACGTGTGCCTGCTCTCTCGCTCTCTCTATGGGCTGAAGCAGGCGCCCCGCGTGTGGTACCAGCGTATCGCGGCTTTCCTCCAGCAGCTGGGGTTCCGGTCCACTCGCTCCGACGCCTCACTCTTCGTCTATCATCATGGGGCTGCCACCGCGTACCTGCTCCTATATGTCGACGACATCATCCTGACGGCTTCATCGACCGAGCTTCTTCAGCAGCTTACTGCCCGCCTTCGCGCCGAGTTCGCCCTCAAGGATTTGGGGCCACTGCACTACTTCCTCGGCATCGAGGTGGTACGCCGGGCTGACGGTTTCTTCCTGCACCAGCAGAAGTACGCCCACGAGCTTCTCGAGTTGGCTGGCATGCTTAACTGCAAGCCCGCGACCACGCCTATCGACACGAAGGCCAAGGTTTCAGCCCTGGAGGGGGCTCCCGCACCTGACGCAGCGTTCTATCGCTCCATTGTCGGGACCCTGCAGTACCTGACGTTGACACGCCCCGATCTCCAGTATGCCGTACAGCAGGTGTGTCTCCATATGCACGCCCCTCGCGACTCCCATTGGGCATTGGTGCGCCGCATTCTTCGGTATATCCGCGGCACCATGTCCTTGGGGCTCACGCTGACAGTCTCGGCCTCCATCGACCTCGTCGCCTACTCCGATGCTGACTGGGCCGGCTGCCCGGACACTCGTCGCTCTACATCCGGCTACTGTGTCTATCTCGGACCTACCTTGATTTCGTGGTCGTCTAAACGACAACCCACGGTCTCTAGGTCGAGTGCCGAGGCGGAGTACCGGGCGGTGGCAAACGCCGTCGCCGAGTGCACGTGGCTACGGCAGCTACTCCAGGAGCTCCTCTGCGACATACCGAAGGCCACGGTCGTCTACTGCGACAACGTCTCCGCTGTCTACCTCTCCGCCAACCCGGTACATCATCGACGCACGAAGCACATCGAGCTTGACATTCACTTTGTCCGTGAGCAGGTGGCGCTTGGGCGCGTTCGAGTTCTTCACGTTCCCACTGCTCAGCAGTTCGCCGATGTCATGACCAAGGGGCTCCCGCCGTCTACCTTTGAGGAGTTCCGGTCCAGTCTATGCGTCTCCGGCGACGCTTCGACTGCGGGGGGTGTTGAATACATGTTGTACTGGGCCTCGGCCCCTGTAGTGTACCGCAGGCCTCTCTCTCTCCCTGTATATGTTTCCTTGGGAGTCAAGTAGAGGCCGGCCCCTTGTACCTATATATGTGCCTTCGCACCAATGCAATCAATATAGTTGATGCTAATCTCTTCCACATTAAGGCTGATGAAATTGATACAGAGACTTAGTTGTCTACCTCTAGGATCTAGCTAGCTACATATATCATCATTCATCTACATATACTAGTTGAATCTGGCGTGGCGGCACGCCGCGCCCTTGGCGTGAAATTTTGTTGTCGGGTTGTTTCCATGTTTAACTGTTTAAGGCGGACGGTATATTTTTAGTGAGATCGAGCGTTGCAGCTGATGTGACTTACAGTGAGAACAAACCCATGCAATTAAGCAACTAATCTGTAAACTGAGGTACCACATTTTCAAACATGAGAAGTTGTAAGAACCAAAAAATTTAAAACTTTGCAAACATCGAACAAAATTTCCTATATGAATATGTTGAAGTAAATGGTACGATTTCCTGAGTAAATATAAAAAAATGCATGCATGTAGTATTCATTTGCAAAATAGATGGCCTTAAAAGGGGGCCGGCTTGATAAAAAATACACTTCTAAATTATAGTACAAAAATTATTTCTTCCATAATCAGTTACTGGTTCAGTTTCTTGCTGGCCTTTGCTATCAGAACTAATGAAATACCAGTAAATCATCCTGACATCCTACCCATTCTCTGCTATAGATGCAGCATTTCTCTATGTTTAACTTCAGAAACGATTCCTGAAGCAAAATGTCCTACATGACCAATACAACGGGAAAGTGATTAGTGATCTGAAAGCATCTCAGAGTAAGTGATCAGTGGCTTGAGAGCATCAGATATCCTAACTAAAATAAGAGTTATCTTGTGTGCCTTGGTCAGAAAATGATCAGCGGCCTTAAAGTATCTCAGAGTAATAAGTGTCCGATAAGAAACTCGACAATGTTCATATACATCACCTAAAATCATGCAATATAATTGCTAAAGACAGAGAATATCATGCGGAGAAACAATCGTAACCTTGCACTCTAAGTAGCTATTTAAATGGTACCTTTTGCTCTTTTGCACTTTATTGAGCAGGTGACATCTCCAAGAAAAGGAAATGTAAACATAAATGATAGGCTTTAAATTTATTTTATGTACGTAGCTGCAACAATACAAGAGCTAAACTGTGTGTGCTAATTAATATGAGAAGCAAGGAAAAGATTGACAGAACATGAGAATCGAGAGCCTACTTAGTGAGCAAATAAAAACACCTGGTTTGCTTTCCTCATTATTGCCAATGGCGTCAGCAACTTCTCACAATCTGTATCACTGAAATAAATACGACATAAAGCACCCATCAGACAGCTATATGATAAAAAGCTGTTATGCCATATGCAGTTTTCACAGCCAAAAAGGAAATCAAATTAACAGGATAATGCATCTGAACCATGTTGAGCACTAAAATTGTATGCCAAGCCTTACAAAATTTCACTGTAAGTATATTATAGTGTGGAAGCAAATGGTTGCAGTCTGAACGGTAAACATCAGAGAACATCCATGCTTCCAGATACATCTGGAAGTAGCAAAAAGGAAGGGCAAACGTTAATTAGTATCTACTATGCGAATTCTTACATGTGGAAACAATTTGGTAATTACAATAGGAAGAATATCAGACGCCCAAAAACAGAGTCTATACAACTTCATAGGCATGGAAATGAAAGGCATATCTCTAACATGCCCAAACTGAAATAATATATGTTATACTATCAGGTCTACGAATATGCAGATGGCAATTGCTTGCTAAAACAGAAGTACAGATCATGTTTAATTTGAACTGTAGTGTTTCACTGCTAGCATGGTAAAGATCCAAAATTAGTATACCAAGCCAATCATGTGAAACAAATCTGCAAGTCAAATTACCAATGAGATGAGCATATCTCTATTTCTCTTCTTTAGGTCTAGATGCGCAAGTCTGAACAGAATCTTGCAGACAGTGGAGTTCGTTACACAGTCGTAAGGTATGACGCCGCACCCTTGATGAGATATTTTGTCGATGGTTTGTTTTTCTGTAGATGCTAAGAAGACAATATCCTTTTTTTCTTAAGGATAAGATATCTGATATTGTAGATGCTAAGAAATCTTGAAATTATGATTGTTTTCCTTTATGTAATGAATATTCACCATTTAAGCCTATTAAGATTACATATACCTCCGACCATAATAAGAGAAAACCACCTCGTATTTTTCTAAGTCCACGTCGTTGTATATGTGCGACCCGGTGGCCAAGAATCCAGATCAACCAAGGCATAACAATTTCCGGCACCATTTCCATTAATGTATGTTCCAAAGCTGCAAAAAAAAGAAGAAAAGTGTAATCAGACCACACAATCATTGTACTTACCGAATCCAATATGCCAGCAAGAGTTGAGTGGTCCAGCACACACGATAACTCAAAACAAAACTCATGTGAACATGATGTTCTCTAGACATTGCTAAACAAAAACAGTAATGCCAACTCATCGGCAGTAACAGATCATGTTAAAATGAAATCTTTGCAAAGAAATCTTGGTACAATCAAATTACACAAAAGTTTATAAATAAATCTAAACTGGATAAAATAAATACAAACTGTGGTTGCATGTTTTCATTTATTAGAGAGAAAATATGGCAGGGAGAGCAATTTCATGATGCCAACAGAGAACTTATAGCAGAAGAAGCACACTGAAGAATTGTTTGCAAGAATATTAAGCCATTGGCAGGGAAGGATGGACTGAGGTCCTACACACTGAACTACAAATTTTTATTCTTACAGATATAGATTCTTAAATAGTAAAAGCAAAAGTAATTAAGAACATAAAATTGTCTGCACATTCTTATATTCAGTAGGAGCTTAAAATTGTATATAGTGGTTTATCACATCGCACTAACCATCATAGATTTAGGCGATGCAGATTCAAATCTAGGCCAAGGTTCGTGAAAAATAATTGTGGTCCATTTCAAAACGTCTACCAAAGTTATTATCTGGCTGCATCACTTATGAGGATGGATGGGAGCAACACCTCTGAAGGGAAGGAAGTTATATAACATTAATAGCTCGATTATAAAGGCTGCATCTTTATTTTCTCTCAGCAGCAAAGAAGAAAAACAATATCAAAGAAGAAGACAACACATAACTGCATGATGGACAAACACTATTTCCATTTTATTCTCACCATTCCTGCAGGAAATCTCATGCCAAATCCGTTGAAGCAACACCAAACTGAACAATATAATGCATGACTCGTGTATAATGCAAAGAGCTCTTTGGCAAGGCTTATCCACATGCATGATAAGACCAGAACTTACATTGAGGTGCACCTGCAATGACATAAACAGTAGTATTAGAAACATACACATGGTTCGAATTGAATCATATCTCCATCCGATACATTTTGAAAGGAAAGAATGAAACATAGTACTTAATCTGGTTTTCTAGAAACTGTAAACCAAAAGATATAGGCATGCAAGCAGTAGTAACATTTAGTATTTGTTGAACAATAGAGGGAAAGTAGTCCATAAAAAAACAAAGAAACCATAGCTAATGATATTCAGATTCTTATATGCTTGTTAAACTTGAAGTGATAAGTCAAAATTTTAATAAGTTTAAAATATCAGGAGCATGGTGCTGCTGTTCACTGGTCGAGATGGCTTCACAAGATCGAAAGGATTGGAGGGGCACTAAGAGAAGCACTTCAAAAAATATTTCCTCCTGATTGGAATTCATTAGAAGTTGTAGGGAGTGGTCTCTGAGTATTTAAACAGTGGGGTTGAGATTGCTCTAGTGATTATGATTTGAGCGACGGTTAACTAACTTTCAGATTACCCAGTTATTCTGCTTGGTTCCATAATTCATTTTATATGCAGACTAATATGCTTGTGATTATACCTTGCAGTTGAAGAACTGGAGGCAGCTGAAGCATATCCTCTAGAGAATCTTGGTGACTTGGGTGCAGTGAGCAGCAGCAACAACAACAACCTGTAACTTGTTCAGAGAAGAACTCGAACGCAGGGGGACAGCAGTACCATGAGCTCCACCGGCTGCAGAAGAGAAGCAGCACAAGCTTCAATGTAGGCGACACTTGGGTGGCGGCGCTGCCGTTTTTTGGTCACCGTAGGAGCTACGGTGTGTGATCGGACGGGCTCGGGGAGGACCGAAGCTGCCCGTCCGTGTCGAGCTCGTGGCGGAAGCTGCGGTCATGGTGGGAACAAATGGCCTCGACTCCGTGGAAGAGAGGAGGCGCGGGGCGGCGCGAGGTCGTGCACGACCAGATAGTGGCGGCGCCACTCCGATTTGGTCGCCTGAGAGGAGCCGGCGACGACGAACCGCGACGGCAGCGACGTTCTACACGGCGAGCATAGATTAAAGCGAGAGAGAGCGAAGGAAGGGGCGCAGGATATCCGCAAGCTCACCAGAACCACCAAGAAGACGTCGATGAAGGAAGGCGAGGTCAGGCGGCGACGAATCGAGCGACGGCGGGTTCGGCCGCAGTTGGGGAAGACTGCCCCAAACGACGCCCTCGAAGCCTCCCGGCACGCGAGACTCCTCGAGGAGGAGGAGGGCGGCGCGGTGGAGGTCGTTCCGGCCTCGATCTTGCCCGGGATGGCCGGAGACGGCACGGCGGCGGCGAGGTCGCAGCGTGGCAGTCGGGAGCAAAGCCGCGTCGGGGAAGAGCTGGGATGGGGGAAAATGGCTAGGGTTAGGATCTAGGGTTACGGCTGAGGTCTTTATATGTGTAGGGACCGATTCGGAATTTCCAGAAAGTGGAGGGTTTTTTTTGCAAAAATGGCCACGGTACTGTTCATCACTGTTTTTTTACTGTAGTTGTACAGTGCGTCGGTCGCTCCCAGCGCGAGAAAGTGCTTGTCTTTGATATAGTTAGAGATGCTACTTTGTACCTATTTTAGTTACTTCTAGTAAGGAGTATTACCTATGCGGTCTTGGCCAGCCAGGATATATTCATGTACTGTATGTCTGTATATATGAAACATTATCCCTTTGATAAAAGTTTTGGATGAGGAACCATTGGGCTGATTTAGGCTGATCAGTTTTGCTGATTTGTGTTATGTCAGTTTCATGGAGATATCCAAATCCACTCTAGGATCTACGATATATCTTCAGATAAATGAGTTCACCTCTAAAATGCCCCAAGTACGTCGCAGAACGAGCCTCAAGAGACCCGTCTTCGAAATGGGTAAAATTCGACAGTAAGATAAAGGACATAAAAAATAACATGGTAGAAGAACTGGTGAACTACATTAGCGTTGAACCACAGACAATATATAGGTTTCCTCTATCCAAGCTACATGCATGGTTGCTGAAAATAAAAAGATTTTGCGGTGCTGAAAAGTACTCCCTCCGTTCCTAAATATAAGATGTTTAAGCATTTTTTTTCCTTTCGTATCTAGACATGTTTTAATGGAAGATTCGTTTGAACCTTGCACTAAAACATGTCTAGATATGGAAGGAAAGAAGAGATGCTTAAACATCTTATATTTAGGAACGGAGGGAGTAGGAACTAAGCATATTTTACAGTAACTTGACGGTACTACCTGAAGAAGCAGTGGTGAACCAAAGACGGTACTATATGAATGTTTGGAAGAAAAAGGACACGAAGGCATCAGGCTTGACCTATCCAAGCTATACCACAGCTGAAAAAAGCTAACAGTGCTGAAAAGCAGGAGGTAAGCATATTTATTTTTTCTAAGGTAAATAAAGTAACTTAACAATAGATAGCATGATAATAAGATAAAGCAAAATGGTAATGAAGACAAGGTATGTCAATGTGACTAACTTATCTTCCTTTTTCGTGGTGCCGACAAAATACATCCACACCACCTTCTGGATGCAAGGACCATTTATCACTAGCAAAAAAGAACACAAGTACAAAAGAAAGTGAGAGATAGGTGATTAAACCAACTACGTCAATATGATCGAAACTACTATGCTGCTAAATCTGCAATACTTCAGTCCAGAGGGGTAATTAACTACCATATATAATCATTTTCCTTATTTACTTCTAATCTGCTAGCTTGTATTTTTTAGCATATTCATTTAGCTTAATTTGGTGCAATAATAAATAATGGATTATATTGTCTCTAACAATAAACAAAGTTACAGGACATTGACCTTAGCATAAATTCTGAAAGCACCTAGTGACAAGTGATCTGCAACTTCTAGTTCAAATTATCTTACACTGTGTTTGGATGTCGGAAAAACGGACTCCGAATGGAAATCTGGAATCTGTGGACCGATTCTGCTGTTTGGGGTGGTTAAGGAATTGGGCTCCGGAAACGCGAGCCAAGTCCGAGCGAGGCCCGCGCGCGTGTCCGCTCACTCTGGCAAATTCCGAGCTCCTAGGCTCGGAAAGGCTCGGAATTAGGTACAGCTTCGCTCCTGGGTGAGGATCCAGATCGCTGTCTCTGGCACAGATCTCAAGGGCAGGCCGCCAACCATGACCGACAACCGGATCTGAAGGGCATGTCAAAACTAGTTTCTTTCTTGGTTAAATTTTGTTGGGTATGGATCTACTGAACGGTGACCTTGGACGAATTAAACTATCGTGAACTTGTGTGGATTCAAACTTTCAAAGAACTTGCAATTTATGTCATGTTTATCGGAGATCATTGCACGATTTTCAAGTTTCAATAAATTCATTTCGGTGAAACCACAACCAGTTTATATTATCCCGACTCAAAAAAAAATCCAAATTCCCTGGTTTGTACATCCAAACAGGAATTAGAATTGGGTGCTACCCTTGATTCCGACAACAAATACCAAGCACGCCCAAACAACAGAATTGGAATTAGAGACCTATTCCTTTCCATCTTGGATTTGGAATTCTAACTGAATTCAATTTCAAGCTAGTTTTTTCAACATTCAAACACAACATTTCTATGTTTCCTCCGTTTCCTCAGTTTTTTTTCTGCACTCGCCCGCGCGTAGCATGTGATGGGCCCTGGCCCAGGAAACTTTTTTTCTTTTCCGTTTTCGTTTTTCTGTTTCTGTTGTCGTTTCTTTTTCCTCGTTCTCGTTTTTTCTTCTTTCTTTCCTTTTTATTTCTTTTCTGGTTTTGGTAATACATGAATTTTTTCTTTTTTCATTTTTTCCTTTTCCTGTTTTCATTTTTCTTCTTTGTTTCTTTTTACAAAAATGAATATTTTTTAAATCTGAACCATTTAAAAAACAAAATTTAAAATAAGAACCTTTTTTTGAAAATGAACATTTTTTTTCAAATCTGAACTATTTTCAAATATGAACCATTTTCAAAATGAAAGTTTTTCAAATATGAACCATTTTTCAAATATCTATTTTTGCTTCACCATTAACTTTGATTCACCCGAATTTTTGGTTCACTATTATTTTCGGTTCACCCGAATTTAGGTTCCTTTTCGATTTATTATTATTTTTAGTTCGCGTGTATTTTTGGTTCACTATTATTTTTGGTTATCCCGAATTTTTGGTACATTATTATTTTGGTTCGCCGACATTTTTGTTTCACTATTATTTTTGATTCACCTGAATTTTGGTTTCTTTCCGGTTCACTGTTATTTTTGGTTCACATGTATTTTTGGTTTACTATTATTTTCGGTTCATAAGTATTTTTGATTCACCCGAATTTTTGGTTCACTATTATTCTCGGTTCACCCGAATTTTGGTTTCTTTACGGTTCCTATTATTTTCGGTTCACCGATATTGTTTGGTTCACTATTATTTTCGGTTCACAGTCATTTTGGTTCACCAACATTTGTTGGTTCGCTATTATTTTCGGTTCACCGATATTTTTGGTTCACTATTATTTTCGGTTCATCCAAAATTTTCGTTTTTAATTTATTTTTATTTTTTAAATGTTAAGATTTCAAAATGTTCAAATTAAAAAAATTGGATTTGAAAAAATTTTAAACTAAAAAAAATCATATTTGAAAATGGTTAAATTTTTGAATTTTATTCATATTTGAAATTGTTTATATTAAAAAATAGAAAAAATAAACATCAAACAATAATAAAGAAATAAAAACAAAAAACAATAGTGAACCGGCTTAAATGGGAACCCTCGATCAGAGAAAAGTGAAGTCGTGCAAGCTCCCGTGGCCTCTCTCTCCCGAGAGCACAATTTGCGGAGTAGAATCGTTAATGGGCCCGTTACGGCTTACGGCCGAACCGAGCGATCCTTCAGCGAAATGAGAGCAGGGATCGTGCGGGCGCTAGGGAGGAGCACCCGCCTAGGCAATGAACGCCCGCCTTTTGAACCTTGCCTTCAGGTAATTAATCGTTAGCGGGATCTGACCATCCATAATGACTCCCCACATATCATCGAAGATCTTTATGAAGCGGACATTGTAGTACTGCATAAAACTCCTTTTACCTCACGATACATTACATAACCCGAGGCGCACGAGGCTTTGACGGTATCCTGTGATTAATCCCTTGATCTAGCGATCCTCGTTGCGGTTTGTACTCTTTTCCCGTATGCGTACTTCCGTATCCTTTTGACTACTTCTAGTTACAATATCTGTCCAGGCGAGGTTGTGCACCGTAATAGCAATTGGAGCCGGAGTGTATATCTCCATCGTCTGAGGGGCTATCATAGTCACCTTTATAATTACACAATTTTGGAGTAACGTTTGACAACACCAAAGCAACCATCCGGTATCGAGATTTACGAAATTCGCATGATCTAAGGACGCAAGTAAATGTTAACACATTTTGAGGAGATACCGATAACATATTAACGACATGATTTCGTAGTTTGCTATAAAGGTATCGAATGAATAGAGCATAAGGGCATGTGAACTCATGGATCTACAAGCGATCTCATGGATAAATGAACTCACATGTAAAATTC
Organism: Puccinellia tenuiflora; assembly: GCA_012064385.1. Taxonomy (NCBI): domain Eukaryota; kingdom Viridiplantae; phylum Streptophyta; class Magnoliopsida; order Poales; family Poaceae; genus Puccinellia; species Puccinellia tenuiflora. The sequence continues at coordinate 68,566 of QRDG01000142.1, forward strand.
GACATATCCAAAAACAAACCTAACGAGACCCCATCTTCTTAAAATAAAATGCTAATTTTCGATAGTATAAGGCCAAGGGCAGCTAACGAAATGTGGAACACTCGGGAACTGCATGAGTTTAGCCAAAGACAATATATACTACCTAAATTCTTGCAGGACACGATTGCTGAAAAAAATTAACGGTGCTAAGAAGCAGGATGTAAGCATGTTTCAAAGCTATAGTGACTTAACGGTACATAAGATGAGGATAAGTTATATCAACAAGGAGAGGACGGCGGGGTAATGTAACTAGTCTCCCTTCTTCGCGGCGGCGAGAAAATCCATGCCTTCTACCAGCTTCTGGATATGAGGGCCATTTACGACTAGGGAAAAGAGCACAAGTACGAAAAAAACATGTAAGATACGTGATTAAACAGATTACAACAATATGATCAAATGTGAAACCAGAAATGAACATGTATAAAAGAAGGACGGAGCATCTACATTAAAAAAAAAACAGTGTGCTGCGGAATCTGCAATAACTTCTGTTCAGAATGGTAATAAAATAACATAATCATTTACCTTACCTGGGTCCCCTAGCACAAACATTTAGTAAGTTTCTTCTAGCATAACCATTTAGCTTATTGCTTAACCGAACATAATCCTTATAATCATTTAACTTGTTCGATATGTTTGGTGGATGGTCGTGACTAAAACCAACCTTACCAATTCTTTGGTCATGGGCAACAAATTTGCTCTTGTTTGGATGGTTACTAACATTTTAGCATACACGTGCTCACTAGCAAAGTTTATATACTCCCTCCGATCCATAAAAAAATGTCGCCCACTTAGTATAAAGTTTATACTAACTTAGTACAAAATGAGCGACACTTTTTATGGATCGGAGGGAGTAGTTCATTTTTCTTGGCAACATTGGCCAAACCATGGGCGATCAAAACCCTAGCCAAATACTTTCTAGCCAAATTTTGATGTTTGCTTTGGCTCAAACCAAACACATGTCTTTAACAAGACAACTTATAGGATATTATCCTTGGCACAAATTCTGGAAGACCCCGATGAGCAATTTGTGTGCCAAAAATATGACAACACTAAAAATTACCAAAGAAAACAAAAATCTTCCCATGTCTGCTAGACCAAAGATCACAATTTATTTTAGTCAAATTACATACAGAACCATATCCGCCTACAAAGAAGTGGGTAAAGGGCTTATTGGTTGTGTAGGAGAACAGAAATGAGGTGGGCAAATCTTTTTTCCGCAAAGCGCAAATTTACCCCCAAGAAACGCTTAATCTCCTACCTGCAACCCACGTGGCAACGGCTCCAGAAAGCCAAACAAGTCGCTACGGAACAACCTAGCTAGGCGACATCGATCATATTCCTCCTTGATCTTCGACTTGACGGTATCCACGGCCAGTGCGACCCCATTAAAGACCACATCATTCTGATGGCGCCAAATAAAACAAAAAAATGAGAATGATCGTCGTCCACAAGTCACATCGGACATTGTTGGGTCACGGCCGCCCACTACTGCAGCAGGTCTGCATCCGCCATTGGTACCCAGCCCGGCTTCTCCCAGCGCCGAAGAGTCCACGCCCAGACCTCACGTGAAACCACGCAGCCTAGCAGTAGATGTTTGATAGATTCTTGCTCTTCATCGCAGAGCCAACAGGCCGTCGGATGAGGCAAAACACGGTGCTGAAGCCTGTCAGTTGTCCAGCATCTATTCCTTGTCACGAGCCTCGTGAAAACTTACAGCTGAAGCCTGAAGGGCGCCCTAGACCTTCACACCCAGGTCGAACCAGGCGCCATGGTCGTACTAGGTGGGCAAATCTCAAAGTTAGTGGTAGGAGCTAGGGTTCTACCGTGTCGAGGGCGTAGGTTGTAGGGGAAGGAGGGAGTTGGGCGTACGCAAGAGCGGAGAGGCCGACGGCTGGGCGCCGTCGCAAGGACGAAGGAGGCGGCGGTGCAGGAGGCGGCGGCTAGGGTTTAGAGGTCCGGCTCCTCTGGGAGCCGGCAATAATATGATAATTATTGCGGCTTGATTCCCATAGTCTGATTACAACTCTTTTATATAATGAAAATACGATAACTGTTGGGCTAAGCCCCTAATTATGCCTGTCTAATGGGCCTACGCCTGGAGTAGGCCAAACCGGTCATAACATCTCTCCCCGCCTGTGCAAACAGCTCGTCCTCGAGCTGGAAGTCGGGGTAATGCTACTGGAACTCCTCACGCTGCTCCCAGGTCGCCTCCTCAGCTGGAAGGCCTTCCCACTGGATCAACAGGTACCACTCTCCGCGGCGAAGCTGCGCCCGCAAAGCCTTCACCGGGCTGGGCAGAAGACGCCCATCTGCGGCCGGCGGCAAAGCTGGAGTGGTCGCAGGAGGGTCGCCACGGTACGGCTTCAGCAGCCCCACGTGAAATACGTCGTGAATGTGGGCCCCCGCCGGCAGCTGAAGGCGGTAGGCCAAGGACCCCACATGCTCCAAGACGACAAAGGGACCAGCATAGCGCGGCCCCAACTTGCGCTTGGCACGTGGGTCCAGGGACTGCGTGGAGCGGTGAAGTAGGCGAAGCCACACCCAATCACCCACCGCGAACTCCAACTCGCGATGGTGTCCGTCATAGTAGTGTTTGGCCAGCTGCTGGGCCTGCAGGAGACGCTGCCGCACCTCGGCAAGCATCTCATCGCGGTTGCGGAGAAGCTCGCCAGCCGCCTCAGTCCGCGCCATCGCCGGATCCACTGGTAGGATAGGCGGCGGCGGACGCCCGTAGACCACCTCGAATGGCGTGGCGCGCAGGGCGGAGTGGTAGGAGGTGTTGTAGCAGTACTCCGCCCATGCAAGCCAATCCACCCACGCGCGCGGTCGATCACCTGTAACACACCGCAAATACATGGCAATCACCTTGTTAACCACCTCCGATTGGCCATCCGTCTGCGGGTGGAAGGCCGTACTGAAACGGAGCTTCACCCCCGCCATCCGGAAGAGGTCACGCCAGACGTGTCCCGTGAACACCGGATCACGATCACTGACGATCGAAGCCGGGAATCCATGGAGACGGACGATGCCCTCAAAGAAGGCGCGGGCGACGGACGCGGCGGTGTAGGGGTGGCCGAGCGCGATGAAGTGCGCGTACTTGGAGAAGCGGTCAACCACCGTGAGGATGACGGACTTGCCGCCCACTTTGGGGAGGCCCTCGATGAAGTCCATGGAGATGTCCGCCCACACCTGCGACGGCACCTCGAGCGGCTGCAGCATCCCAGCCGGACGGAGGGTCTCCGTCTTGTTGCGTTGACACGTCTCGCACGTGCGCACCCAATCCCGGACCAGTGCACGATCGCCGGGGATGTAGAAGTCGGCACGGAGGCGATGGAGGGTCTTTTGGACCCCCTAGTGACCCGTCGAGTGCGCCACAAAGAGCGCCTGGTGCCGTAAGTCGTCGTGATCCGGCACGAAGATCCGTCGGCCATGCAGAAGCAAGCCGTCCGACAAGCGCCACGGCTCGTCCAAGTCCCCAGCCTCCAGGCGCTGCCGCAGGAGCTGGGCGTCGGCCGCCTCCGCCGTGGCCCGACGGATGTCGTCGAAGAACGCGAACGATGGCCCCGAGCGGATGCAGAGCATCGTGCCCGTGGCCCCCTCCGCAGTGGTCTCCTGGTCGGCGTCGCGGCGGGAAAGGGCATCAGCCACCGTGTTCAGCCGACCCGGACGGTACTCGACCGTGAAGTCGAAACCGAACAGCTTGCTGAGCCACTGATGCTGAGGCACTGTCGACAGCCGCTGGTCCAACAAGAACTTCAGGCTGTAGTGGTCCGTGCGAATCCGAAACGAGCGCCCCCAGAGATACGATCGCCAGTGGCGTACCGCCTGGACCAGCCCAATGAGCTCCTGCTCATAAGCAGCGAGCTTGAGGTGGCGCGCGGCGAAGGGCCTGCTGAAGTAGGCGAGTGGTCCGTCGCCCTGGTGAAGGACGGCGCCGAAACCCGTCCCCGACGCGTCACAGTCGACGATGAAGGGCCGGGTGAAGTCCGGCATCTGCAGCACGGGTCCCGTCGTGAGCGCCCCTTTCAGGGCCGCGAACGCCGCCGTGGCCTCGTCATCCCAAGCGAAGGTGTCACGGCGAAGGAGGCGTGTGAGCGGCGCGGCGATGAGGCCATAATCCCGGATGAACTTCCGGTAGTACCCCGCGAGACCCAGGAATCCGCGCAGGGCGCGCGGCGAGTGGGGCAGCGGCCAGGCGGCGACGGCAGCCACCTTATCCGCATCCATCGCGACCCCCTCGGCGGAGATAACGTGACCGAGGTAGGCGACCGAAGACGTCCCAAACGAGCACTTCGAGCGCTTAAGATGAAGCCGGTGTGCGCGAAGCTCGTTGAAGACGATGGCGATGTGCTGTAGGTGCTCGGCCCACGTCGTGTTGTAGATGAGGATGTCGTCGAAGAAGACGAGCACGAACCGCCACAAGTAGGGCCGGAGGACATCGTTCATCAGGGCCTGGAAGGTTGCCGGCGCATTGGTGAGGCCGAAGGGCATCACCACAAGCTTGAAGTGGCCGTGATGAGTGCGGAATGCCGTCTTGGCGATGTCGTCCGGGTGCATGCGCACCTGGTGATAGCCCGACCGAAGGTCGAGCTTCGTGAAGAAGCGCGCACCATGGAGCTCATCGAAAAGCTCATCGACCACCGGAATGGGGAACTTGTCCTTCAGCGTCAGAGTGTTGAGGGTGCGGTAGTCGATACAGAAACGCCAAGTGCCGTCCGACTTGCGGACCAGGAGCACCGGCGCCGAGAAGGGCGACGTGGAGATGCGGATGATGCCCGCGGCCAGCATGATCTCGACCTGGCGTTCCAGCTCGTCCTTCTGCAGCTGGGGGTAACGGTAGGGGCGGACAGCCACCGGCGGCGTGTCAGGCTGCAGGTGGATGCGGTGGTCGTACGCCCGGACCGGGGGCAGCCCCTGCGGCTCGGCGAACAAGTCGCTGTGCTGCTCCAGGAGGCGGGTGAGCAGGGGATGCTCGGCGTCGCTATCCGTCGTTGCCAGCTGGAGGTGGGGCGCCGGAGCGGAGCCGCCAACGCCCTGCCACTGGACTTGGCGTCCCTGGCGCCAAAACGACATCGTCAGGGTGTCGAAATCCCAAAGTATGGGCCCTAGGGTCCGCAGAAAGTCGACACCGAGGATGAAGTCGAAACAGCCCAGGTCGATGCCGGCGCAAGTGATGGTGAAGTGCTCATCACCGATGGTGAGCGGTACGTGCTGCGCCAGTCCATGGCACTGCAGTCGGTCGCCGTTGGCCACCGTGACCCGGAGGTTGTCGCCACCCGATGGTTGGAGGGCAAGGTGGCGCATAGTGGACGCGGGCAGGAAGTTGTGTGTAGAGCCCGAGTCCAGTAAGGCCACCAGCTGCTCGCCGCGGATCGTCACCGGCAAGAGCATAGTGCGCTCGTGGCGAATACCCGCGAGGGCGTGCAGCGACACCACGAAGGCGGAAGCCGGAGCCGGCGGCGCGTCGTGCTCAGACGGCGCCGGAGGCGGCGGGTCGCCGCACTCCGCAGCCGGGTCGGTGGTCTCGCCGTCAAGCACCGTCTCCAGGTAGAAGAGGCGCGGGCACGCATGGCCCGGCGTATAGGGCTCGTCACAGTTGAAGCAGAGTCCGAGCCGTCGACGCTCGAGCTGCTCGGCCAGGGTCAGGTGGCGGAAGGTCCGCGTCGGCGCGGGGGTCGCTGGGGTTGCTGGGGCGGGGCGACCCGGGGCCGGAGCGGGCGGTGTAGGGCGAGTGGGGGGGGCGTCCCCCGCGACTCTGCTGGGGCGGCTGCATGGCCTGGACCCGTCGCTCGTAAGCGCGGGCGTAGTGGATCGCCGTCTGGAGGTCGGTGGGGGCCTGCAGCTCAACGTCTACCCGTATGGTGTCCGGGAGACCGCCCACGAAAAGATCGGCGCGCTGCTGCCCCGTCACCCCGGGGGCGTGGCACGCAAGGGCCTGGAAGCGGTCGGCGTAGTCCTGGACGGTGGTGGTGAAGGGGAGGCGGCCCAGTTCCGCCAAACGGCTCCCGCGCACCGGCGGCCCGAAACGCAGGAGGCAGAGCTCGCGAAAGCGCTCCCATGAAGGCATGCCGCCCTCGTCTTGCTCGAGGGAGTAGTACCAAGTCTGGGCGTTGCCCCGGAGGTGGTATGACGCGAGCCACGTGCGATCCGTCACGAGCGTACGCTGCCCGCGGAAAAATTGATCGCACTGGTTGAGCCAGTTGAGCGGGTCCTCCGTGCCGTCGTAGGTGGCGAAGTCGATCTTGGCGAACCGCGGAGGAGTAAGTCCAACCGCAGCGGGGTGTGCGAGGCGGCCGTCGGAGGGTCCGGTGAGGGTCGCGGAGGGGCGTCTGGGATGGTCGGGAGTGGTGGTCCCCCGGTGGCTGTGTAGACTGGGGCGGGGGACGACGTCGACAACCACGCCGGGAGCGGGGACGGCGACGGTGGCCAGGAAACCTGGTGGATGGGCACCCCACGCTGGGTCGGTGCAGGTGGCGCGGTGCAGGCCGCGGGTGGTTGCCACGGCTGCCCGTGCGTAGGCGGGGCCGACGGGTGCCACGGCTGCCACGGCCACGGTGGCGGCGCCGAGGGGCCCGGCGGCAGCGGGGACGGCGGTGGTCCTTGGGACCCGAGCATACAGAGCTGGAGCCCCTGGACGGCGAGGGTGAGGTCGTTGAGAATGCCCGTCATCTGCGCCGGGGTGTAGACGGCGGCGGCCGGGGCCGGCGCGGTTGGGCCCGGGGAGGAGGACGCGGCGATCCCGGAGGAGGGCGTCGGCTGCGTGGTGGCGGCGGCGGAAGCGGGCGGCGGAGCGAGCGGCGCGGTGGTGGCGGGGATGGTGGTGGTCGGCGGTGATGAAGACATGATCGAACAAGAGCTATCTGATACCAAGGTGGTAGGAGCTAGGGTTCTACCGTGTCGAGGGCGTAGGTTGTAGGGGAAGGAGGGAGTTGGGCGTACGCAAGAGCGGAGAGGCCGACGGCTGGGCGCCGTCGCGAGGACGAAGGAGGCGGCGGTGCAGGAGGCGGCGGCTAGGGTTTAGAGGTCCGGCTCCTCTGGGAGCCGGCAATAATATGATAATTATTGCTGCTTGATTCCCATAGTCTGATTACAACTCTTTTATATAATGAAAATACGATAACTGTTGGGCTAAGCCCCTAATTATGCCTGTCTAATGGGCCTACGCCTGGAGTAGGCCAAACCGGTCATAACAGTTAGTTTAATGGATAGTCCATCAGTAAAGGGGATTGCAAGTGGATTAGGAAGATTCTGAATTTCTAACCGCTGAGTTTGCCAGTATGGGGGATTGTTGTTAGGATTGAGCATCCGACCAAGTTAGATTGATGGTCAGTTACTTATTTGTTAGGATAATAAAACAAGAGGTGGTGATTAAATAAATTATCCTAATCACTTGCTGCTAATGCAAAAAGAAAGGATTATCTGTTGCAGCATAAGCTTACCCAAAAACGAAGCTTTCTCTTCACCTTCCAAAGAAGCAATCCAGCCTTTTTTGATTCCTTTGTCGAACATAACAGCCCTTTGTTCCTACAAGGGTAACAAGGAGAATACATTAATCCCAATAATTGATCTTGGAACAATTGTAACGTAGAGTGCGGTTAGGAAAAACGAACTAGGGGGCACAAGTTATATACCAGATATTGCCAATGCAGCAGGTAATGACATGTTGGATGAGGCTACGAGGACCCGGGTTAAGAGCAACTCCAGCCGTCCCCCCACGAAGCCCCCCCAGGACAACTTTTCGACGCCGGCGGTCCATTTTCCCCGTAGTCGCGCCCCCAGGACCCCCCCAAGGCCTCGTTTTTCGCCAGATTTGGGCCAAATTTTATCCGGCGTCCCAGGCCGAACCCAGTGCGCTGGGTTCGGCCTGGGGGCGCCGGCGAAAGGGGAAAACCGCGCGGGCCACCACTGTCGGCGAGAGAACGCACCTTTCCACGAACGGGTTCGTCCTTTCCTCCTCTCCTTCTCCCCGTCGCCGGCACCGACTCCTCCCATTCCGCCGCGAGCTCGCCACCAAAACCACCGCCAACTACCGCGACGACACCCTCTGTAGTATCCCTCCCCGCACCAGCCGCCTCCACCCCGAGAATCGCCGTCGCGGTCAAGTTTCGCGCACATCCGCATCCACCCTGCCCGCGAGGTGTTCGACGCTTTGCCTCGATGGACTCCGACGATGAGGAGATGCTCGCCGCTCTGCTGGACGAGGAAGCCGAATCTGCCGCCGCCGACGACGAAGAGCACTTACTGATGCTCGCCTGTCTGGCTGGCCTGTACGACGCCGATGCACAGCCGAAGCGCGGTGGTTCGGCACCAGGTCGGCGCAAGAGCATTGAGATTGCTTGCATATGGAGCTCCAGCTGATTCGCAGGATGACTATCTGCGCATGGCCGAATCCACCATCCTTGAGTGCTTCTACAGGTTCTGCAGAGCCGTAATTGGCGCATTTGGACCTGAATATTTGCGATCACCCACTGCTGAAGACACTGCTCGGATCCTAGCCGAGAATGAAGCAAGAGGATTTCCTGGGATGCTAGGAAGCATCGACTGCATGCACTGGAAATGGAAAAACTGTCCATTTGCTTGGCAGGGGATGTACAAAGGGCACAAAGGCGGTTGCGGTGTCGTACTTGTGGCAGTGGCTTCGTATGATACTTGGATTTGGCATTCCTTCTTTGGAATGCTAGGATCTAACAACGACATCAACGTCCTGCAGTGCTCGCCTGTCTTCTCCAAACTTGTTGAAGGTATTGCTCCCCCGGTGAACTTCGAGATCAACGGGCACCATTACAACAAGGGATACTACCTGGCAGATGGTATCTATCCAAAATGGTCAACATTTGTAAAGACCATCTCAAACCCTGTGCCGAAGACGGCTAAAGCTTGGTTTGCCAAGTGCCAGGAGGCTTGCAGGAAGGATGTCGAGCGGGCATTTGGTGGGCTCCAAGCTCGATTTGCTGTTGTCCGGTATCCCGCTATGTCTTGGTCGAAAGATCAGATGTGGGAGGTGATGACTTGTTGTGTGATCTTGCACAACATGATCATCGAGAGCGAGCGGAAATATCCAGTGGATGAGAAGGAGAAGAAGGTGCCATACTTCAGACAGGGTCCTCTCGTGGGCGAGGATCCAGAGGAGAGCGAGCGTCTGCCTGTACCGAAATCATGGACTGCCTACCTTGCAACGCGTCAGGAAATCCGAGACCCAGTAGTTCATGAGCAATTGCAGCAAGATCTGGTGGAGCACCTGTGGAGGCGCAAAGGCGAGGTCTAGGTTTTATGTAATTTGATTTTAAAAACTTGTTTTACATTTTATAATTTGTTAAACAATTTGTAATAATTTTTCTGTCGAATTATTGGATACAAATGATAAATTTGCTTCAAAAATAATAGATTTTACTAGTAAAATGGGGGTCTATGGGGAAAACGCCGGAAAACGATTAAAAACGCCGGAAAACGCCGGGCTGGGGGGCGACACGGCTGGGAATCGGGCTGCCCCCAGGCCGTTTTTTTCCGCCGGCGCCCCCCAGCAGGGCCAAAAAATCGTCGGCAATTCGGCCTGGGGGGCCAACGGGCTGGAGTTGCTCTAAAGCCATCTAGACTGCATGTGTCGATTGGTCGAGACCAAGCACCAGTGTTGAGGTGGTATTGTGCAAAAGAATAATCGATTGGATGGCTGTAGACAACAGTTTCAGACATGACAGTAGGCAGCGCCTTAGAGGAGACACTCAGGCACTTGTTTTTAAGGAAGAGAGCACGGTCTCCGATGCTTTTTACCGGTGTAAACCTTTCCAAGATAAGGTCCTCAAGTTTGTAAATCACAATGCGTGACAGAGAAATATCGTTATGGCCAACAAGCAGGATCTGTGATTTGCACTCGACCAGATGGAAACCGTGGTAGAGTTTTTCTACCGGACATGTGGCAATCAACTTTGGTGGCAGTGGCGGCGAACCAGCCTGCAGGGGCGGGTCAATCTGGAAAACCAGTGAACCATTAGAGGTAGGATGATTTTGCACCAAGTATAGCTTGCCTTGGAATGCTAAAGGTGCAATATTGACTGGGATATCCCAGCTTGACATGGTCCATTGCTGGTCATGGGAGGTAGTAAAGGCCAAACGCCGCAGACGATGGAACATAAGCATGACAATGATGGATCGACCACTGCAGGAAACGGAAGCACATATGCCGTATCTGATATAGTACCATTTTGCCAACTCGGGGTCAGGATTTGCGATAGGAAGATCATTGTCCAGCTGAGTAAGGAGGGTGGCCAACGGTGGGAGCTCAGTAATGTCTCCAGTGAAAGGGTGGAGGAGGCGGACGGCGGTGTCTTGGTCTCTCTGGAGAAGTAGGAGACCGTCGGACGAGTCAAGAGCGCAGTGGTTCCTGAAAAGCGGGAGCTTGACACGAACGAAGGTCCCCGTGTCAAGGTTAAAGAAGCGGACGTAGCCACGCAGCTTGCCGTGGCCGGGGTAGAGGCCGTGGCCCTCCGGCAGCATCATCCAGCGGCGCGGGTGGAAGCGCGGATCGGTGACGCCGCGGCCGCGCGGGCAGACGGTGCCTGAACGCCAACTGGTGCAAACGGCGCGGAAGCGGACGTAGTCCAGAAAATCGCCGGCCAACACGCGCCAAGCTATCTGCTGAACCATATCTCCTAGAAGGGACGCCCATGGGGAGCAGGAGGAGGATGGGAGTATTGTCTAGATTCAGGTTTTTTTTCAGATTTTTTTTTAAAACTTTATAATATGATTTCTAAAAATTTCAAAATAAAGGGCTACATGTAGCCTGGGCTCCATTAGTCCAAACTCATATGTCGATGCTTTAAAATAGAAAGTCAATGGCACTCAGGTTCACTCTTGTTGTGCGAAAATGCGAGTCTCTTGGTTCAAAAGATTTCCAAGACATGGGAATTAAAAAAAGTAAGTTTACAATGTCATGCGATCTACTACAAGTTGAGATGGCCTTATTACTCACTGGAAAAATGAGCGAATTTTTTGTTTAGAGATTGGACTGGATGAAAATTTTCTTGTTAAGTGCATGTGGATTCTAAGGAAAACATATATGTATTTTGCGGTCTTATGACTCAAACAACCCATGTCGCAAAACACTCCTAAGGTTTAAATCCTCTAAATTTTATTCGAATCAAAGAAGTCCTTACAGTATTTTCTAGGACAAAATGATTTTCATAGGAATTGGCATTTTAATATTTTTTTGATATGAACTTTTCTATACCAATGAAGGGCTCCATTGTCGTCAGTGGTGATTGTCGAAGCAGGATTTACTATTGTCGCATATACGGGGGTATACATCATGGTGATCTTGGATGAGTGCGAAGGAACAAGAATCTTGTAGCCGGATTTGGAAAAAAGAATGAGGAAACACGATGTACTCAAGTTCATGCCTCCAATGCGTGTAACAACTAACAACCCTATGCCTTGTGATATTTTCCTTAGTACCACCAAGGTTTATAATGGTCTATATATACGGTGTCTGAACTACCTACCCCAAACCAATTAGAGTATGATGACGATATGCATGTGTTGGGCCTAGGGCTTATGGAAACTGGGTTTCTTTGAGCGCTTAATTCTTGTTGTCCCCTTTGGATCTGTTTATACGTGTCTTGCCTTAATTGCCAATAATATGAAAATCCAATCTACGAAGAAGACCAGATAGAACTACAGAAATAATCTTTTAGTCGGTTAAACTCTTCATACCATGTTTTTATTCCTTTTAGTGGCAGAGCTTCAGAAAAAATCAAGGGTGGGCCAGGATAAAAGAGCACATGATTTTTTTATTTTTTTGCTTCCAATCTTACGAAAAAAATCAGTGAACAATCCAATCCATGGATTCGAATTGACAAATTGGTAATGACGAATTTGGGGAATATAAGGAAAATTAGCTGGATAGGAAAAGCGGGGAAAATACGGGCTCGATTCAGTAGCCAGTCGTTGCGCGGTGGCTGGATCTCCGGCCGGGAGGTGCCCCAGGGCCATGTGGCCGTGCGCCTATGCCTGCGGGCTACGCGAGTCGGCGACCTCCTGGCTGAGGATGGCGGCGCGATGTTGTTGTCTGCTGCGCGCATGCGCTGGCTACTCCACCCCCGGTGCTTCCTCCTTGTTCCCCTCTGGTCCTCCCTAAACTTCTAAACCTAGCAGAGAAGAAGCCATGGTTTGGTCAAGTCTCTGTTCGTCGTCCAGAAAGAACGAGCGAGTCATCCAGGCAAGCAGGGTCATTCTGCTGGGCTGGGCCTGGGATGCGTAGTAGTATAAACATTTTTGGCCAAAATCCTGGGCGGGCCATGGCCCGGTTCGGCCCCTACTAAGCTCCGCCAGTGATTCCTTTTCCATGCAGTCATTCACCTATACGTAGTGGAGCCTGAGGAGATCACTCGGAAGCTGTCGTGCGGTGATCACGGCAAGTGCCTTCTCGGAAAGACTTGATTGTGCAGCCATTGGGCGATTTGGTGTGTCGAGGTTCTTACTCATGTGAGACGATTTACCCAGGTTCGGCCCCTCTCGATGGAGGTAAAGACTTACTCCTGCTAGATTGGTATTGATGACAATGATCTCAATTACAAGGGGGCTCCTAGTGGTGTCGTTGGGATCCGATGTACTCAGAGCAGTCGCCGCAACACTATGGGTCACGTAGAGGAAACGGCTCATACGCCATTCGAGGAAAACCCACCACCGCGACGCATGCCGGCAACAAAGAAGGGCGTGTGCGAGTGTTCCTAGTGGTGGCGGTGGCTAATCTTACGGTTGGCTGGATACTCATGTAGTACAAATTACAAAGCATGTAGTAAAAATTAGAAACTAATCGGCTTGGAATCGAACCTTCATTCGGCGTATTCATTTAATATCACAATTAAACAACATATACGTCTCAACTGTAGCGTTTACTTGAATATTGCGAGGTAAACATGCACTCGTTAGCATTCTACTTTTCAAACATGATTAGTGAAGACATTTTTTAGTTCATCGAGAAAAATATGTTTCTAGTAACCGAAAAAAATGTTAAGCTACGTACAATTAAGTTGCTTACACTACGAGAAAAAATGAAAATGTTAAGACCGCCGAGCGGCCGTAAAAACTCTTGGCAAAGCCCCCACCACTTGGTAAAGTTCCTTTTTCCCATAGTGTTAGTGAGGTGTTTATAAAACTAAATCAAGTTTTTCATAAACACCACTGCTTATTCTTACAGGAGAGGTGTATAGTTAAATATTTGTCTTGTACAAATAAGCACTATCGCTTGATAAAACCTTTTTTTAGCAACTCTATAAACACCTTGCATTGTACGTACATGCCCTTGGCATTACCTCCACCCGCGCTGGCTGCATAGCCAATTCCAAAGCATAACAGGCCATCTCGGGTGACACACCAAAAAAGCGACTCTCGTCTGGCTCCATCTCTAAGAAATAACGTACAAATTTCTACGCCAGTCAGCAAAGCCAGGCGACGAAACCGATCTGCTCACACCTGATGTGTATTACTAGGAAGTGGAGTACGTAGCTAGCCGGCGCGCACAGAAACACAGACGGGAGACGTTTCTCACGAGGTCGATCGTGCCATTCTCGGCCTACATATACGAACCCAATCAACCGAGAAAAAGCAAGGCAAACACGCGCCATAACCTTTACCCGATCGCGATCGTAGCAAGGTATCGGCCGGCGAGATGGAGGGAAGCAAGGGCGTGGTGCTGCTCAACTGCTTCGTGAGCCCGTTCGGAAATCGCGTCCGGATCGCGCTTGAGAAGAAGGGCGTGGAGCACGAGGTGACGGCGGAGAACATGGTCCAGAAGAGCGCTCTGCTGCTGGCCTCCAACCCCGTCCACGCCAAGGTCCCCGTGCTCCTCGTCGCCGGCAAGCCTGTCTGCGAGTCCCTGCCCATCCTCGAGTTCATTGACGAGGCGTTCGCCACCTCCGGCGAGCAGCTCCTCCCCACCGACCCCTACGCCCGGGCCAGCGCCCGCTTCTGGGCCGCCTACGTCGACGCCAAGGTCGGCACAACACCACTCTATATATACACTCGCTGCCGTGTGCGTGCGTGCGAAGCTTTTCATGGTTATGGCAACTCTAACTCATGTGCGTGTATGTACGTGCTCGCAGGTGCCGGACTGCGCCCGGAAAATATGGCAGTCGCCCGCGGGGGCGCCGGCGGTGGAGGAAGGAAGGAAGGAGATGGTGGCCGTGCTTAAGACGCTGGAGGCGGAGCTGGGCGAGAAGGCCTACTTCGCCGGGGAGTCCCTCGGGTTCGTGGACGTGGCGCTGGTGACCTTCACCCCGTGGTTCCTCACGTACGAGCGCCTCGCCGGGTTCAGTATCGCGGAGGAGTGTCCGGCGCTGACGGCGTGGGCGGCGCGGTGCGCCGACGAGAACGAGTGCGTCGCCAAGTCGCTGCCGGACCCCGAGGCCGTGTTCCAGTTCGTCGGAGGGATGAGGAAGCACTTCGGCCTCGAGTAGCTTAGCTTTGCTCGTCTAGCGACGTCGCTACTATGATCGGTGCAAAATAAACTCTGGTTAGCACATGCATGCTCGGGCGTGTGTGCAAGTGCAGTCGTACATGCATGTCTAGTTTTCTCCGTCTGAGCTTTTGTTTGGAGACACTGTATCTTCCCTGTTGATTATATCGGTCTGGGATTGATTACCACGCCTTCTTTTGGAAGCTTGGAGTCATTATATCTTGGCACCCTGGTGCATATTTCACCCGGTATATAAAAAACATATTTGAAATGTTGAAAACTTTAAAATAAAATTTTGCGGATAAATCTTCATATTCTATGTGCTCATAAAGTAAGTGTCTTGTGCAAAATAGAGAAGAAAATATCTCGTAAAAGTCTTATTTTAGTACTAGAATTTGTATTGTTATATAAGACACAACAAATGTCAGTTTTCCGTGAAACGACTTTATAAACACAAAATGTTAAATCGATGCGCGAACATTTTTTTTTCAATATTTTTTGACATTTTAAAAGGAATTTAAAATATATTTTAAATAAAGGATGCATATTTACCGGGGAACCAAAACGCTTCTCCCTATTAATTTTGACGAGACTATACAGCGGCGCCACACCGTTGTCCTAGTCGTGCGGCGGCCCTAATCACGTACTAGTGCGTAGTAGCCGCGCGCATAGTCTGCCAGCAGTCCAGCACCCTAATGACTCGACTAGGCCTGACATGCACGCTCTCAGGCCCGCAAGCGCATACATTTGACACTAGACAGTACGTGAATCTTTTGTGTTGTGACATGTAAGTATGCAACAGCAGTCACTGTCGTCCGTTTGTAAAGAAATAAGTAAGCAATTCAACGTAGTACAGTATTACTAGTAAACTATTCTAGGTACATGTTGTTTACGTATATGTCCATGCTTTTAACTTTTAGTATATCCTTTGCATCTCTCTGCAACAATTTATTTCGTGATATTTTAAATGCAACTCCCACAATTTTGGACACAAAAACAAATACAAAACGATGTGACGAAATCTTTTTATCAGTTTTGGAAAACCATTGATTTGAACTCAAATTTATGCTCATATTGTGAAAAAAGATTTTTTTAATCGGATTATCAGAAGGCGATATTATATCAGGTTGTCAACGTAAAAGACTAGTGTGGTATAGCTATTAGCGGCATCGATCATGTTTTCTAAAATAAAACTATGGAGCTTTTAATTAGAGATAACCGCCAAATTTTCCTAAAACAACATCTATGTACTAGGTTGCCCGAAAAAACAGCTACTAGGTTATCCAAATATAGCTACCGCTTTATACACAAACAATATCTAGATTTCTCTAATCAGCTACCAGGTTCCCTTGCTAGATTTTCGAAGACAACTCTAGGTTGTTTAGAAACACTTATCGGTTTTTCCGAAGATAGCTATACCATGCATACCATATTCTTCAGACACACCTATCGGGTTTTCCGAAGACGGCTATGATGTTCTTCATACATACCTATCGGGTTCTCCGAAGATGGCTACCGTGTTCTTCCGACATACCTATCGGGTTCTCTGAAGACAGCTACCATGTTTTCCAGACACACCTATTGGGTTCTCCGAAGACGGGCACCATGTTCTTAGGACACACCTATTTGGTTCTCTGATGACGGCTACCATATTCTTCAGACACACCTATCGGGTTCTCCGAAGACGGCTACCATGCATGTTCTTCTAACACACCTATCGGGTTCTCCGAATACGGCTACCATGTTCTTCAGACACACCTATCGGGTTCTCCGAAGACGGCTACCATGCATGTTCTTTAGACACCTATCGGGTTCTCCGAAGACGGCTACCATGTTCTTCAGACACACCTATCGGGTTTCCCGAAGACGGCTACCATGTTCACAAAAAATATAACTATCGGGTTGTTTACGAACACTTACCATATTTACTTATGCAACCATTAGGTTTTCGGAAATGGCTACCAAATTTTGGAATGTAGCAACTAGGTTGTTTAGAAAATAGCTATATATAATAAGATTTCGAAAACAAGTGACAAGTTGTTTACAAAATAAGTATCAAGACTACCAATTGTCTGGTCCCATTGTGGTAGTATAATATGGTTAATACTTGTATAACACAGGGTCAACCAAAAATATTATTGTGGCTATCTGATTACTCGGGTTAGATATCCATCCCGCACTACTTGGTAGCTACCGGGTAATCCATGCATACAAATTCTCGCGTTGTAATATGCAGACTTATCAAAATTTGAAAATATTTTTGTCATCATCTCTTACTAGTATTTTCATGCTAGAAAAAGTAACGTTACATGAAAAAGATAATGTCAAGTGTGGACTTTGCAAATCCTCACGCGGCATAGCAAAATACGGCAGCATGGAAGAACCTATAGCACTTTATGCATGTGCATACCATTGGGTACTGTAGCGTTTATATAGTATTTGTAGCCTAGTCCATAATCCCCAGTAGCGATCGAGTCTGTGGGTTCATACCACGGTTAAACAAATAAATCTGCACCGATATCTCACTTCGTTCGTATGGTTGTGAGAATCTTCGGGCCGCCGCACAAGACGCAGCGAGGTGCGGCGCTTGTAGATAGAGTTCTCCTTTATTTTTCAAGGATATATGTCTTAGAAGGCAGGCATATTCGTGTTCATAGAGGAAGGGCCACATGAAGATAAAATAAATAAATGGAATATTTGGATTCGGTGATGGTACTAACTCAAAAAGATAAGTGCGGCATGGAGATTGGCGACGAAGGAGGCGACATGCCGTACCCATACGACTCCCACACGGGAACTCCTGCTGCCGTAACGAAAACGGCAGCACGGACAGGTCAGATCGACGGCGCCGCGGCGGACGGATAACTCTGTCTTCTCCAGCGAGACGCCGTGAGCAACTTTTATTAGTTCCACCATCACAAAGCAGGAAGCAACCGCACGTACGGAGCTGTTCTCTCTGTCACACCACACGGGAGGCCCGGGCCTGGAGTGAGCGAGTGAAGTGGCATCCACACGCCTCCGCAGTCCGCACCGCTGCACAGAGTGAAGCGCGCCGGGCGCAGCGGGAAGGTAGGGGAGATGGCGGCGGCGATAGCGCGAAGGGGCGCGGCGCTGGCTCTGGCGCTGACGCGGAGGGGGATGTGCTCCGCCTCGGCGCCCGCGGCGGCGGCGGGCGCTGTCGTCGGAGGAGCTCATACGGATGGAGCGGGACTGCAGCGCGCACAAGTACGGTGATTGCTTTCCAGATCGCCTCCTCTCCCTCCCCCCTGTCTCTCGCACAACTTGTGCTTGCGTAAATGTCTGTATGCCGTGGGTCACCAAACGAATTAACCCCAAATTTAGCTCGCGGAAACATTTTTCGTCAGATTGGAGCATGTTTTGACAGCAACTAAGGGGGTGCTTGTTTATTACTAGTGCATACTGTCGATACAGGCTCCAATTTCTTTATATCATAGAGACATAACAAACTTGTGACGGCGACTTCACTGTTTCGCCTTTGTTTGAACTAATCTAAATTTCACTTTTGCTTTGATACCTGGGATCGCTTCTTGCTGCATTTAGTTGGGATGCCGGCATTGCTTAGAACTTGCGGTGTTCCATTGTTAGGAAAACCTGTGGTTCTGAGATCTTCCTTACTTACTTGTGACATCGTGCTCTCTGTTTTGATGATGCCATTACCCAGTCATCTAGTCTGAAACTCTTGCTCTGCTCTAAACATTTCACTACGTGCAGCTACCATCCGATTCCAATGGTGTTCTCCAAGGGGGAAGGTTCGCACATATTGGACCCTGAAGGCAACAAATATATCGATTTTCTCTCCGCCTATTCTGCAGTCAATCAGGTCATTTTCTCAGCAGTTAGACATCTTATCTGAATACTGTTGCTTTCGCAGATGAGATTTAGTTGTTGCCCGTTCTTTGATACAACTTATTTTTTTGCACATAAATGATGTTACTTTTTCCAATTCTTTGTAGGGCCATTGCCACCCGAAAGTACTAAGAGCTTTGATAGACCAAGCAGAAAGGCTTACACTTAGTTCCAGGGCTTTCTACAATGACAAGTTCCCAGTCTTTGCGGAGTACTTGACAAGCATGTTTGGGTATGATATGATGTTGCCGATGAACACTGGAGCTGAAGGAGTGGAAACAGCTATTAAATTGGCAAGGAAATGGGGCTACGAAAAGAAAAAGATACCAAAAAACGAGGTACGACTTCATGAAAGATTACATGATTCGTTTTAACCCTACCAGATTTTTTCCAATATTTGGATGTGCTTGTGCTTCAATGGTTTTCTGACCTATCAATGCTAACATGCTTATCGGCCGGGTCAACTATGAGTCTATGACTAGATTAGTTTATATCATGCTCCATGTATCTTATCTCTTAAGGCTTCCTTGAAAAAACATAAAGGAACAGCCAAATACTTGGTGCTCTTTTTGGCACTGTCATATATTATGATAATCTTGTTTGGTTGAGCCTCTTTTCGATATATCCGGTTAATCATGGTTCAACTAAATACATTAATCGTTCTAGAGTAATCAACTTATCTGACATTACTATGATTTTTCCCACAGAGTAATCAACTTATCACAAGTAAAAACTTTTTATTTTTTCAAAGTAATTTCAAGGATAATCGCATCATAGAAATCCCAAACTAAACTCACGTGTGGTGATTGGAAATATACCCTTGCTTTAGTATAACGCTGTTGCTCACAAATATGGTTTATTCCTCATTTTATCTTGATTCCTGAAAAAAAAATTATCATTATGTGGAATAAATGAGACTGAAACTTGATAAGAAGTGCAAAAGACCTCTGGAAGCACACTCTCTATTCCTACTTATTTCTAATTATTTGATGGCCCTGTGATGCATTTATAGGAAAATTTACCATACTTGATGTCTTCGCAAATGCATTGGCTAATATCTTGCGAAGCTGAAGGTCAATTGATACCTTTGTTTTGGTCAAATGTTTGTTTGTTTGCAGGCTTTGATTGTTTCTTGCTGTGGATGTTTCCATGGTCGGACTCTGGGTGTCATCTCTATGAGCTGCGACAATGATGCAACTCGTGGTTTTGGTCCTCTAGTTCCTGGCCATCTTAAAGTTGATTTTGGAGACATTGATGGATTGGAGAAAATCTTTAAAGGTACTAAGTATATTGAATCTGTCAGTTACATGCTACTGTTACTATTTATTAGTGTGTTTGCATGTTGATAATACTTTTTTTTCAGAGCATGGAGATCGGATATGTGGATTTTTGTTTGAACCAATCCAAGGAGAAGCTGGGGTATGAATCCTTAAGTTACTGGTTGCTTTAGAGCATCTCTAGCAGAGACTGAAAAAGGAGAAACTGAAAACTAGGTTTTCAGTTCGCGTTTTGGTGTATTTGCGCGTCGAAATAGCTTGGCCCGGAGCAGAGACTGAACGAAACTGGAAATTTAAACTTAATATTTTTCATTGCCGTGAAGCAACGGACGAACACGGCGGGGGCGGCGGTGATCACCGATTACAGCCAAAATACGTCGACGGTGATCACCGGAGATGCAAAATAGACTAGCCCTAGACCTAAGCTAGCCTAACCCTAACCCTACCCGGGGGCGTGCCGGCGACCTCGATGGCGCAGCGGCGCGGCGGCGGAGCGGCGCCGCTCTTCATTCCTCGTCGGAGGAGGAGGCGACGACGAGGGGATCCGCGAGCGAGGCTGCGATGCCTTGCTTGAGGAGCGCCTCGGCGGTCTGGCGGCGCTGCTCGTCGAGCGCCGCTGCGTCCGCTGCGGTCGTCCGCCGCCGACCGCGCCATGATGGTGGAGACGACGGCGTCTTCCGCGTTCGCGGGGACGAAGTCGAGGTGGGATAGCGAGCAGCCGAGGCGGCGGGCGTCGTACCCCTCCTCCTCCGGCTGCGGCTGCGGCGCCGCCCTCACCACCATGGCGCGGGAAGAGCTCCCCGCGCCGCTCCTGGCTGCGGCTCGGGCGGCGGCGCGGAGGCGGTCGAACTCCGGCACCGCACGGTACAGGTATTTGGGCGGCACCATCCCTTCGGGGAAGGCGTGCGCCGCCCGCTTCCGCGCGGCGTCGGAGCAGACGAGGCGCTTCCTCGCCTCGTCGGAGAGATCCGACGGGTCGATCTGCGGGCGGGAGTCGGGCTCGCGCTTCGGCGTGAGCTTCTTCGGCGCCATCGAGCGGCGGCGGTGGTGGATCTGGTGGCGGGGAGCGGGGATTGCTCGTCGGAGCTTGGGCGGCGGAGCGGGGATTGCTCGTCGGAGCGGGGCGGAGGGAATGGGGCTGTGGACTGGAAAACCCCCGCCGGCCCCTCTTTATGGGGTTCGGGCGCTTGGTTTCTCGGGCGCCCGAAAAACTTTTTCGGGCCGCGCAGGCTTTACGGGCTCTGTTCTGGCAAAAAAAACGGCCTCAGCCCGTAAAGCCGCCGGAATTTTTTGGTTTTGCCCCTTTTTCGGTCTCTGCTAGAGATGCACTTAGAATTTCTAGATATCATCCATATTATTTGCTAGATAACGAGAAACGAGTTTGCTCCTAATTGGCATTGCATCATGTTACTGTGTGGATATATAACTCACTCGAGAATTTAATTGACCCGAAGGGCTTGTCAGTTCTGTATGATACGCACTTTCTAGGGTATATTTGAGGATACAACTAACAAACGATGGGTATACTTGACCACATTTTCCGGCTTCAGTATCAAGATGCACTAGATGTGGCAGCAGTAAAATGATTGGCAGTAGAATGGTAGTCATGTAAAATGGCAAACAAAGAACATTAACATGCTTTTTGGTATGTTTGGATATAGGACTTAAGGGCAAACCTGTTACTCACTGTTCTGTATTTTAAATTGCAAGTGACCGGAAACAAGCATTTCTGCTCAATCACCCTGCAGTATCTCACTTGCATGATTGGTAAACATGTATATATTGGATAATTTAAATCATCCTCCAATATGTGGAGGGGCTAGTTTGATGAGAGAAATATGTGGCATTTATGGTGCCTGTATCCAGTTTTACTGTTAGGATTGTTTGATGTCCTGATGCTCCCAACTTTACAACTATATCCTCTATGCTCTTGTGATTTTCTGTAGGTAATAATCCCACCCGATGGCTATTTGAAAGCTGTCAGAGACTTGTGTTCCAGGCACAACATTCTTATGATTGATGATGAGATCCAAACAGGCATAGCTCGAACAGGCAAAATGTTGGCATGTGATTGGGAAGATATACGGCCAGATATGGTGGTAAGTATATTTTCTGTATTGTCTATTTATCTCATCTTCGCACGAAACCAGTACCTGGTGGTGAGGTTTTCATTTTGCTATAGGATAGCAACTACAATTTTGACAAAGTATCTCAACTCTCCAGATACTAGGCAAGGCACTTGGTGCTGGAGTAGTTCCAGTAAGTGCAGTTCTCGCGGATAAGGATATCATGCTGTGTATCAAACCAGGAGAACATGGAAGGTGTGAACCATTGTTAATCTTGTGGTGTTCGTTTCAGAGCGCAGTTAAATGCAAGCTGATTCAGTTTCGTCTTAACTGAGCATAAATGCCCACATGTTGTCCATCTATTCTCATCATACCAAAGGAAATTATACTCTTTATATGCAGCTGTTAGACAATGACTCGTCATTATTTTCAATGTACCTTTGTATATGTCTTGTTCCTGTAATAAATCTTATACAGTAATACTTGATCAATTGCAGTACATTTGGTGGAAACCCATTGGCAAGTGCTGTGGCAATCGCATCACTGAAAGTCATCAAAGATGAAGGACTTGTTGAAAGGTACATTAATTTATTGCAAGAAACTCCACTGACTTGCTAAATTTTCTCGTTTCATCCCCAATTTGCGAGACATGTGCTATTTCAGACATAGTTCTATAATGCTCTCTTGTTCTTACCATTTATTAAAATGCAGAGCTGCGAAGTTAGGTCAGGAGTTCAGAGACCAGTTACAAAAAGTTCAGCAGAAGTTTCCTCACATTATTAGGGAAATACGCGGGAGAGGTTTGCTTAATGCAGTAGACCTAAATAACAAAGCTCTAGCCCCTGCTTCTGCATATGATATTTGCATCAAACTAAAGGACAGAGGCATTCTAGCAAAGCCCACACATGACACCATTATTCGATTAGCCCCTCCCCTTTCGATCAGGTATGACCCCTTTGCCCGTGTCATCATGCCTCGTTCTCTTGTTATACATAACTCTGCATGTACTGACACTATATTATGTTTTCTTGGTAATCTCCAAAACCCATGGTTTTCAGTCCTGAGGAGCTCGCAGAAGCATCAAAGGCATTCAACGATGTGCTCGAGCATGACTTGCCACAGCTGCAGAAGCAGATCAAGAAGCCAGAATCAGAGACGAAAACACCAGTTTGCGATAGATGCGGCCGGGATATGTAAGGGTGACTGAGATATCCAAGCAGAGATGAAGTTCCCAAAATTTCAGGGGCAGCGTCTGCCATAATAACAAACAGGGAGTTCTCCCCGTGACTAACTCACCGTGGTATACCCACTTAGTTGATGCGCTGTCTATTCAGAAAATGTGCCATTGTTCACTGGTGGCAAATAAATGGAGTACATCTGCCCCTGAAATCTGTTTGTCGATCTATCTGTCATTCTTGTTCTCTGTAATGATGTTTGTTTATGCTTCTGTTACCCTCACGCTGAGCAACGATGTATATATAATTTAGACAAATATAGAAGTATATTTCATGCTCAAATGAAATGACGATGCTGAAAACTCTTTGCATTATGGTTGCTTGCTTGGTTAAAATCGGTGCTTGTCCCCATCTTTATAGACTGAAATTTCTCACTCCTACCATGAAGCAAGGACGCTGTAAGGGCATTGAAATCTAGATCAGAAATTGTCCAAGCAGCATTAAATATACTTGATATAAATCTTTTATTGGACTGTGCTATCTAGGGATTTTTTTCATTGGTTTCCAAATTTTAAAATGATGTATCTCTTGAACCGTAAGTCAAAACTCAAATCCGTTTTCACGGTTAGCTTAGTCGCGTCGAGATCTTCGAAAGTAGATCCCATGTTGATATGTTTTGATAAAAAAAATCTGATCTTAGTTGCTAGATTATAGTCACTTGGTCATCAGGCATAGTCATGTTGGTCACCACGTTAAAATAAAATAGTTACTAGGGTTTTTTGAACTACCCTACTCACCAAGTTAATGTGATCTTTTCCGTGTTTAGAATGGATTAAATACCGATTCTCTGGACATATAGATCATCACTACGAGGAAAAACATATAAATATTATCTCGTAATTGTGTGCTATTTGGATGATAACTATTAACCAATAGGCAACTCAGGACGAAAAAAAAGTCATCAAAACATATTAAGATGAGATCTTATCTTGTAGTATTAATCAGACGAACCCAGCGGTGAAAACGGATCATCATTTGGATCAACGGTTAGAAGATAATTCATTTTGAGTTTTCGAATATGAAAATGATTCCTTACATGCATGTAATCTTTGGTCCCTCCGCTTCTATAGGGACAGATTCCACCACCTACCCGCCGGATTGAGAAGATTGGCAGGACACGTTTACATAGTAGATTAATCGATCTTTTATATATCAATCTTCATTTAATACTATGGTGTAAACACAATATGATTTTCATGTCAGGCTGATCATGCGGTGGTGGAGCTATTATTGGCTGTTTGCATTTTGCCACCTTAGGTCAGGTCAAACATAAACCCCCTACATTTGCCACGAAATAAGCAAATTGATTAATTGATTAACAGAAGTGCTTTAACCTGTGATCTTGTTTCTTGCTCCAAAGTTTGATTAACAAATCGCATGGCAGACTTATTTACCAGACATGCTCCCGTTCCTTAATATAACATGTTTTGGCTATTTCACTATGGATTACATACAAAGTGAAATGAATGAAGCTACACACTAAAAAGTGTTTAGGTGCATATGAATCTAAAAAAGTGAGAATAGCTATCTTATATTAAGGAACGAAGGGAGTACTGGTTTTCAACCAGAACATCCAAATATGTGGTATAATTGCCTGTGATATAACTGCTTGCACCTACTGAGGAACAAATATGCGTGGATGGAATTAACCTTGCTCACTGTACTAAAATTGGGCACCTTCATTTTTCAAGAGGAGAAAAACTGTAGGCTACTTACCAATTGATCCCGATCCTTACTTTTCACTGACATGTACCATTCAGCTTCGCCTTTATATTATAGCTGTACTCTTGGACAAAATTACCCGAGCTATTCTTGGGAGAGATGAGCACAACGTCGATAAGAAATCACCAAAACAGTGTTAGGAATGGAAGGAATCAGAAGCAGAGACACTACAAAGTGGTGAGTCATGAGTGGACAATGCGGAACTTGTTGTAGCTTCGAGAAGGTGTGAGGACGAGCACTATTGCTGCAGGTCGCCTTGTGGACACGATAAGCTACATGATTTGCCATACCGACATCATGGATCTTGGACCAATTGTAGCAGAAGTGACAAAGTAGTTGCTTGTTCTACCGTGAGATTAATAATGTAGCTTGGAAATTATTCTTAGCTAGATTTCAGTGCTGAGAATGTGTTTGGTTGAGCTCTGGACTCTAAAAAAGCTGTTGTGAAGAACTGTAGAAAATCAGCTGTGAGATATGGACTTCCTGAAAATTGTTTGGTTGTAGCAACTGTGCTGTGGGTTTAGTAACAAATGTATGTAATACATTGACATCTGGAGAGACTGTTTATATGCTAATTGGTCGGAAAACACAAATTTTTGGCACAAGTTCGTTCTCAAGGCGATGGATGTTGGTCTCTAGCCGCTGCAGGATTCGTACGAGAAAGCTGGTTGCCTTTGGAGATTTTGGTGCGGTCAAATAATCGTTTGGTTGAGATTCTCCGTTTGCCACAGTAGAAGTTGGTTTGGAAGCTAAATCAAACGGACCCATTCGTGTTCACACAAACACAAACTACATATACTGAGTCGTGAACATACAAACTACATAGCACAAGCTGCGCCAGGAAATTGACCATGAGTAAGCTTGTTTAGTTATTATCGGTTTATTATTAAATCCTCAAAATGTTATACATTGGACTAGAAAACTAGTTAAAAGTTCCTTCGACGTTGGAAGAGCGGTGTATGGGCAAGGGTTATAGGTGTCGCCCCGCTGGGACACGGAGGCTCCCCTTCTCCCAAACACAGTAATCCTTGTCGTGCGCCACCTGATGGAAATCCGACGGCACCACGTTGCCCACGTCGTTCCTTGTTCCGATCTTGACCATAACCTTCTCGTCGACAACGGCCACGTACAAATCAGCTTCGGCGACGAGGATCCTCAGCCTGCTCGTGGCGGAGATGTTGTTCCGCGCCCTGATCGCGGCCAACTGGGTCAGCTCCTGCTTCAGGTTCCACTCGAACATGTGGTCGTAAAACTACATCGAGAACGTGTACTAGTTAAAAGAGGCGTCCAATACAATTGAAGTGTAACTTTAAGATCTTGTTTGGGTGAGATCCATACTTACGATACAGGGACCCCCTGGGTGTGTGAGGATGTAGGCGTAACCCGGCATGACCTTGTCGGCCGGGAACGGCCAGAGCTTCGGCGTCGACCCAGTGTCGTGGTTGTCAACGAACGTGACGGCCTTATCTGGCCACCACCCTATCATGCCGGCCGCCTTCCCAGAACTGTCACGCAGACGCCACAACTCGCCCTGCACTCCCACTTGCAGCACCCCGGCCCCTTGGTGGCGAAGTCGAACGCCACGGCCGGCCCGTCGGCGCCGCCGGCCGCCTCACCCATTCCACCAGCCCTTGCCGGCACTGGTCCAAAGTTTGATTAACAAATCGCATGGCAGACTTATTTACCAGACATACTAGTTTTCAACCAGAACATGCTTGCACCTACTGAGGAACAAATATGCGTGGATGGAATTAACCTTGCTCACTGTACTAACATTGGGCACCTTCATTTTTCAAGAGGAGAAAAACTCGAGGCTACTTACCAATTGATCCCGATCCTTACTTTTCTTTGACATGTACCATTCAGTTTCGCCTTTATATATACATCTTCCCTTGTTGACTTGTTTCTCTATATCTGTACTCTTGGACAAAATTACCTGAGCTATTCTTGGGGGAGATAGCACAACGTCGATAAGAAATCACCAAAACAGTGTTAGGAATGGAAGGAATCAGAAGCAGAGACGCTACAATGTGATTAGTCATGAGTGGACAATGTGGAGCATGCAGTAGCTTCGAGGAGGTGTGAGGACGAGCACTACTGCTGCAGGTCGCCTTGTGGTAACAATAAGCTACATGATTTGGCGCCCCCACATCATGGATCTTGGACCAATTGTAGTAGAATTGACAAAGTTGTTGCTTGTTCTTAGTCTTGCCATGACGCAAATGTGTTGCTGGGATTGAAATCTATCGTAGCTTAGAAATTGTCCAAGCAGCATTAAGCTCAAAAGGTGTCCAATCAACATTAATATACTTCTATTATACTTGCTATGATTATTTATATAATAATCTTCAGTTTTTCCTATACTATAAACACAATGTGATTTTCCTGTCACGCCAGTGTAGCAGCGGAGTTATTATTTCCTATTTGCATTTGCCACCTTTTGCATACTGTCACGCCATTGTAGCAACAGACCGCACAGACTATCTATTTACCATACTTACTAGCGCCTTGACCAAAACATGAGGTATCCACATTTCAGGGTTTGCATCCCCCAGAACAACAAACATAGAGTTCTCACTGTGTCTAACTCACTGTGGTATACCATGCTTTCTAGTGTTTATTTTTAAAACACATGCCATTGTTACAATGCTTGCAATAAATGGAGAACATTTGCCCTGATATCTGCCCATCCATCTTTCTACCATTCTTGTTACCTTTAATTATTTATTATATGTTTAATCTATGCTTCTACTACCATCACGCTCAGCAACGAGGCACTATTTTACCTTAAACAGGAGCACCTATTCACGTTGAACCAAAACATCCGAGTAAGTGACATCACTTGTTGTGCCTACTCGGGAATACACATGGCATGGATGGCTTTATCCTTTCTCACTGTACTTATAACAATTGCCCCCTGCTTTTCCACGAGAGAAAAATAAAACCAGTCTACCTACCAATTGATGGTGAGCCTGTTTTTCTGTGTCATGTACTTGTCAATTTCACCTTTATATATATACACACCTTCCCTTTGTTGCGTTTTTCTTTAGTTGTATACTTATGTAACGAAATTACTTGGCTCTTCTTGGGAAATGAGCAAAACATTGATGCGAAACGCTCGGTAGTGTTAGGAATGAAAGGAATCAGAAGCAGATTTGCAATACTGTGTCGAGTCACAAGTCGAAGCTAATAGTCTGTTTGGATGTTTGTATTGAGAAGCTTGACATTGCATTGGGTTGAATATCAATATCACAAGATATTGGTATTGAGAGTGAATGCCAATATTTCTGTTTGGATGTTTAGATATTTAGGGCACACACTTGATATTGAGGTTGAATACCAAATGTTGTTTGGTTGGTCAAAGTGACAAATTGCAACCCCAAATTATCATCCTATAACATAGGCGTTGACCTGTCTCTCCAAAATCAATTTTATATACCCCTGTATCATCCTACAGTTACTCAATTACTTCAGTAAAAAATAAAATAAAATCTTTCGTACGATATACTCATGTCCTGGCCGATCTCGGCCGGAGGTGCCCTGCTCTTTGCCATGGCCGCCGTATTGGAAACCAACAGGTAGCGTGATGGAGAGGCAAGGGCCAGGTAATAGAGGGGAGGGCGGCCGGCTGCGGGGGCGTACCTGCGCCGGGCGGCGGGTCGGCTTCTCGTCGCCCTCTCCTCGGCTTGGTCTTGGGTCGCATGTACTTACAGATTGAACACGGGTGAGAGCCGCAGGGAGGAAGGAGAGACAGGGGTGGAGGGAGGCGATCCAGGAGGCGGCGACGTCATAGCTCGCCGGAGGAAGAGGAGGTGACTGATACCTGGTGGCTGGTGCGCTGCTCGGAGGCGGGTCCGGAGAACTGGGAGCATGGTAACGAGAGAGAGGCTGAAGAAAACGTTTCGGTCCGAATGCATGTCGAGCAATGTTGAGCTCTTCCCCTCGTCATTCGGGAACGGGCCGCGTACGCTAATTTGATGATCCTCAATATTGAGCCCGAATGTCTAGACTGAATACCAACGACATCCAAACATGTGATATTGGGGATATTCGGGGTTGAAGAATGCCAATGTCCAATATCAGGTCGGAATGTAAACATCCAAACGAAGCCTAAGGGATGATCTGTAGCTCAGAGGAGCGAGGTAGAATGACGGTGAGCAATCGAGCACTATTGTTGTCGTCCAACATCTTTCCTCACCCACCAATGATGTAGAATATTGTGGCAAACTGTAGGGCGTCTGACAACACTAGTGACGATGATGGAGGTAATTGTAGAAAAATATAGGGACGCGAATGTAATTTTGTTTTCTGAGGTGTTATCTACTTATTTTGTGGACACGTGTTTATTTTTTATCGCTTCCGTGTGCCCTTGTTGTACTATGACTTGTGAAAAATAAACCGCGGTAATCTCTATCTCTATCTCTTACTACCAAAATGGAAAATTTGATTGCCTAGTCTGCTGGTCCGTGTTTTCGCTCGGTCCTTCGGTCCTTCGTTCGTCGCCCTCCCGTCCCACACTGCCTCGCTCACAGCATTCTTGAGTCGTGACCCATACGTGAAGTAGAGATGAGAATGGTGGATGACGAACCTGCCACCGGGGAGATATATAGGTTGCCGGAGGCACGGCGCCCTAGGCCGGAAATGATCGGGGAAGGGACAAGATTTATGTGGAGCATGTGTGGATATGGATGTGGATAAAGACATAATTTCACCAGATGGCGTGCCATGGTTTACCACATCTGCTCTCCTTGAAACGTCCTGCTTGTTTATGGGGGGGGCTACGTACGGTGCTACTCTACTGGAGTACGTAGAGCGTTTGAGCGGCGGCTGCCGTTGCATGGCCGCTTCTCTTCGGCTCGTCCTTCAGGTCTTGACATGTCGGCTCTGTCCATATCCTCAAACTGCAAAGGTGTTGTTGATACCGGATAGTTGTCGCCCGACAGACCAATCCACATATAGGGGGCTGATGATACATACATAGTACAGTTGTCGTCACCAACTTTATCCATTGCAGCCGGGATTTTCATCAACACGTTGAGATGATAACGACGGGCGTTTCTCTTCTACTCCCTTCGTATCAAAATATAACATGTTTTAGTATTTCTCTTTCCATCCATATGTAGACATGTTTTAGTGTAAGATTTATTTGAACCTTTCACTAAAACATGTCTAGATACAGATGGAAACAGAAGTGATAAAACATCTTATATTTTGATACGGGAGTACTAGCTAGCATGGAAGGGCTACATGGTATGCAGATGTACCCCCATTATTTTTGCTGAAGAATACATTTTATGTACACCCACTATTTGTTTGCTAAAAAAGCTGTACGTTGGTAGCTGAAATAATTACTCCGTAGAAAATTGGTGGTTCTTTTTCTTTCCTCTGAGAACGAGCAGCCCATTTAGCCCAACAAGACAAACCGTAGAAACCCCATTCGGCTGCTCGACTCCAATTAGGGATACACCAATCGATCTGGATAAATCTCAAAAAAAAAAAACCAATCGATCTGGATTATGGAGTTGGGCACTGCGACAAAGCGCTCAACATGCTCCTAGCCATTTCGAAAAAGAAAAAAGTAAAACATATAAAAAAATCTGAAAAATGGATGACAAACATATGTAAGTTTTTAAAATATGTACAAAGTTTTGTGATGAAATGACATTTGTATTGCTCTATGCGAAAAAAAAATCAGTGCTCTAAAACAAAAAAAAAATATCTCATGTTAGCCACTGATTTTTTTTTTGCACACCCAATGACAAATAATATTTCATCACGACATTTTACATGTTTATAGAACAACTTCATATGTTTGGTGTCCATATTTTCTGATTTTTTTCATATGAATTACTCTCTTTTTTGAAATTTCAAAATAGCCAGGAACATATGAGCTCGGGAGCAAATATGAATTTCCGCAACATAGCCAGCTAATCAGCTAGCTAGTAGCCCACTATTCTACTTGCTATATGAATTGTAGTTTTCTTATTGATCATGTTTATATATTTTGCATCAAGTTGTCAACACAACTCTTCTTGGTCACTTCTAGTTGTAGACAAAGTGACAACCAAGTCTAGGTCTTGCAGTTGTCGCTTGTTCTAGTGTGTGCGCTGGCGTGAAAGTCTAGTGGAGATTCACAGCAGACCATCATCTCATTTTCTGATTATTTTTCTTCATCTTTTGAGAGCACAAACACCTCTTAGTTTAGTGAACACAGGGCACGATTTCACCCACGGTGGTTTAAATGGTGTTTGTAATATATTACTCAAAAGCATTCTGATTCCTGCTAAAAAACATTTTGATTACAATCATACAGGGGCGGAGCTCCCCGTAGGGCAAGGTAGGACGGTCGCCCTACCTTGATATTTGACAAAAACATTAACATACATGTGTTTTTTTCTGAACAATTTGAATGGTCGTGCGTATAAAACGGACTCCGTACGAGAAAGTTATGTCTATTTTAGTGAATACTGTGCGAAACCACTATGTCTAGTCCAGTCGTATACCAACTCTTTCTCTTTGCAATATCTAGTTATCAATCTAACGAAACCCGACTCTAAACATTGTTCTAGATAGATTATTTAACGAGGATTTAAAAGTATTTTCGCTAGTTTATATGGGAGTGGTGAAACCAATTTAAGGTATGTGATCGATCATGTTGTATGGTTTAAATAACTTTCTCTTTGATTAAGGATGTGAGGATGTGTTTTCTTAGTTGGAGAAATGATGGTACACAGACTCCTGAAAGATGTCAGTTTGCGCAGAATGAGTTACCATGCTTTGTTGTTTTGCCTTTTCCAAAGACATGCCATTGTTACAATGCTTGCAATTAAATGGAGATATTTCCCCTGAAATCTGCACATCCATCTTTCTACCATTCTTTGTTACCTGTAATTATGTTTATCTATGTTTCTATTACCATTACGCTCAGCAACGAGGCACTATTTACCTTGAACCGGAGCACCTATTTACGCTGAACGAAAACATCCCAATAAGTGATATCACTTGCTGTGTCTACTCGGGAATACACATGGGGCAATGGATGGCTTTGTCCTTGCTCATCGTACTAACAATTGCCCCCTGTTTTTCCACGAGAGAGAAATAAAACCAGTCTACCTACCAATTGATCGTGAGCCTATTTTCTGTGTCATGTACTTGTCAGTTTCACCTTTATCTATATATATACACCTTCCCTTTTGTTGCGTTTTTCTTTAGTTGTATATTGTATACTTATGTAACGAAATTACTTGGGCTCTTCTTGGGAAATGAGTACAACATTGATGAGAAACGCCTGAAAGAGTGTTAGCTAGGAATAAAAGGAATCAGAAGCAGATTTGCAATACTGTGTCGAGTCACAAGTCGGAGCTAAGGGATGAGATGTAGCTCAGAGAAGCGAGGTAGTGTGACGGTGAGGAATCGAGCACTATTGTTGTCGTCCAGCATCTTTCCTCACCCACCAATGATGTAGAATATTTTGGCAAACTATAGGGCGTCTGACCACAGTAGTGACGACGATGGAGGTAATTGTGGAAAACTGTAGGGACGCAAATGTAATTTTCTTTTCCTGAGGTGTTTTCAACTTATTATGTGGACACGTGTTTCTTCTTGGTCGATTTCACGTGCCCTTGTTGTACTGTGACTTGTGACAAATAAACCGCGGTAATCTCTATCTCTATCTCTTATACTACCTAAAAAGAAAATTTGGTTGTCTGGTCTGCCGGTCCGTGTTTTCGCTCGGTCCTTCGTCTGTCTCCCTCCTGTCCCACACCGCCTCACAGGTGATTCCGCGCAAAACTGACGAAGAAACAACCATCGCCCGAGTATGTCCGTGATTCTCTCTCCCTAGTCTATAGATCAGGTAGGAGTAGTGTCGGGGGGACGTCGCAACTTCTGGCGATGACGACGGCAATGTATCCAATAAAGTTGTCTGGGATCCAGTCTCATCTCAGCAAAGCTAGCAGAAACGTGGGCTATGTACCCCCATCGTTCTTTCTGGTTGGCGGGCTATGTCTTCGACTAGTGGTTGTCATCCTGGACGACACCATTGGTGGGCGAGGGAAGATGTTCGGTCCAAAATCAGCGTAGGCAGCCGAACGAATCTGGCTCTCGGCCTCAATGACATCAACGAAAGGACACACTATATCATGGATTTGAGGACGACGGGGATGCTCTCTGACCGCCGAGCTATAGAGGCAAAGGCTTCGCCGGCGGCGAGCTTCTTAATCGTCTCACGAAGCACCTCAGGGGTGATGGTTCTCCTTTGTGTTCGGTGACACTTGCGCTGGTTGTAGAAAACTGTGGGGACTCCAATGTAATTTTATTTTTCTAGAGGTTTTTCTTCTTATTTTTGTGGACATGTGTTTCCTCTTAGACCAAAGGCCGAAGTCTAGCGTTAAATTAATGACACCAATGGCGGAGAGATACATAGTGCTGAACCAGCTTACAAACACCTCCACACACACAAACAAAAGATCAAGCCAATGGCTTGCACATAGAAACTAGAGAGAGCAGAGCAGCACGTAAGCTGGGTCGACAGAAACGCGAGGAAGAAAACAAGAAGCTTGAAAAGTCGAAGACGCCGACGAGGTTAGGCACCTTCAGAACGGCAGGGCAGCGTCGTCCGGTCTAGTCTCCGTTGCCAAACGGACCTCTATCCCTGACCACCAAGAGACACCGGCGTCGGTGGGCTGAAGCTCACCCTAGAGTTTGAGCCGACGAACCAACGGACGCTACACCACACCACGAAGGGCTGAAACCAAAAGGCAAACTCCGCCTTTGCCAACCAACATTGTCACTTCCACCGCACCACCATCGGAAGAGAAGAACACCATGGACTCCAAGGTGGCGCCTTCAAGAAGGACACGGCACCAGAGTTCCGTCGCCGCCCGATCCGGGGATCTATGGTTTTCACCAGGAGCCTCGGGAGGAAGCAGGGGAGATCCACGATGACGTCTTCAAGAAGATAACGACGCCCATAGGCGTCGCCGCCACCGGCCAAGGCAGTGCTAGGCAGATTTTTCACCCTGGCATAATCCCCGCGTCAGATCCAAGTGTGGCCAGCTGTCGAGGTGGCTACCAAACCACTTCCACTGTTCATCTCTTCGTCAGTCATCGCGCCGCCCACGCGGCCAAGACCACCAACCAGCACTAGAGTCTGTGACCCCCGCCTCGGCATCCAAGAAACCATCCTCGCCCAAGATGAGCTGTCAGCACGCAGCCAGCTGCCCGGCTCCCACGCCAACACTCCTTCACAGCCAGAGGACCCACCCCGCTGCCATCATCCCCACAAGAGCACCGGCTTCAGATCTGCACCGTCACGGCCAGTAAGGCCACGGCAGCGATGGTGCGGGATCGACGAAGGGGGCAACAGGAGGTGCTCGGGGAAAAACGCCCCAAAGGTGGAGCAGCCAAGCACAAACCCGCGTGGGCCCCAACCCCGACCAGCGGCCAGGCTCAGCCATGGCGATCCGCACCCGGGCTGCCCCCAAGCAGCGGCGCCAAGACCACCAGCTCCGCCTCCGCACCAGATCCCTACACCGCCGACGACGAGGCCCACAAATCACTCCCTCCCGTCACCAGATCGGAACCATGGTCACAGATCGACAACGGCGAGCACGGGGTCAGGACGGCGAGGGAGCGCAAAGGAGGAAGGAGGAGGCGGAAGGGAGTCCTCGCCCCCGCCGTCACGGACGGACGCGCGGCTTTTCGTCGTCCTTCTCGGGCGACGGCGAGGGAGGGGAGGGGGGAGAAGAGTGGCGGCGGCTAGAGTTTGGGAGCCCCCGAGTCGCCCTCAGGACGCGAGGGAGAGAATTCCATGTGTTTCCTCTTGGTCGGCTCCACATGCACTTGGTGTACCGTGACTTGTGACCAATGAAACGCGGCAATTAATCTTCTTCGAATGTATTGAATCGTGTTCACACAAACAAATTAACCATGAGTAAGCTTGTTTCGTTATTATTTGGTTTATTATTACTATTACAAGCTCTAACGATAAGAAATTGGACTAGAAACTGAAATTTCCTTCGACATTGGAAGAGCGGGCTATAGGTGGCGCCCCGCTGGGACACGGAGGCTCCCCTTCTCCCAGACGCAGTAATCCTTGCCGAGCGCCGCGTGATGGAAATCCGACGGTAGCACGTTGCCGACGTCGTACCTCGTTCCGATCTTGACCAAGACCTTGTCGTCGACGAGGGCCATGTACAAATCGGCCTCCGCGACGAGGATCTTCAGCGTGCTCGCGGCGCCGATGCCGTTCCGCGCCCTGATCGCCGCCAGCTGGGTCAGCTCCTGCTTCAGGTTGCCGTCGAACATGTGGTCGTAGAACTACACCCAGTCGAAGGTGTACTGATTAATTAGCAATGGCGTACAACTCAACTGAAGCGTGGCAGAGTTTGGGTGAGATCAATATATACTTACGATACATGGGACCCCTGGGTGGGTGAGGATGTAGGCGTAGCCCTGCATGACCTTGTCGGCCGGAAACGGCCATAGCTTCTGCGTCGACCCGGTGTCGTGGTTGTCGACGAACGTGACGGCCTTCTCCGGCCACCACCCGATCATGCCGGCCGCCTTCCCGGAGCCATCACGGAGGCGCCACAGCTCGCCCTGCACGCCCGCCTGCAGCACCCCCTTGGTGGCGAAGTCAAACGCCATGGCCGGCCCGTCGGCGCCGCCGGCCGCCTTCACCCAGTCCACCAGCCCCTGCCGGCACTGGTCCTGGTTATGCGACGGCTTGCCGTCACCTTCGTAGCTCAGCGAGTTCCATATCTCCGCCACCACGAACCCGGGCTTGGTGCTGTCGATGTACGTCCTGGCGACGGCGGGCGAGTACCCCTTGGCGAAGTCGAGGCGCCACCCGTCGAAGCCGACGTCGGCCTTGAGCCAGTTGAGCCAGTCGGAGAGCTCCCGCTGGACGCGCGGGTTGAGGTGGTCGATGTCGGGCGCCGCGTCGAAGCCGTCGCCGGTGTCGCGGTGGCCCGTGCCGTCCGAGTACTGCGTGTCGTCGCTGCAGATCATGCCGGGGCCCCAGTCGAGGCGGTCGTCGGGGGTCCCGCCCTCGAAGATGCAGTAGATGCCGCGCGAGTCCTTCTTGTCGGCGCAGCGGTGGTTGATCACGATGTCGGCCACGCACTGGACGCCCTGGGCGCGGAAGGCCGCGATCAGGGACTTGAGCTCCGCCGCGGTGCCGTACTTGGAGGCGTCGAGGTCGTAGAGCCGCCCTGGCATGTAGCCCTGAGGGGAAACGGAGTGCGAGGGTGGAGGGAGCCAGACATGGGTGACGCCGGCCTTGGCTATGTCGCCGACTTGTCCCTTGAGGAAGTTGTACCAGCCCCCCTGCTTCTTCCAGGACTCCCAGTTGAAACCCTGGAAGAGGATTTGTGGCTGTGCTCGGACCAAGCTGCAGAGTGCCACCAAAAGCAGCAGACACAAGCTGCTGCTTGAACGCTTCATTCCTGCTGTTGAAGAACGTAGTAGCTCTCGCTGATCTCTCTATTCGTAGAGAAGAGAATGCTGGATGTATGGTTTGTTTTTGCCGAGGGAACCTGCCGCCGGGGAGATATATACGTCGCCGGAGGCACGGCGCCCGAGGCCGGAAGGAAGGGACCAGATTTATGTGGATATGGATGTTGATAAAGACATCGCCATCTAAAAGTCCTAAATTAATTTCACCAGGTGGCGTGCCATGGTTTATCACATCTGCTCTCCTAGCCTTGCTTGTGTACCGGAGTACGTACGTAGAGCGTTTGACCGGCGGCTGCCGGCCGTTGCATGTCCGCTTCTCTTCGGCTCGTCCTTCAACTCTTGACCTGGCGGCTCTATCTATCCACATCCTCAAACTGCAAAGGCGTTGGTCGATCCCTCATACGGACCTCGAAATAAGAGAACCGGATAACGGATAGTGCTCCCATGAATGAGAGTCCAAGTTGGCGTCCGACGGACCAATCCACATAGGGATGACGATACACAGTACTATGAAACCACGATTTTATGAACAGTACATGGCCAACTTCGTCACAAACTTTATCCATCACAGCCAGGATTTTCATCAGCACATTTGAGACGATAACGACGGACGTTTGCTCTTCTACTAGCTAGCATGGAAATGATGGAAGGGCTCAAGGGCCATGGGTGGAGCTACATGGGTGTGCAGATGTACACCCATAGCAAATCCGAAAAAATACAGTTTCCAGATGTACACCCATTATTTTTGCTAAAAAAAAGCTGGACGTTGGTAGCTGTAATAATTACTCCGTAGAAAAATGGTGGTTCTTTTCCTCCCAGAACGAGCAGCCCATTTGGCCCAACAAGGAAACCCGTAGAAAGCCCATTCGGAGTTCGCGCGTGCACCGCCACAAAGCGCTCAACATAGCCAGCTACTCAGCTGACAGCTAGTAGCTCACTGTTCTGCTTGCCATATGAATTGTTGTTTTTCTTTTATTAGTGACCATGTCTATATTTTGCATCAAGTTGTGGACAGTGACACCCAAGTCCAGGTCTTGTAGTTTTTTTTTACGCCTCTCGATCGGTGATACAGTTGTAGTATCTGAACTCATATATAAATACACACCACACTCACGCACATCCCTAGTATACAAGCTAGACCTACAACTACATAGTACATACACAGAGCACACACGTTTTAAGCTTTGACGGATGTAGTTGTCGCTGTTCTAGTGTGTGCGCTGGCCTGGAAGACTAGTGGAGATTCATCATTCACGTCAGACCATCATCTCATTTTCTGATTTTTTGGTTCATCTTTTTAGAGAACAACCACCTCTTATTTTGGTGAACAAGGGGCATGATTTCATTCACAATGGTTGAAGTAATGGTTTTGTTAGAGCATCTCTACTGGCATCTCCATACATATGTTTGTTTTGGGGTGTCGGATATATGTCCAGCACAATGCGGGGTGCTGCTCCCGGCGGCATCCCACCCCGCCACAAGACTGAAATTGGATAAGCAATTCTCCAATCAACTGAAATTTTCTTAGCTCCCGTTGTTTTAGTTAAATGCGAGTTTCTCAAAAAAGTACAACTTGAAGAAAGTACAACTTGATAAGCAATTGTAAGTTGTAATTTATAGTAAACTATCTCGAAACAGGATTTCGTCCCGCTTTATAAATAAAACTCACTTTATAGTACAATATAATTACTATTTTTGTCGATTGAGATTTTCTCAATCGAGACATAGATGGACTGTTAAATTTTGTTTCACGGTGCAGTCATGTTGTTCGATCATGTCTACTGACACGGTGTATTAGACAAAAAAGAGTGAGCTTCACGAATTTACCAGTGTCATGCTCATCTAGGGTGCTATATGTTCATGTCTACACCATTTTAATTGAATGGCAAAAGGGAAATTTCAGGGGGTGGCATTTTGGCTGGTTTTTCAAAAGCGTTTCAAATGCATTTCGAAACATAAAAAAAAGGACAAAATTCATATCAAACACATGCCACAAAAAATTCATACCAAACACATGCCACAACAAAAGACAAAATTCAGACCAAACACATGGCACAAAAAATAACGTTTTTAGCGAAATTTGACGTGCGTATAGAGAATGTCGAGACGTACGCGCCTAATTTTTTCTGAAATTTTCGGCTATTGTTTTCTGTTTGCATTCGCCAGCTTTGGCCAGGTCAATACAAGTTCCTACCTTTAGGCAAAGCCGTCAGAAAATAAGCACACCTGTCCTTATCCTTTCTCTTCCAGACTAATGAGGACAGACAGAGCTTTGGCTTCAGGATCGATCGCCATTGCCCTGCCAAGAATCAGATAAACAGAGCTCCTCGTTCCGGAGGTTAATTAACAAATCGCATGGATCTTGGTGACGGCGATGGACGCTGACGTCGCGCTTGAAGCACCGTCGTCGCTGCCAGTGCCACCGCCGCCCCGCGCCGCCGTGCGGTCTCGGCCGTCGAGCTGGAGCAGCAGCGCGAGCTCCGAGTACACGAGCCTCCGGGACGTGCTCTCTGAGGTGGGCACGGCCGGCAGCAGCTCCTCCGACGTCCACGACTTCGACACCTCCAACATCACCATCCGCAACCAGCTGCTGAAGCACGCCGCGTCGGCCTACCTCCAATCCGCCATCGTCGTCACGCCGCGGGACAGGGGATGCATCAGCAAGGTCTGGCGCCGGATGCTGCAGCGCCGCCGGTGCCGCCTCCTGCTCCGGCCGTGCGCCTGGCCGCCGTGCACCGGGTGCGAGTGCGAGTGCGACGTGGACGTCAACCCCGTCCACCGCTGCGCCGGGGCACTGGCCGGCTCGGCGGGGCGCATCCTCGCCTGCCTCTCTCGCTGCGTCACCTGCATGTGGACGTAGTACACATGGTCCGATGTACGAGCTGCCATTGCCATCGGCCATGCATATGCTGGTGCCTTGCACTGGTGAGGACTTGAGACGGTATTGATACAGAAAACATGCATGTCGTTTAGAGACCGCACTTTCTATCTGGAGAACAAAGGAGTGCCTTTAAAAATGAAGTTGTTTCTTTCTTTCCCAATATTCCAAGCCACGTTGATAGCAATCTCCATGAAACAAGGTCCATTGAACTGAGATTTAGCAGTAACCAAACGTGGGGGCATTGAAAAGGAGTTATCCCAGAAGATATTCACATTGTCCCAGCAATTAAGCATTGGCAAATGGACACATGAAAAAAAAAGGTGGTCTCTAGAGTCTAGACTCCAAAGCATGGTCATCACAAAGTACAGAATTAGGTTTGTCGAATTAGGTTTGTCTATGTCTCAGTTGAACGAGTTAGAAGTGCAACTCATACACATTTTTGGGGGTGACTAAGACATAAGTAAAAAACAGGCACATGAGGACTAGTAAATCCGTTCTCTTTATTGTAAAATTTATGCAGTTGCTTTAATAACAAGGCCTTGTTCTGAACTTCCAAGTTAATAATTCCGAGACCACCATGATACTTAGGTTTACCTACCAAGGTCCAAGCAGCTAGCGAACTAGCTGAACTGGAGCGCTACCATTTAGGCGCCTTCCAATATGATCAACATTGGGAGATGGATCTTGAACAGAAGGGCAAGACGTGTCAAGAATGATGCCCAAATATGTAAACGGAGGGAGCCAACAACACACCCAAAGTGTTAGCAAGCGACTGCAAACGAATGGCATCTATATTGACTGGCATAACGCATGATTTACTGTAGTTTACCCCGAAGACCCATAGCAAGATAAAACTCCTAAAGCATGTGTTTCACAACAAGGAGATGTCTTAGACAAGCCTGAAAAATGAGTAGCGTGCCATCCGCTTAACTATAGGAAAGTCCGAGTGGGAAATGGGCAAGGGGGAATTAATATGCCATGATGAGTTAGGTGATTAACCATTGATTTAAGGAGATTAGCCCCAGCCACGAAGACCCTGAAATTTCAAAGCACCTAGATATGGGATTTTTTGATTGTTAGTGTTGTAAATTGTAGTACCACCGTTATGAAACATGCACCGGAGTCCCATTGTTAGGAGACCATCCAACCATCATGAGGATAGCAGAGACTCGCACTGGCTTCATCTCAAACTTTAGATCGATTACTCTAATTCAAAACGTCTCCAAAATGCTCTCCTCTGGTTGACACCAATTATGCATGATCTTTTCTCAATGAGCTAGTTGACTTTGATAATGAAGAGGTGCATTCACGAAAACTTCCTTCATGCGAGAGGCCTAATTAATGACAATCTCTATGGACTAATATTTGCATTGAGCTATATTTGTAGGTGTCCATTAGCTTGCTTGTCTCCATTTGTTGGAGTCAAGGTCTTGCTTGTTCTCCATGTGTTGGAGTCAAGGTTTAGGGAAGAAGATCATTTGTTGATCAAGGCCAAGGTGTTCGTCATCGAGAGAAAGGCCAAGTGAAGATATGCCGAAGGAGTGCTTTCCCCATCTTGGTGTATGGGGGAGCGTCATGCGAATCTTCACCAAGCAAGGCGCAATCAAGAAGTTGGTTCGCCTTGAGGAGACCTCAAGTGGATTAATGCGCAAGGCAAAGGTATGATCTTGATAGGGTTTTTATTTTACCGGTCTCATGATGTTTAGTGAGAGACCGGATTATAGGATAGATAGCCGTTCTATCAAGAGGGGCTCTCGACTGAGTATCGTGATCGTATCGTTCGTGGAGAGCACAAACCTTTGCATCCATGCAATCATCTTTATTGGTTCTTATTTGGATCTTATCGTGGTGTGGTCTTGGTGCTTGTCATGCTTGTCATGACAAAGCCAAGGTCACCGAAAACGGTTTGCATTTGCGTCTGCTCTTGTGTTTTCGGTAGTGGAGATTTTGCCGGTTCATTCGTGCGGAAGATTTATATCTTCCATCTCGTTGCAAAATCTCCATTGCTTGTTTGCCTTTTTCAAAGGTTGCTTTTGTTGTCCTCTTTCCAACAAAATTGGTTTTACCTCTTTCGGACTTCAATTGCAAAAGATACGGCTTTTCCGGTTTTCAAAAAGGGAGGTTTTTCCCGGCGTGTCCTTTTTAGAGAGGTCAAACTCTCTCCTTATGATTTCCTCCTCAAATGATGGACAATGATGTTTCTCTGCATGATCTTGTTGAACTCTTCGTTGCGATTCCAACGATCCCAAGATCATCGAAAACGGAGTCCGGATGATTAAGTTATGTTTTTCTCGTACCGGTTGTTCTGCAGTTTTTTTGTCCGGCGGTAGTACCGCTGGCGCAGCGGTAGTACCGCTCCAACCCGGAGCGGTGCCGCAGCTGCCCAGCAGTACAACCTCCAGCGGTAGTACCGCTGGTGCTACCGCCAGAGGTACCGTTGGGCAAGTTTTGGCTTCGGGTATGGGGTTCGGTACCTCAGC
Organism: Puccinellia tenuiflora; assembly: GCA_012064385.1. Lineage (NCBI taxonomy): Eukaryota > Viridiplantae > Streptophyta > Magnoliopsida > Poales > Poaceae > Puccinellia > Puccinellia tenuiflora. Next base: position 110,042 of record QRDG01000142.1, read on the forward strand.
GGTTGCTGCCTCGTTCTACCGCTGGGATGGCTTAGCCCTTGCGGCTAAGTGTCCACCGGTAGTACCGGCAGGACACCGGTAGTACCGCCACCTGGGGTCAGCGGTACCTCCCACAGGGTACCGCTGCCGCTGGAGTCGGTTTTACACGCGGTACCGGTCCACATACCTATAGCGGTAGTACCGCCGTGCAGTTTTTCTGCACATAACGGCTAGTTTTTGGGGGGAGGCTATAAATAGCCCCCTTCTTCCCCCAAGTGCTGGTTGGTCCTTGTTTTTATCTCTCCTCCATTGTTGCTAACCTTGTGAACTTGATTCCTCTCCATCCCTCTAATGATTCTTGCCCAAACTTAGGGATTCAAGAGAGGAGATCTAGATCTACCCTTTCCACCAATCAAATTCTCCTCTAAGTGAGGGGAACCTAGTAGATCTAGATTTGGGGTTGCTTTGTGTTCATCCCCTTTGTTCTTCCTCTCTTATTCCCCCAAAGCATTTGTTGCTTGGTTGGAATTTGAGAGTGAAGGACTTGTCCACTTTGTGTGTTCTTGCCTCTTGCATTTGTTGCATCGGGTTTCTCTCCCTACGGTGATACGTGATCGACGTTGAGAGCTTGTTACTCTTGGGTGCAATTGTGTTCCCAAGAGCTTGTTGCCTCTTGGGTGCATTGTGTACCCTAGACGGTTGGAGGTGCCGCGAAGACTTCGAGTTGTGAAGCTTCGGCACGAGTTTGGGAGCCCCCAATTGAGTTGTGGGTGTGTGCCCCAAGAGAAGTTGTAAAGGGCTCCGAATCCGCCCCGAAGGATTCCGATAGTGGAAGGTGAACCAAACCTTTGGGTGCGGTTCATCGGAGAATAGGGTGAGGCCTTTGTGGCATCTGAGTAGGCCTCTTGTGGCGAGCTCACACCCCTCCAATGAGACGTACTCCCTTAACAAGGAGGAACTCAGGAATACATCCTCGTCTCCGCGTGCCTCGGTTATTTTTATACCCGAGCTTTACTTATGCAATTTACATTGTGATAGCCTTCGTGCTTGAAGTTCATATCTTGCTATCACCTTGTTGTTTTAAATTGCTTAGCATAAGTTGTTGGTGCACATAGGTAACCCTAGCATATTAGGTTGTTGGCTTGGTAATTTAAACACATAGTTTTATTCCGCAATTATAAAGCCCCTAATTAGAAAAAGTGTTAATCGCCTATTCACCCCCCCCCCCCTCTAGACGACATCTCGGGCATCGTTGTTCTTTCAATTGGTATCAGAGCCTCGTCTCTCTTGTTTGGCTTTACCACCTAGAGAGTAAAGATGTCGTCTAGGGATTTAGTGCACAATTCCATGTTTATATTCAATGGCACAAATTTTAATGTTTGGAAAACTCATATGCTTAGTCTCTTACGGGTCTTGGACCCCAATCTTGAGCGTATCTTAGATATAGGTTTTTTCTCCTCCGAAGGACTACGAAAGTACGACTTTAGAGGATGAGAAAAACTTATATCTAGATGCTCTAGCTTCTAATGAGTTTTGCAAATTTGTGAGTGTTGTAGTTTTCGAGTCAATCATGCCTCTCCGGATGCTCATGAGTTTTGGACCAAGCTTCAAGATAAATATGGAGGGTCCAACTCTATTGAGGATGATTGCTCTCCCTTCACCTCCGGTTGTGTCGAGTTCTCCGCTTTGCAATTTGGATAGTGAGCTCGTTGTTGATGACCAATTATCTATATCTTATTACAATGCTTCATCTTTGGACATAACACACATAGCACCATAAATGATTTTACATGCTAGTGTTTGATTGTCCTCGCATATCATCTAAAACTTGCTTCGATGAATCTCTTTATGACATGTTTGCTTTATCTTGTTGCCATGATAAAAATGTTTGTGTTCCCTCTAAATCTTGCACTGATAATAATGTAGAGGAAACCAAATTTGCTATGCAACAAGATATGAACTTAAGTAGTTCAAAATTAATCTTTCCTCTTCATCCACCTATCATTGCCTCATGGCTAAATCTTCTTCTAGCAATGATAATAATAATGATGATGATGATGATAATAATGATGAAGAAGATGATGTGGAAAAGGTTAATGCTATGCTTCAAATAAAGGTCTAATGATTCTTAAAGCCCTTCCTAGCAATAAAAGTGCCCAAGCTAACCTCTTTGAAATCATGAGCACTCTTATTGAGCGTGGGGAAACTATTGAGGCTTTGCAAGCTAGCCTTGAAGAAAAGGGTAAGATTGAAAGGGATGATGCTATGGAGAAAGCATCGTTAGAAGATGCTCTTGAGGAAGAGCAAGGGACTCGTGCTTCTCTTGAGGAGAAACTAGATTCTATCGAGGAGTCTCATAACGAAATAATTGCTAAAATCTTTAAAGAACGTGACCATGCCATTGCTAAATATAAGGTCACGAAAATAGAAAATGCTAGATTAAATGAAGAACTTGCTAAGATTTCTTCTTCCATCCCTAATGTCAATGATGCTTGTGCTACTAACTCCATTTCTTGTGAAGCATCTACCTTGAAGGAGAATGTTGAGCTAAGAGCTCAACTTGAGTGCTAACTAGCAAGTATGAGGAGTTGGAAGCCAAGTCATAAAAAGCTATCTAGCTCTAATGATGATCTTCTAGCATCCTATGGGAAGTTGGAAGAAAATCATGAAAAGCTATCTAGCTCTAATGATGAACCTTCTTGCTTCCTATGCTTGTCTTAAGTTAGCTCATGAGGCCATCACTACAAAGGTAACATCAAGTGAGCCTCATGTGGATATTAGCACAACTTTAATTAAAATGATATATTGCCATGTGCTAGTCCTAGTAGTTCATCCACTAAAAATGTTGGTACATCATGTGATGAATTACTTGCGTTGCCTTGTTGCTCTAACAATGATGCATCTACCTCCTCTAGTACTTGTGTTGTCACTAACCATGTAGAGANATCGTTTGTTCTTTCACCGAGGAGATGTCAGGCTTCTTCTCAATCTAGACATTTCAAAAGATTTTACACTTTCTTCACGTGTGTTTTGTCGGTCGTTCCTCTTCGAGCTTTAGAGGTGCTATGTCTCAGTACTCAATGGCGGTGGTACGGCGGTTTGTCTTCTCCTATCTGCATCTTCGTTCAGGTTCTCCTTAATTGAAAACCGTGAGCGCACACTGGACATGCTCAAGGGCTATGGTAAAGGGACCCGCTTTCACCCATTCTTTTTTATCTTGGTACTAGGTCCAATCCATATAATCTTCCGTAGAACTACCGCTGTTTACGTGATGTAGCCGTTTTCTGCAAGATCGGTTCGTTTGTAATATTGCTCAATACTGACGATGTAGGGAGAAGTGTTGATCTCTTTGTGGAGGATCTCCATGCGGCAAGCACCTTCATCGAGATCTTTGGCAATGGCAATGGCCTATGAACCAACCTCGCCAACTTAGATGTATTTCCATATGATGCACAACAGAATAGATAGTGGTTGCTAACGTGGTCTTCATAGTGAGGCTTGTCGTGGATTCCCCTGTACTTATCCAGATTTGCAGCTCACCACTCTAGGATCGAGGCAACCTTCCAACCGCTATCAACAACATGGAGCTAGACTTGCAGGTTGGCATGTGAAGAACTTTGCGGAGGTGAGATTGGGTGTGCCTGCTAGATCATCTTTTGTTTCTACTCACCAACCACCTCATGATATTCAATCTCCTGAAGTAGGTGCACCCACTAATTGAGGAAGTTTAATTTGGATGAACAACGATGCATTCAGAACATGAAGTCACTCATTTGCATGGATGGATTAGTCCATGGTAATAGCATGGAGAATTGCTTCCATGCACCAGGACATATATGGAGCTTTTCCGGGCATCCACGGTCATCTCCCTTGGCGACAAAGCCACTTGCCTTTTTTGGCATGAACACTGGCACAATGAAGGTCCTCTCAAAACCAATTCATGGTCCTCTTCACCATGACTTTGTGCAATATCATAATTTCCCAGAGACAGCCATCAGTCTAAAACTAGATGAGAACACTCCAAGACTTGTCCATGATGGAAGCACTGATGGCTTCATAGTCAGAAACGTATATATAAATTTTGTCATTTATTGCTCTAATATCTGATATATTTGGATCATTTCATGAGTTACCACCATTGTTTTAAATTTTTATGTGATTCCCCACGAAATTTATTTATTTGGTTTATAACACTCAGAAGCACAAAATCCGTCTTTTCTCATATTTTGGACTTTCGGAAACCTTCTAGACCTTCGTATTTTGCACCGTCAAGAATTTTTAAAATTGAAGAGTTGTATATCAAAACGCTCACGAGAGGCGGCTCGAGGCTAGATTTTCATATTTATATGTTCGAGAGATTACTTTGTTGATTGATTATTAAGTAAATTATCCATGGTATTCATAATTCATGTAATCCAAATTAAGGGGCAAGACAACATGATATGGTGCTCATAAAAGCACTCCATTTTAAGGGATTAGAGTTTTTGAAAATATATCATATTCTTTGTTTTAAAAAAAATAGGATCAAAATCTTTGTCACATCTTTCCATAACATTGGCTTGAATACTTCAAATCCTCTATGGCTATTGCATAGAATCCTATTTGGATACTTGAAAATGATTTTTGGCAATTTTAATGATCAAAATATATCACGCCTGCATTTAAAATTGATTTACTTTCTAGAAATCGACGCAAATTCATTTAAATGGGCAACGGTAACTAGAATGGTGGAACAAAAATCAAATATTTAGGAATTGATCCAATATGATCTACTTTTGTAAAATTGGAATGGTGTCACTTGGCACCAAAATATTTGCACTTGCTTCGCAAAAAATCATTTTAGCATTAAAAAATGGAAAGATCGTGGCACCCTGGTTACGTATGCTCTAGCTGCGTCCTGACTGCAACCAATGGGATTATGGTATATCCGCATATGAATGGAATTCTAGCATTAAAGGAGAAGGAGGAGGCTTTTAAAGATCATTCCAGCGGCTTCCTAGGAACAGCCCAGGCTCGAACAACATCGCTTGATTAGGATGCTTTGGGCTACACACGGCGATACCTCACTCACCTTGAGGAGCCTTTCAACATGGATGAGCTCAGGAAGGCGGTGTTCGCGTTGCCGGCTGAGAAGGCACCCGGCCCCGACGGGTTCATCGGGCGTTTCTTCCGGTCCTGTTGGGACCTAATCTGCGAGGACCTCTTGGAGGCTATCAAAGCGCTCACGGAGCAGGGGGAGCAAGCTTTGGGCTGCTCAACAAGGCAAATATTGTGCTCCTCCCAAAGAAGACGGATGCAGAGACTGTGGCGGACTATCGCCCAATTAGTCTTATTCATAGCTTCTTAAAGATCTTCTCGAAGATGATGGCCTCACGCCTCGCTCCGCTTCTCCCCAAGATGGTGTCGCCGAGCCAATCCACGTTCATCAAGCAAAGGTGCATCCACGATAATTTCCTGCATGTGCAAGGCCTCATCAAGGAAATGCAAAGAGAAAATACACCGGGGTTTTTCCTCAAACTCGATATTGCAAAGGCTTTTGACACAGTGAGTTGGGCATATTTGTTGGAGCTGCTGGAGGCACTTGGTTTTGGCCCAAGATGGAGGAGATGGATATGTTTGTTGCTATCCTCGGCGTCCTCCAAGGTGCTCCTGAACGGAAAGCCAGGCCCCATGATTAGGCATGCGTGTGGACTTCGTCAGGGTGACCCGATCTCGCCGATGCTCTTCATTTTGGCCATTGATCCGCTTCACCATCTTTTCCACCGGGCTTTGGAAGAGGGCATCCTCAGACCCATCAGAGCACGGCCGGTTCGCTTCTCAGTCTCGTTATATGCGGATGACGCTGGGATTTTTGTTGGGCCAGACCCCCAGGACATGAGAGTAGTCTGCAAGCTCCTGCAAATCTTCGGCGACTCTAGCGGGCTAAGGACAAACTATGCAAAGTCTGAAGCTTTCCCCATCCAATGCACTGAAGAGCAAGTCACGGAGGCATTAGTGATTTTTCCGGCCAGACGCGGAACCTTCCCGTGCACCTACCTTGGGTTGCCCCTTCATCACTCAAGAATCAAAGCGGTGCACTTCCAGCCGCTTATCGACAAGCTTGGGGCGCAGCTTGTGGGATGGTGGGGCAAGCACTTCTCTAGGGCAGGGAGGGTGCTTCTCTGCCGATCAGTGTTAAATCTATGGTCATCTACCATCTAGCAGTTTTGAAGCTTCCCAAATGGATAATACGTAAGATTGAGAAGATAAAGAGGAGGGCTACCCCAGGTACCCGGCCGCGACCGCTTGTGAATTGGAGTATGGTTAGCCGACCAAAGGATCTAGGCAGGCTCGGCATTTTTGACATGGACAAGTTTGGAAGGGTGATGCGCTTGAGGTGGCCTTGGTACGCTTGGCGGGAACCTGATAGGCCGTGGCCGGGCATGAAGCTTCCTTGTGACAGCAAGGATATGGAACTGTTCAGGGCCTCCACTGATATCACCGTAGGCGACGGGGCGAGATGCCTATTTTGGCATGATAGATGGCTCCCCGGAGGCGCCCTAAAATTGCAGTACCCGGAGTTGTTCAACATCTCAACCAGAAAATCAAGAACCCGTCAGAAGGAGATGGAAAATGGAAACTGGATGAAATCTCTCTTTCATATCTCGACGGCGACGCAACTCTCTCAATTCACAAAGCTGTGGGCAACCATGAGGAATGTGGTGCTCCTGCCTAGAGCTGACGCCATCACTTGGCGGTGGACGGCGTCGGGCAACTACTCAACGGCGTCGGCATACCATTGCCAATTTAGTGGCACCTGCTCACCTTTCAGTGCATCGAAGATCTGGAGGGCCCATGCGGAGCCGAAATGCCGATATTTTGCTTGGCTTGCGCTGCATCGGAAAATTCTGACGGCGGACAATTTAGCTCTTAGAGGATGGTCGCATGACCCAATATGCAAGCTCTGCCGGATCCACCCCGAGACCGTGCAACATCTTCTCTTGGAGTGCAGCTTCCCCACGACGGTGAGGGAAAAAATCTTCAGCTGGAACGGCTCCATCGGTGCTGCCCCTCAGACACTTGGACATGGCATTAACAGATGGTAGGATGGCATGGTCGCGGGCATCCCCAAGGAGAAGAGACGCGAGGCAAGCGGGGCTTTCATTTACGCAATGTGGGGAGTTTGGAAGGAGAGGAACAGAAGGATCTTCCGAAACGCCACTTTGCAGCCGGATGTAGTGAGGAGATTGCGCAGAGGGCTTTTGCCCACACTTAGGACCCCTGAGGTTAAAATGCGGAAAAATAGTTAGAGTAGGGTTTTTGCATCCTTCTCTGGCTTTGTTTGGAAAAACTCTGTATATAAACATCTATTCTATCTAATCGGACAGCAGATACGACTGACTTAAACCTCAAAAAAAAATTTAGCAAACGTCAAAATCACAGTGACTGGGTTCGGGTGCAGTTTTTTGGCAAGGAAAAGATGGAAGGGCCAAGGATTTCTAAAGGAAAGCCGTAGCAGAATAGAAAAGGCGAGACTAATACTAAGGGTGTGTTTGGTTCAGTGGCTATCCCCTGAGTGGTTAGGGATAGCCACTTATTTTGTGGTTGCCTAGCGTTTGGTTTATAGGCTCGAAGGGACAGGGGTAGCCAGATTTTAGGAATATGCTCCCGAAACGGTGGTTGAGCTCATCCGTCAAAAACTGCCGGGCGAGGCCAACCACTTTTGGCTCACGCACTAGTCACCCACGAAAGTCTATTCCCCTCTGGCTCTCCTCTCTCCCTCTAGGAACCAGACGGCGGAAGCAAATCGGGCGACATGAGCGCGCCGGCTGCATCTTGGACATCACCGGATCGACCCCGACGGCGGCGGCCCAGCTGCCGTGTTTTGCTCGGCCTGGGGTAGGAGAACGACGAGATTGGCCGGCAGGAACGCGCCGCACAGGCTGCTCGTCTCCCCAATCTCACGTCCCTTCCCTGCCCCGTCGCTCCTCTCTCTATCCCCTCAAGCTCTTGCGTCTCTGCTGCTTCTGCCTTCTGCGGCTGATGAACACGAGTGTGCTGGGCGCTGGTGCCTGTTGCGGCAAATTAGTCATAAACGCACCTGAGACAGCTAGCTAGTTAGAATCGATTTCATTTTCACAAGCAGGTTTTGCGCAGCACATAGCTGAAAGAGCTAGCTAGGAAATTGGAGTTGCACGCACCTAAAAGAACTAGCTACAATCGATTTTGCAAGCCAGCTAGCTAGTACTAATCCATTTTTATCTACTACGCATGTACTGATTTATTTTTATCTACTCTCCTCAACCACATATCACCCTTCCAACCAAACATAAAAGTGGCTCATCCCACACACTCAACCAAACAGAAAAATTGGCTATCCCTAACCAGGTGGTTGGGGATATCCTCATCCCCTAAACCATATCCGTGAACCAAACACACCCTAAAACCCCACTTCCCGCCAGGAGTAAGAATCGTCCGCCAACAATAAACAAACCAAAACGACCAGGACTGACCAAGAAAGGCGGCCGCGGCCGCGCCCACGGGAACTGAAATCTCCGGCCCACCGATGGAGCCTGCAGCCACGGCTCCGACGACGGGAGACGCATCGGTGTCGGCGGCGCCGGCGGCGTCGTCGTCGCTCATCTTCCTGGGCACGGGCTGCTCCGGCGCGCTTCCCGACGCGCGCTGCCTCATCCAGCCGTCGGCGCCGCCGTGCGCCGTCTGCTCCCAGGCCCTCTCCCTCCCGCCGGACCGGAACCCCAACTACAGGTGCGCAACACCGCTGCCTCATCTACTTGTAGCATCAGATCGGCCTACCATAGTAGTACGATGCATGAACCGAACGGGTATCCACTATCCAGTCAACGAAGAGTATTACAAGTTCAGAACCGCTTTCAGTGGCAAGTATTGTTCTGTAACCTGTATTGGATTTGTGCCTTTAAAGTTATTCTAGTTAATTGACCTCTCCACTTTTAATTTCCCTATGATGTGCTGTGTTTTTTACCCGTGTGAAATGTACAAAGTTAAGGGGAAATACTTATCAATTCTACTATGACCCATGAATCCCGAATGATTTCCTCCCATTATCGGGCGCATTCCTGATCCAGCCTTCTGCAGAAATTAGAAAAGTCTGGGCATCCTACCTTAATGATCTTTCTTTCTTACAGTCAATTTTCTGTTGTCTTTTCTCACAATGTGAAACCTACTAATGTGGCTCCAACAGTAAGACTGCTTTTTAAGAGCCACCACAACAACCAACCATAAATGTGACAATGGTGGTGCTACTGCGATAACATAGTTCATCTTGGCTCAGCCATTATCTTTGCTTTCAGATGCAACACGTCCCTCTTGATAGACTATTGCCACGACGATGGTGCACGTAAGTACATTCTAATTGATGTCGGCAAGACCTTTAGAGAACAAGTTCTCCGGTGGTTTGTCCACCACAAAGTTCCTTCCATTGACTCAGTAAGATATTCATGGCTCACTTTCATTGAAAGTAGCATTCTTGATTATCAATCCAAATAGATGGCAAGACCAAAGATGTTTCTTTGCAATGCAGATAATTCTCACTCATGAGCATGCCGACGCCGTCTTAGGTCTTGCTGATGTTTGGGTGGCACAGTCACGCAATGATAAAGATCATATGGACCAGCTTCCAGTTTTCCTCACCCAATTCACGATGGAAAGGTCACGCTAGCTTTCTGAATGGGCTACCATATCATATTAGTCATCATACCAGGTATCAGGTAACATCAGCTGTTAATTTTACAGTGTTGCGGCAAGATTCCCATACTTGGTGAAACAGAAGCTGGAGGAAGGCGATGAAGTTGCTCAACTCGACTGGACGATAATTGAGTGTGATGTTGACAAACAATTTATATCATCGGGGCTAGAATTTGTGCCCTTGCCAGTATGAGACGCATATACCTTCTGTTGTAAAAGCTTTGTTTGATCTTTACTATGTTTGCATCCTGATCTGGTCAGTTTGCTGTTCCCTATTCAGGTCATGCATGGTGAGGACTATGTTTGTTTAGGCTTCCTATTTGGGAGGAAAGCAAGAGTTGCATATTTATCTGACGTCTCAAGAATTCTCCCTAGAACTGAGCACGGTATGATCTCTCGGTTTCCATCATTTTTCATCCAAATAATTTGATTCCTTTTTAGTACAGTGGCAGCATAGAAACATTTTTAGTTGATCTTTGCGTCTTTTTTACTATTATTTAGAAAATGAAATGATAGTTTATATTAGTTAATGAATTACAATGGAATATTTTGTGACAGAAAACATGCATTGTTCAAAGTAATCTGAAATAAATCATAAATGTATTGTATGTAGCACTTCACAACTCACAACTGCTTTATATCCATGAGTTTGTGGGAGAATCTCTGAATTCTGTTCAGCATTTGAGTGGTCGAAACTTCTTGGTTGGAATAACGGCAGTTATCAAATGTTGTGGTACCATGCTTGAAGTTGAATGGTTACATAGTTGTGAATCCCAGGCCCCAAACTCTTAGCTATTCTTTCTTTTCATATTCTCAAGAATCCTGATTGAAATCCTCCATAAAAAGAATTATCCGAGTGCATTCCTGATTCAGCCTTCACTGCAGCTATCTCAAAATCTGGTACTGGACAACTTGACCTCCTTATAATAGAAACTAACCGGTTACATGGGGTGGTAAGTCTTTTGAACGTATTTTTCATCTGAAAATTTGTAAACCAATCATGCAAGTAAATCGGCATGTCGCCAAATCCACTAATACGTTTTTTTTTCAACAGGGAAATGCTCGGAGCTGCCATCTAACTCTTACTGAGGTTAATTTAGATTTAGATTGAATGCCTCTCAATATGTATCAGCTTTGAGTTTCTAGGCAAATCAACTTGGTGTTTAAACCATCCCATTCTCCTTAAACCCAACCTGTAACCTATTTAATATTCCAGCAAAGCTATATTATGAATTTGGGCCTCTATAGTTTGAACTAGCGATTGCATCTATGCTTGTCAAGATACAACATAATCAAGTACTCAACCTTATTATTTAATTTTTAACATCCGTGCTAACGCTATATATGCAGAGTCTTGATGCTATCAAAAGGATATGCCCTAAGAAAGCTCTGCTGATTGGCATGAACCATGAGTTTGAACATCACAGAGAAAACCACATTCTGGCAGAATGGTCACACAGGTGCGTCGTTGCTTAAACATCTAGATTATGCCATTTCCCTTCATGTCTGATGCATAGCCTCCTATGATAACAGAGAAGGAATACCAGTACAACTAGCCCGTGATGGCCTGCGTGTCTTCATCGATCTGTAATAAGGTATGAGCCATAGGACCAAATGTCGGTGCAATGTTCACCTACATTGTTTTTTATGTAACTGTTTTAATTGTTATCATTGTTGATTATTGCAGGGGTAATCCATATCTGCTTTGCTTGTTTCAAAAGGAAACTAGGTGCCAGTTGTGTATATTGGTTTGTGTGGGATACCTACATTTGGCTATAATTTGCTCAACTGATGTGATCGTACACACTTACATTTCCGCAATCCCCAAAACCGAGAGTTGGTCAAAAATCATAAGTTGAGATGTAACATCTATAATGTTCTTTACTACTCCGTATTAATTTGGGATTGGTGGGTGGCTGGTGTCACAATATGGGCCAGTTTTATATTCCAACCTTGACCGACCCAGTTTTTTCTGGATCTGCACCCCAAAGTCCCCAATGTTTTTATCTAGGCCCAAAGTCCTCAATCCGTACCAGGAAACAGCGATCATGATCGATCTACACACGTTGAAACAGGTCGGCTAACATGACTCGGACTCAACCACAAGGTTGCAAGCCTATGACACGAGGATAAGTTCCAATCCTTAGACCTGGACACTACTAATCATTTCTTATTCAAACTAGAGCTAAACGTTTTTCTTATCTAAAGCCTTGACGAGGAGGTGGTCCAACACATGTTAGCGCATGAGACCGATGACCCGAAGCAGTGGCTCTTCACGATGTCAGAAACTTTCAATCATCAGAATTTTGTGAAGATGCTTGTCACTCTATGGGCCGTTTGGAGAGCTCGAAGGAAAGTTATCCACGAAGGGGAATTTCAGAGTCCTCTGTCAGTTCATGCCTTCACTGTTAGGTTCTTGGAAGATCTGGAGATGATCCCTAGTGCGAAGAAGATGGTAACAAGCTCTGTTCAACCGGGGAGAGTTCAGAAATGGCTTCCACCGCCGGAAGCTTTTGTAAAAATCAATTCTGATGGTGCTGTTTCTCGAGCTTGACATGGTGCTGTCAGTGCTCTCTGTAGGGATGAACATGGCAAATATATTGGTGCCTCATCCAGGGTCTTTGCAGGTTTAAATGACCCGGCGAGTCTGGAAGCGTTGGCCTGTTCGGAAGCGCTCAGTTTGGCTGAAGATCTTGGGGAGAGGAGGCTAGTGGTAGCTTCAGACTGCTGAAATTGTTGCTAGTATTCAGAGTGGCTCAGCTGGAGCTTTTGGGATGATTATCAAGGAGATTAAGGCTAGGTGTTCCAGGTTTCAGAATCTTCATTTTAAACATGAATTTCGCGAAGCCAACTACGAAGCTCATGATCTAGCTAGGGCGTCTACCGGTCTGTCGGTAGGACGACATTTGTGGCTCCTGGAGCCTCCCAACTTTGTCTGTATTCCAACAATTTTAAGTGATCAATAATATACAGGCAGGTTTTCTCAAAAAATAAAATCTAAATCCGGATTCTACTAGCTTAGGTTCGATCCATGGTGTTGGCAGGTTTCACGGGAAGACATACTACGGTGATCAACCTATTGTGTAGACACGTTGTTCTCTGGTACAGTACCACACATGAAACAAAATTAAAACTTATTAATTCGTTATTACCGTAAAGACTATCCACCATGTTTGGGGGGTCCAGATAATTGGCTATAAGTGGTAGGCATGTAAATTGCCTCACAAACCTCTCAAAATTTGGCCACCGTGTGGCGATTATAACATTGCTAAATATTTGCTAACCAACTTTTTTTTACTGCAAACAAAGCATACCTGTTACCTTTTCTTCTTGCAATCATTGCATGCTTATGTTAGATCCGTAGAGACATACTGCACGCGCGGCAGAACGGAAGATGTTGTAGCGAAAAAAGGTAATTATAGAGGAAGATAGAAGACGGCGATGTAATGTCTTCCTCGGTCACACTTCGTATCTATTTATGTGAGCTGATCAGCTGAGGCATCACATAGATTCCTAACTATGTTTCATTTAATTATTCAACTAGTTACAAAATTGTTGATCATTTGTTGACCCGTTGCAACATACGGGTATTGTGCTAAAAAGAAAATGGGATACACTCTTTCATTGCACTTTTTGGTCAGCTTGCCGACATATGTTCCTCCTTTCCGACTGCAACATTGGCAATGTGAGGAGGGAGTACGTGTCCTAATTTTGCTGATCCATCAGTCATTCCCTGTACCTTCTATGCCCATATATATATATATATATATATATATATATATATATATATATCTATATCTATACCTAATAATAAAGTCATTAAGGTTTCTTTGGTTCGTCCGTCAAAATTTTACCGTTTTACCCTCCTACCGAATTGCACCGTACCGTTCTTTTTCTTTTTCTTCATACTAGTAAATGTGCCCGTGCGTTGCAACGGAAGAAAAAGTACGAGGACTGTTATGGATCACACTGCCGAACGCGTGCTTTATATTCGACGTGTCGTGCATCGTTAGATGAGATTCATGATAGTCGACCTCGCCAAGGTCAACCAAGCAAATTGGTCGCCATCGTCCACTCCTTCCCCATCCTGCTTCCCGGTTGTCCATGCATGATGGTGTTGTCGTCATTGATTGCCTCATCGACCAAGCCGATTTGGCTACTTGTTCCTCATTTGAAAATAATGCGTATATCATACTGATTAAATGCTCTTCATTTGAAAATATAATATATTTTATTAATATAACTCATTTGTTGTTAGAAAACTTGAAGATTGAATAAAAAACCACAAAACAATGAAGGTGAATTTCTAACATGTATGTATACATATATTTTCAACTAATATTTTCTTTGTACTTTTTGTGTAATAGCCTATTCTTTACGGAATAAAAAGTAGAATATAGAGACATGCACACACTTGGACTAATCGGCTTGAGACCCATCTCATGTACTGATCGCAAGCAAACGTGACACAACACGCCAAGTTAGAGGGAAAAAACTCACAGTGCGCCACTCACTTGAACGCAGCATACAGGTTCTCGCCTTCTCGACTTTTCCTGTAACCCGTGATGAGAAATCACGCAGCGTTTGCTGCCATGTTATTGCCGTTTCTGAAGTCAATTGATGGAGGTGACCACACTCCTGCGCTGCCTCCGCTTGATTCAAAGCCTCTCGTGGCGACACAAAAATTAATCGGTAGAAAGCGCCCCCACCTCGAGGCTCTTGATTCCAGCTGCAGGTCGGGGAGAGCTGTGGGCGGAGGTGTAGCAAGGGCGGACTTGGGTCGTCCGGTGGTGAGTAAAGGCGGTCAGCTAGCTATTACTTGCGTAGGTAGAGCCTTGGCCGCTCGTCGCCACTGGCCGGCCGCTAGAGCGTCCACAAGTCAACCGCCCTGCCGTGCTAGCCGCGGTCCGGGGTCGTTGTGACCAACAACACGATGCAGTGGCCTGTGTTGTGCTGAGCCTGCTCACATGAGCATCCGTCTTGCCGGCAGAGCGCGCCGACCCAACGTGAGATAACCGCCGTTCCCATTGTCTGTTAGCAGAGACGCGAGGTGATAGCTTGTGGGCAACGTCACGAACAACGAAGACTGGCATGGAGGTGGAGGCCGGCTCTTTAGGAGAAGCACGGCGCTAGGCTCTCTAGCCGGCGGCTCATTGGGGTTGGATCGACAGAAACAAAAACGAAACGGCATATAACTTATGGGTGGCAATGATGGGTAATTATTTTTAACTTTCGGGGTAAATTCAACGACGTAAACCGCCCTGCCGTGCTAGCCGCAGTACGGGGTCGTTGTGACCAACAACACGATGCAGTGGCCTGTGCTGTGCTGAGCCTTGCTCACATGAGCATCCGTCTTGCCGGCAGAGCGCGCCGACCCAACGTGAGATGACCGCCGTTCCCATTGTCTGTTAGCAGAGACGCGAGGTGATAGCTTGTGGGTAATGTCACGAACAACGAAGACTGGCATGGAGGTGGAGGCCGGCTCTTTAGGAGAAGCACGGCGCTAGGCTCTCTAGCCGGCGGCTCATTGGGGTTGGATCGACAGAAACAAAAACAAAACGGCATATAACTTATGGGTGGCGATGATGGGTAATTATTTTTAACTTTCGGGGTAAATTCAACGACGTAATCGTTTTTTTTTCACTTACGGGTGGCATAGGTGGGTAATATTTACCAACTTGAGAGGTAATTTGAATGACGGACCAAACCAAACCGCGGAAGCTTGATTGCTTTTATTATTAGGTATAGGTGGGTAATATTTACCAACTTGAGAGGTAATTTGAATGACGGACCAAACCAAACCGCGGAAGCTTGATTGCTTTTATTATTAGGTATAGATATACGTTGATTTCTGGTTCGTCCGTCCTTTTCCTATGTCACGTACCCGTTTGTTACTCTCTCTCCATGTTGATCCCTACATGGATTCCTACTTGGACTCAAGGCCCAACATCAATCGTACACAGACTCGAGTCAGCCTCTTCTTTCCTTCTCTGAGACGTTATATATGGAATCAATTGATCGTTGTGCATCGGATCGATCCAAGCTTAAGCTCGAAATCGAGGGTTACTTAGAAGCTTTTCATACACGAGGGCGATTCAACAAAAAAAAAAAACAAGCAAGATAGGCAGCGACCACGACGGGTGGAAGTAAAGTCGACGAGGTTGAGCGATTCAACGAGACATCAATCAAGATAGGCATCAACCACGGTGAACGGAAGTAAAGTTGACGAGCTCATGGGCGAGAAGAGCAAGATGATCACGCTGGTCAGCTCCGACGGCGAGAGCATAGATATCACGCACGAGACAGCGGTGCTGTCGCATCCACAACATGATCGAGGATTATTTGTCACGAACGGCGTCAAACTCCATTGTCAAATCCCCCATCCTTACTAATTAAGGTCTTGGGAGTAGTGCAACATGCATAGCTATTCACCGCCGCGGCGCCGCCGCTTCCTTGCGCCCCACCTTGCGAGCAGCCCTGCTCGCCGCTAGCCGGGCTGTTGTAGACTTCACACCGAACTGATCCTGCAGAACCGATCCAGCAGCAGAGAGCGAGCATGTGGATAGATGGGCGGCCGTCCGAACGAAGAAAAGTCTGTACCTTGGTGTCAGCAGGCAGCCGGTAGGGGCGGCGTTAATTTCGACTTGCACGGCCAGGGCAGCCATGGCCTTCTGGGTCGATAACTGCCGCTGCGAGGTGTTGCTCATGGAGCTAATCGACATAAAGGTGCGTGCAATCGATCTATCATTTGCTATCTTACTTTCTCTATATATACTAACTATGATGACACAATGGCATCAGATATGTGTGATGTGACATGTGAGTACATACAAGTTCAAATGCTGAGGAAGGGTAGTAAAAATCAGTTCGTACAGAATTGCGTTCCTTGGGAATCAACCTTAATATAATGGATATATCTCCTCGCGGAAAATTAAGTGATTATATAATTTGAATTATTTGCTTCTTTGTTTAGCGCAAAGGCTGGCCTGAAGATGCTTATACCTAATGATCAGTTTATTAGGTCTAGAACTCAATTGTTCATTTGTTTTTGTTAAGTACCAGTGTTTATTATTCAACTTAGACATGTTATTTGGAAATATGTGAGGCACAATTAACTCTCCTGCAGATCTGAATTCCTGCACATTCGATTTGTATTTATCAAACCCACTGGTTCGTTACTTCGTTTAGGGTGAGACCGATGATGATGCCAAAGGCTGCGTTTTCCCTTCCTCATTGTGCAAGTTAATTGACGATGCATTTCATGGCTCTGGTTTTGGTTGCAGTACAAGCATCACATATTCATCTTATCCCTTCGCGCCATTTGTTGACGTGAGTGCCATTCTCCGTAATTCCTATATACTAAAGAAGCATTTTCTTATCAAATATTGGAGCTTACAGTTTTAGAGATACCCTGAAGGATCCATAATCCTAACAACGGTTTTTGTTCAGTGCTTGATATATGCTTATAATCATGTTCAACTCCATGAACTAGAACTTTGGAACGTAATCAAAACATATTCCACTCCATTATGATGTGTAATGTATTTTTTTATTTTGGAGTATTTTTCCTGGCTATCGTTTTCTTATTTAATATTTTAGGAATCACGCCAACTATATATACCCATTGCGTCCAACGCCATCTAAACACGGCGTTCATGCCATGCGAATGAGAACTTGGTGCGTCTCGAGGACTACAAAAAAATTATCCGTTGCAACGCACGGGCATGTTTGCTATATATGAAAATAATCCTTATTCTATTACCACAAACTGCAACGTGTTGCTTCTTTCATTTTACCAGCTCATTATTTCTTCGACAAGCAAATTGTTTGGTCAAGACGAAGAAATTTGAAGCAAAGCTTTGTTTAACCGTAGCAATGCACGGGCACTATTGCTAGTATATATATATATATATATATATATATATATATATATATATATATATATATATATATATATATAGGTCTGCTATTCTGGAACTAGTTCTAGAATAGCTATTCTGGAACCACTTCTGAACTTCCCTCGTAATGTTGATGAACTTCATTTAATGGTACTGTGAACTTACTGACGGAACAGACTGATTTTCTAGCTTTACGGAAAAATTTTCTAATGCGATTTTTGATCCGCTTATCGGAATGACGCATGTGATATACCGTTGGATAGCTATGGAAATTACGAAACTTTTTCGTTTTCACGGGTTTTCGAAATTAGTTATAGTTTTTAAACAATTTCAAATATACTAACACTATTTTACGTCCGTACCGTATTTTGGTCGCCATTTTCAAACCGTTTATCGGATTGATGCAAATGATACGCCGTTGAAAAGCTATGAAAAAGCCGCAACTTTGTTATCTCACGTACCTTTTCGAAATTCCTTACGGTTTAAGAGCAGTTTTAAATATACTTAATTCTGTTATTTTTAGAATTCTCGTTTTTTCTGAACTTCCCACTTCACAACACTGAACTTCATTTAATGATAATGTGAACTTCCTGACGGAACAGACTGATTCTCCACCTTCACGGGAAAATTTTCTAGTGCGATTTTTGATCCGCTTATCGGAATGATGCATGTGATATACCGTTGGATAGCTATGGAAATTACGAAACTTTTTCATTTTCACGGGTTTTCGAAATTAGTTACGGTTTTTAAAGAATTTCAAATATACTAATACTATTTTCACGTCCATACCGTATTTTGGTCGCCATTTTCAAACCGTTTATCGGATTGATGCAAATGATACGCCGTTGGAAAGCTATGAAAAATCCGCAACTTTGTTATCTCACGCACTTTTTCGAAATTCCTTACGGTTTAAGAGCAGTTTTAAATATACATAATTCTGTTGTTTTAGAATTCTCGTTTTTCTGAACTTCCCACTTCGCATCTGTGAACTTCTTCCAAACACATAAGTGAACTTCTTGACGGAGCACCAGATGCTCGGGTTACATCATTTTTTTCAACTTGTTTGATTTTTTTTACCTGTTCGATTTTTCGAAACCATTTTTCCGAACTTTGTTGACGGACCATTTTTTCTGAACTTCTCACAATACGGAAGTGATCTTTCCACTAATTTTTGACAGTTTTTCTGTTTTTTTCGTTACATAAAGTGAACTTTTGACAAAAATGAATTTCTGTTTTTTCGTTACTACTGTTCGGTGGACTTCAACGGAATTGGTAGGTGAACTTCTAAATTTTTAAGAGCGAACTTCGACGACATGCACGTGACAGTTTGAACTTCCACGACTAAATAAGTAAACTACAAATATTACGAGAAATGAACTTCGATGTGACCGGCCGAACTTTGACAGACTACACAAGCGAACTAACTACAGTTTTGCTATTGGTTATGGCCATGAACTTCTCCAAAATGAAAAGTTAACTTTCTTTATAAACAAACTGAACCTCTATTTTTTTATGAACATACATGAAGATATACATGTCTTTACCCAAACCACGTTCATTTTTTAATAGCAAAATTCTAGTGAACTACCCAGAATCAAAGTTGCGAACAACCTAAAATGAAGAAGTGAACTGCCAGATCTCAAAAAATATGTGCAAAAGACACGGCCACCATCTCTTGCATCTTCTCCAGGGAGGTGGTCGGACGGTCCACGGCCACGCGGAGTTCCTTGGGGACGTTGAGGACCAGAACAGGTACTCCCCGTCAGTCGTGCTCCCCGTGGAGGCAGGGGTCGTGATGGGGTGGTGCTGGCCGGTCGAGATCCGGAGGAGGCAGTCGCTCGGCCGGAAGAAAGCGAGCGGGAGACTTGGAAGGTTGGGGCTACCACCGGTTTTGCAGAGGAGGGGCGCGGATCCGCCAGCCGCGATAAAGGTCGGCATGGCGTGCGGTGGACTTGGATCTACGGGGGACGGGCAGTAGGCGGGGGATGCGGGCCACCATTGCCCCAGATCGAGAGAGGAGGAGGAGGAGCGGGCCGGTGCCGTGGAAGCAGAGGGCAGTTCGACGCTAGGAAGCTGGAGGCGGGCCGGTGCCGGGGAAGAAGAGGGCGAGGGCGGCGCTGGGAAGGTAGGAGGCAGGGTCGCGCACCAGGAAAGCAGAGGGCGGGCGCGGGGGCTCATCGGTGAGCCGCATCGACGGCGGGGAGGGGCAAGCTCACCGGGGGCTGATTCGGCAGCACGGGCCGTTGTTTCCGGAAGCCGGCCGGCAGCCAGGTCGGCGCGGGCTGGGAGGAAGGCTGCGACGGGGGTGGACCGATGGGGGTGAGCAGGTCGCGCGACCAGAGGTTGAGGACGGTGGTCCTCACGTGGTCTGGTCGGGGAAGTTGGGTCGGGTTCGGGTTCAAAAGGTGATTAGGTTGGGTCTCAATCGGGATAAGAAGGTGACTAGAGGTGGTTCTAGAATAGCTATTCTAGAACCTCTTAAGGGGGGTTCTAGAATAGTCCTGCTCTATATATATATATATATATATATATATATATATATCTCAATTTCATATTTTTCTGGTGTGAAGCTACCCGACGATAGGTACGTGTTTGGGTGCGCTCCGGCACCGCCGCGCCGCCAACGTTGCCCGCCACCAGGCAGGTGACACGAACACCCGCGCGTCCCCAGCCGGAGCCGGCCAGCGCCGCACCAGGGCGCCGCCTTCCAACTTCAATGAGGGCCCGGCGTGCGCTCCTCACGCCGCAGGCGGCCGCCCTCAAAGACTTCCTCGCGCTAATCGAGGCCTCCGGCAAGGTGGAGGCGCCAACCTTTCCGTCCGAGCCCGCACGCCACCATGCTCTTCGATGCATCGGTGGCGGCGGCGTTCGACGTCACGGTGACGCTGAGCCGAGCAAGGAGCTTCCAGGTAGCATCGGAATGGATGGGGAACTCTTCCCCGTCTGCAGCTTCAACCATGGGGCCCAGTTCAACAACGGCCCCAGCACCACCGGTGTCGCCCTTAAAACAATCCGCTCCTTGCTTTTTAGCATGTTCCCCTCCCCAGTCAGCGGCCACATGCCGCTTCCCCTGCTTCCTGAATGTGACATGACCCACCCACCCAAGCCGCTTCGACCCACCTATATGATGGGGCCGCCGGTCACGCCACTCGCTCTTGCGCCAGGACCAGCACTGCCACCACCACATCCATACGTGCAAACCATCGCTGCAACCCTATTCCACATTCCATCCCCACCGACTTGCCCAAACCCGCTACTGAACCAGCTTATGAGCACAAGAATCATCCAGCTACCACAGATCCCTTTCTCGCCTATCAGGGCCACTCCGGTCCCCTACGTCATCTGTGCTTCAGACCCTGAGCCACTACTCTCCAGTCTCGCGTCAGGGTCATACACACCGATGCTGGGTGGAGATTTTTTTTTTGCTGGGTGGAGATAACATTGTGCTACGCTGCAACAACATCATACCGGCACCGGGGAGCGAGGAGCCGCTCAGACAAGCAAAGTCGGTGGTGGGGCAAGGCAAATATGCGCCAGGGAAAGGAGGGAACCCACTGTCCTGTGGATCGCTAAGCATGACTGGCCACTCCGGCCCGTTCCTGTTCAAGATTGATGACATGAAGCGCACTGGGAGTACTGAGGCTCTGGCCCATCCACCGTGCAACCTGCCGCACAGGGCGACGGCCTCGAGCTATCTATCAGGCCGGCGGGCCTCGGGCCAGCACAGCAAGACATGGCCTCACACCAGCAGGTTCAAATCGGAGAACTCCCGCCAGACGCACAGCGGTTGGAGTTGTCTGATTCAGATTCAGTTCCGGACCTAAACGAGCCATGTCGCGCGGGGAAGCGCCCTGCCAAATCGCCAAGGCGCATCGACAGGATCAGAAAGATGCAGGATGGGGCAAGGATCAGCTCTGTAGATCGGGCATCGCACCGCAAGGCCTCCTCTTCCGGTGACACATCAACCTCGGTGGCAACATACTCGAGGAGGAAGAAAGTGAAGCTGCCAGACATCAATGTTTTAGCCCCGATGCCAGTCCTAGAGTACCCACCAGAAACGAGCAACCAGCGACTGAGGGACCTTGCAGCGTGTTGCGGCATCACCACCATTGACATGGTTGAAACAGCGCTCAGCAAGGGCAAGGCACAAGACACCGGCTCGGAGAAGACTGTTTCAAATGGCTAGGGCGACGAGGCGAGCCCAAGATCCTGTTGTTGGCTCTGTAGACAGGGTGCTTTATTTTACTTTACACCATATGCATCTTTACCTTCCTCCAAAGCTGATACGGCACGCCTGCGGCGTCGCACAAGATCAGCATAGTACTTTGCTTTCAACCACCTTGTACCGCACCGCACCCTGTGCCAATAGCAGTTGCTTAAGTTTGTTTCACCTTCCAATGTCTGCATACAACACCTTTGCATCGCATCCACCTCATCCATGGCATCAAACATTGCATTTACGCTTCAACTGGCAACGATGGGGACGGAGACAGCCGCCATGAGAATTGCATCCTGGAACTCGAGAGGTTTAGGGGACGAGGGAAAATACACACTTGTATTCGATACTATCAGCAAAACAAAGGCAGACTTTATCTGTATTCAGGAAACAAAGCTACAAGACATAACAAAATTCAAAGCTGCCATGTTCCTGCCGGCCTCCTTCACAGGCCTAGCTTTCCAACCTTCTGTGGGTGCCTCGGCAGGAACACTTATTGCCTAGAACAAAAAGAATCACACAACAAGAGTAGTGGAACAAAACAGGAACTGAATGACAGTTGCCGTTTCCTCAACGCAAGATAATCACATGTACACAATCACAAATGTATATGCCCCTGTAGGCTGTAGACACCCAGCAAAGAGCGGTTTTCTTCCATGAAATGCTTCACTTAAAGCAGCAGATCAGCGGACCATGGATTTTAGTAGGAGACTTCAACATCTACAGAACTCCACAAGAGAAAAACAACCAGAATGTTAATTGGGCGGCAATGGAGGAGTTCAATACATGGATAAATGAGATGGAGCTGATAGATATCGACATTAGCAACAGGAGATACACCTGGTCCAACAAGCGACGGGATCCGACTTTGGTTCGTCTAGACAGGGTCCTAGTTAATGTATCATGGAGCCAGAAATTCATTGGAACTGAATGCAAGGCTGTCTCAGCACCAACGTCAGACCACACGCCACTACTTGTTGACACTAGGTCAATCCTGCCGAAGACGAAGATATTCCGTTACGAGAACCACTGGTGCAATAATACGGAATTGGAGCAGATAACTAGAAACAGAATTACAAGAGGAACTAGAGGAATGACTGCTGCCACCAGAATAAACCACAGATTACGTTCCATCCGGGCGGCGACCAGAGCATGGCTCAAACAGCAAACTTCAGAAAAGACATTCCTCACGAACAATATGCACCTAAAGGAATTTCTGGACGCGATTGAGGAATGGAGAATGCTGACAGGCGGGGAGTTTACTCTGCGGCAACTTTGCACACAGAGAATAGAGACACTCACGCTGCATAACAGTCAAAGGTGGAAGCGCCGGGCAAAAATTAAATGGTGCAATTTAGGAGATGAGAACACAAGATTTTTTCATACCATGGCCACATACAAGTTTAGGAAAAATAAGATTAAGTGCCTAAAACACGAAGACTCAGAAATATTCGAAGACGTCCAAAAATTGCAGCTTGCCACACAATTCTACTCTGACTTCTTTGCAGAAAAAAGAACCTGGACACCTAACATAGATCTTAACATGCTATACCAGACATCAACGCCAGACTTGAGCTCACTGAAACAACCTTTTTCTTGGGAAGAAATTGAGAAAGCAATCAAGCTGGCACCGAACAACAGGAGCCCAGGACCAGATGGATTTACATCAGAGTTCTACAGGAAATACTCGAACGACCTGAAAGCAGACCTATGTGCCCTTTTCAATGATTTTCATAGAGGAGCAGTGGACCTCAAAGGTATGAACTTGGCATACATAACGCTGCTGCCAAAATGCCAAGAACAAATGCAACTATCAGACTACAGACCGGTTTCGCTCAGCATTCCAAAACTAATTGCAAAGGTGCTCACGAATACACTGCAACCCCAAATCAGCAGCTTGCTAGACCAGATGCAGTCGGGGTTTGTTAGAGGCAGATCCATAACGGAAAATTTTGCAACTGCAATGGAAATGGTCCAGTGCGCCCATAGGAACAAGCAGACAGTTTTTGTTCTAAAGCTAGATTTCCAAAAAGCTTTCGATACTATACATTGGGAAGCACTACTACACACGATGGCAGCCAGAGGATTCCCCGCCGAATGGATCGCCTGGGTAAAAGAAATTCTGTCAACCTCGCAAGCGCAAATGCTGATAAATGGCACGCTGGGCCAAACATTCAGAATCCGCCGAGGCGTCAGGTAAGGTGACCCGCTTTCGCCGTACCTATACAACCTCACAGCCGATGTACTGCAACAGATGCTAAGGATGGCTTATGAAAGTGGATTCCTTGAACACCCTATACAGCAGGGAGCGCCTCTCCCAGTTCTACAATACGCCGATGATACATTGCTGATCATGAAGGGATCAACACAACAGGCTGAAAGTGTGAAGATGATCCTAGACACATTTTCCGCTTTCAGTGGACTGCGCATCAATTATCAAAAAAGCACACTAGTTCCGCTGAACCTAAGAGCTGAAACCGCACACTCCATTGCAGCAACGATCGGCTGCAGCTTAGCCACTCTACCATCAACGTACCTTGGCCTGCCACTATCTATGAACAAAATAAACAGGCAGATGCTGCAACCGGTGATCCAGCGCATTGACAGAAAGTTGCCAGGTTGGGTTCCACAGCTGCTATCACATGGAGGAAGAACTGAGATGGTGAATTCAGTGCTATCAGCCATCCCCAATTACTTCATGGCTTGCATCGCATGGGACAAAGCTAGCATAGAAGCAATAGACAAGAGGAGAAGAGCATTCTTCCGGAAGAACAAAGAGATAGTAACAGGGGGGCACTGCCTGGTCGCCTGGGAAATAGTGACCATGCCAAAGAATCAGGGCGGAATGGGGATCAGGAATCTGAAGCTTCATAACATCGCCCTCATGGCCAATCTTGCGTCAAAGCTACTCTCTGGAGGTGAAGGTCCGTGCTTCACATGGCTGTCTCAATGGTACTTAACACAACATATTCCCAACACGGCGACACGCAAAGACACACCATTCTGGCGCTCACTACTTCCCATGATCACACTGGTGCAACAAACTTGGGAATGGACGATCGACTGCGTTCTGGCATGACCTGTGGACGGAAGCCGGCCGCCTGCAGTTAAGCTACCCAATCCTATACACCTTTGCCACAGACCCTTGCTGCATAGTGGCGTCACAAAGATCAGGAGGAAGCTGGAACTTGGATCTGCTCCGACCGCTCTCCTTCACCGCGGAAACCCAATTCAACGATCTCACTGCATATCTGCTGCAGGGGGCGCCATCAGTTCAAAACAATACAATTAATCACTACCTCTAAGACTCCCTCCACATCGACCTTCCACAACCTAATCTCTGACAGAGGCGAGAGATGGAACCAGGCACAGTGGGTCTGGATGCAGACCATACCCAAGAGGCACAAAGTATTCCTATGGTTAGCATACAAAGGAAGGCTCAATACCAAAGACAACATGACCAAGAAATGCTCGACGCAAGATGCTGGCTGTGACAGGTGCCCGGCGCTAGAAACAATACACCACATCACCTTACACTGTCAAATGGCTGACCCGGTTTGGAGCAAGCTACAAATTCAGCAGCAAGCGTTGCGGGCGACCTCTATAACGGAATTTATGCAGAGCACAACACCGCTGAGAAACAAAACATGGCCCATATGCGCGGCAGCATGCTTCCTGAGCCTGTGGAAAGCGAGGAATAATAGACTGTTCAACCAGCAAACAACAACTACCACAGCTCTTTTCCATCAAATCAAAAATGACCTAGAACTCTGGGCGACCAGGGCGCATTCAGATCAGGAGGAAATCAGTACTTGGGCACAATTTTTCGGCCATTAAAGCAGATGGGCCAACGTTTCTTTCTTTATCTTTTGGCTTTCTCTCTATTTTGCCACACTTGTGGCACCACACTTGTACATTATAAAACAGAAAATGAATGTATAAGGTAGAGATAACTCTACCTTTTTCCTTCAAAAAAAAATAGTGCATGAGAATGAACTGAACAATTCTAAAAGATACATAGTAGTAAAATGAGAAATGAGCTACTCGTCATTTGAGGCCCTGTTCGGATCGGAGGAAAAGAAACCGTAGGTTTGCCACAAAATATAGGAAACCGATAGGTATGGAGATACAAAACTTGGGAATAGAAAACATGGGAATATAACTTCAGGAAGGTGTTCGGAACACAGGAGAAAGAACCACAGGAAATCAACACACCTAGGTCCCATGCGGTGATAATTAAATGTTACTATACTCATGTTTGCTTGGATTCTTGTGTGATTTGGGACCCGCATGCATGCTTCTCCTGGCTTTCTTCTTCATGCACCTCGGGCCAACGCGAAAACAAGGGATGGAAGTGGATGTTTATTTTCCCGTGAAAACGCGGGGAAGGGAAACTTTCCAAAGGATTCATCCGGGCTGATTCCTTTGTTCCGAACGACTACAAAAGTAAAAATTCCTTAGGAATAGCTTTCCTTTGGTTTTCCCGTGGTTTTCCTCCGTTCCGAACAGGGCCTGATTGGGGGAGTCCTGCTCCTTATAAAGTATTTTGGGGGTAGACGGTGACATGAATTCGTGTATCCTCGGGTAGATCAATATCTAAACGTCCTTTATTTATTAGCTTGGTCCTCAGGTAGTTCAGCGGCTATGAGTTTCCCTAGCCTCTTTTCTTTTGAAGAAAGTATTTCCTTTGTCTTTACAACTTTGTACCAAGATATGATCTTCCTAGTGTAGTACAAGTTGAGATGTAATATTTATAATGTATCCAAGTTGGTGAGCCAATTGAGTTTTCGAGTTATAAGGCGAATGGGATAGTACCATTTGGTCTAAGCCGCACCACATAAAGGTTACACCACAGCTCGTAGGTGATTCGGAAGTGCTGGAGATATAACTGAACACCGTGGATGTCAAATTAGTGCGGTTGAGCGAAGATAGAAGACTGGACATATACTGCACGTTTGTGGACAGTTTCAAGTTGGGGTTTGTTCCGGCACCAATTATAACTAACAATGAAAAAACAATACAGTAAAGTCACCAATGCAGAAATTGCCACCATATTGTTGATAATCAACACAATCGATACATGAGTATTTGACGTAAACCTGAGACAACGACAATAAGTCTGTTTCGAGAGAAGTTCTATTCTTGGGCCACGCCCTACCAAGATCACAGACCCACAGGTTAGCGAAGTAACCCCACTTGACAACAACAGCAATGATGTTTATAGTATTAACCCACAGGTAACAAAACAATGAATTAACCCCACTCGCCAAAACAGAAAGTCATGATTAGTATTCCAACCACAAAATTTGATCTTCATGAACATCACCGGTAAATTTATGAAAAGTGTACAATAAACTAGTAGGAAGATCAACAAATTATGAGCTTGATCTACGGAGCCTATCATGCAAAACGGCAACAATTTACACGACAGGCAGAAAATGAGCACTCAGCGGAGACTAGCATAAACTCTTCAATCCTGATCCAGGTCAAAGGCAACAGTTTCTTCTGTGACATCCACCAACTCCTCCGCCTCAATCTCCTTAATCTCCGTCTCTTCTTCCTTGTCACTCTCCTCCCCGCCCCGCAGCTCCATCCTGTATGATCGCTCCTCCTCATGCAACTGCTTCCACTTGGCGACCCATCCTTGCCATTCCTCTTGAAGCTGTGTCCGTCTCCTGCGCTCCTCCTCGTCCACCTGGTTGTGCACGTCCTGATCCTCCTGTTCGTACTTCTTGCTGTACCTCTTGATGTTCTTTGCGATGTCCTCCTCCTTCTCGGGAGTGAGTAGTGACCGTGGCCTTGGGCGCCATTGGAACTGTACCATCATGTAGATGGCAAAGCATTAGTACATTAAGACACGGCAAAAAATGGATTGAAGGTACAATGTGTGGAAGCTCGCTTTACCTGATAGAAGTGATCCTTTGAAATCTTGTAAATTAGTTTGCCATTGAAGGACCAGATTTGAAAACCATTTTCCATCTCATGAACTGAGGTAACTGCAGTTGCAAGATATCTGTACAAGCAAGTTCCAAAACCATTTTAGTTTGACTAAATTACAAGGAAATCGATCCATGGTAAACAACACATTTGTTAGTTTCAACAAATAATAGCCTCTATGTTCCGGGTTCAGGGTGTAATAATTCCTACAAAATCCATGGTAAACGACACATTTGTTAGTTTCAACAAATAATTCGAATTTCACACATAATTTTTTATCTATTTCAGCTGAGCCTCTATCTTCCGGGTTCAGGGTGTAATAATTCCTACAAACAATTAGGTATACGTGCATTACTGTTTAACACTTGTTTCTCATTAAGTGATAAGCTCACCTTCCAGTAGGATCCCACATGATGTCAGTCGCCATAAAATGCTCTCCTGTAGCCATGGTCTCAAGATCATCAACATTGTAGAACTCTAACTGGCCATTGAAACCCTTCAGCCCTGCAAGAACAATGAAACGCCCAGCAGGAGACCAGAACAATGCATTGGCCTGCTTGCCCTTGAGTGTGGTGAGCTTGGACACACGGCTAACACTAACGTTGTTCTTGTTGTCTGCTCGCATGGTGTAGAAACTTATATCAGGCTTTGGTCCATCACCGTGAATAACAGCAAACCGGTGACCTTTGGGCTCCCATGCGAAGGCAATTATCTTGTCATTCTTGTTTTCCAGTTCAAATACCTCAATTGGGATGTCTCGCTCCTTGATTCTGAACAGCTCAAACCCGGTGTAAATGCTCTTCTTTGTTTTGTGTACCGATCTACCTGGACAGCCAGATATTCTCCATTGTTCTGCCAATACATCTTGCAATCGCTAACACTGAAGAGGTTTTTCTGCCGTATCTCCTCTTTGCCAGGGATTTGAAAAAGACTCACCTTTCAACACAAAGCAAAAAAAAATTAGCATTTGATACTAGTAGAATAAACATCTTAAATGAAATATCTGCAGCAATTTATACTTACCCTGGCAGGCTGATTTCCACCACCCAATTCGGGCACAAAGAGGGATATGATAGGATCAGTTGGCGACCAACTGAAGTCCACCACATTTTCTACCTTCAAAGATTTCTTATCCAGAAGAGAGAATGTCTCAGTCTCATAGACAGATATAACATTCTTCCCAAGTCTAGCAAAATATTTATCTTCTTTCCACCGCCCCACCTTTAGAACACACAGAAATTATAGTAAGCATCCAACCATGAAAACCTAATAAGTTGTGCATTCACTTAAAAGTAGAACGGTAGTGTTTTCACCTGAAGACAGGCCATGAAACACCAGAAAAACCCATACTTCCACCAGTAGTGAACTCATCAGCACTTCCCTTGAAGTCCCGCATTACTTTTCCAGTCCTTACATCAAATATATTTAGCACAACCCTCTACAAATACAACAATGGAGGTGAGATAGGCAAGGAGATATGAACAGCATAATAAACTGACAGCATTCTCTTACATGTGTGTCACGAGGGTTGCTGGGCTCTTGGCTGCTATATGTGATCAAATATTTCTCATTAGGAGAGAAATCAATCAATTTAACCTGCCAAATGCAAATGTCAGCTAACACGCCATTAGATGCTGCATTGAAATTAGGGTTACCAGAAACCAGTACCTGTGGATGCGCGAAGCGCATTAGGCGAACAAACTTATCATCACCGCCCCACACCTGCGCACCCTGCCTATGCACTGTGGCCAAGTATGTTCCAAGAGGGGACCACTGAATGTAACTATCCGTCCAGTACTGGCAAACAAGACAATGGATGAAATCAGTTAACTTAATTTCCAAACCTAGAAACTAGAAAATATAAAGCAACATGAACTACCTGTTTTTGGTACACAAGCTCAGGCATCACCCGCCTGGCATCGTTCCAGTACACTTCCGTGAACGTACCAGCACGGATCACAAATTGATCTCTGGCCTTATCATCAGTCAGCCACTTCAGCAGATTTTCCTGCAGTACACAGACGCAACAGTCATTGCATGAAAACTCTGGTAATGTCAAATATGTTACTGCTGAAATGAAACAAACAATTGGGGGTGGGGGTAGAATAGGGATGCGAATATGGGACCCACTTGTCCAACTTATACTCCATTTTGTTCTAGACATGTACAAAATGGAGTATAAGTGGGGCAAATGGGTCTTGTATTCGCATCCTTAGGGTAGAAAGGATTAAAAACGTACTCCGGGAGTGTAAGGCTTGATTTCAGCAGGTGCCCATTCATCAGGGACTTTCATGTACTTCTCAAAGTCATCAAACATATTGACAGCAAATATGTGAGACTTGTCCAGTTTGTACCCATTTGTTTTTTCCCTAGCAACTTCAGCTTCCTGGCACATTGTCAAATAATCCTCTTTTGATTATCCAAGTGGGTTATACAAATAATTAGCAGAACTAAAACAATTAATGAGAGATAATATAGACATAGCTAGAGTGATCCAGGGGCATACAAAAACATGACTAGTTATAAAAAATTCTCCCTTCTAACACGGAAAGTTGTGTTGTTCCCCTGTTTCTACTCAAATTCTTCTCTAAAACCTACAAGTGTTGATTTGTAAAGAGTTTTGCCGTTCAATTAAATCAGGTCATGACAGTAAGACACAATTAACATACTAATAATACAGTAAGACTAAATGTACTGAAGTTCTACAGGAAAATCAGTTAAGACACAATAACATACCAAATCAAATATAATTACACACCAGCAAAGTCTACCAAGAACTGACAGATTTCAAAGCATATCTTTACCTAATAATAAAGGAAGAGTTGCTTCTCCCAAATTTTTCGTCCAACTTTTATATTACCCTTATTTTCAAGCATAATTACGGACACTGCCACCGCTTTATGTGATAAAAAACGTTTCGTCCGTCCTACCCATCGTCTCGATTGGAAAAAAACACCCTGTCCCAAGACCCAGTACCGCCGGCGCCGTAGCCATCATCCTTTCGCTCGATCCAGAAATCCCCCCGGCTGCCTCCGCTCCCGCTAGACGCATGTGGTGGAGACGGGCTTGATTGGGAGTTGTCGGGGCTCAGGAAGGGGCCGGGTGGCCGTCGCGTATGTGCGTGCTCCAGGACGGTGGCGTGGCTATGGAGGTGTCCATACGTGGGAGACCGACGGCGGTGTCCAGGTGCCACGACGGCAGTGTGCGGCCGTTCTTGGCCGGAATCCGGCTCGTCTTAGGTGGGAATCGATTCGGACAGTGGAGGATAGGGCCTAGACCCACAGCAGCTCTGGTGCCTGCGTCCGCTTCCTCGACGTCGCGTCGCTGCTTTCTTCCCCTTGGACGTTGTCCAACAACACGCAGCCGTTGGGCAGCATTGGACCAGGCCGTCGTCCTGCAATGTGCCGCTCTTGAGGTGGATTTGTTGCGGGCCCTGATTTGTTGGCTCGCTTCCTCCAGCAAGATCCAAAAGGAGCCACGATCTTTCATCTCATGCGTGGCCAGGTTGTGCGAATCTAGGACTAGGAGCGACCTACATGAGTCGGTGGTACGTGGTGCAGACCGGTGCCTTGGTCGGATGAGCGAAGTAGCAGCAAGGTGCCCACGTTCAGGTCCCTCTCTTTCTCTCAATCAGCCCTCATGTTGTGCACGCGCTGGCTCTAACCAAGGTTTTCTTAAACTTGCTCACCGCATGTTTGTTAAAATGCCATAATGGGATCGATACTTCTTACTTCGTTTGTGTAGATGTGTTGTAGCAGCTTGTTTAAATCAACTTTCTATCGTGCGTGCCTGCTTGAACTCCCGTGCACGCCATACTAGCTTTCTCAAACCAGAAGACGGCCGCCTGGTGGTGTCGGGGCCATGGTCCTGACGGAGGTGCGTCAATGTGCTCTTGATGCCGGCGGCCATGGTGGATGGCGCGTTCCTCTGCATCTGGTCCGTCCCGCCAGGAAGCTCATGTGACC
This sequence comes from Puccinellia tenuiflora, assembly GCA_012064385.1. Lineage (NCBI taxonomy): Eukaryota > Viridiplantae > Streptophyta > Magnoliopsida > Poales > Poaceae > Puccinellia > Puccinellia tenuiflora. The sequence continues at coordinate 141,742 of QRDG01000142.1, forward strand.
TGGGTGCGTTGCCATTTTTCAATGATTCTTAATACATGTTCAGTTGTTTATTTTCTCCGTGGTGCTCTATTTTCTGTTTAGCAATAGTATTTAACTTTTTAAATAATGTAGTATATTGAACTATCATATTTCTACGACCTTGGGATGTGTTGTTGATAATGTTTAAACTCGGAAGGTTTAACCGGATTCATTGTCACTGAGATAGACTGATTGCAAGAGTGGATACTCCTGAAGTGGCATATTTGTTAATTTTGATGCTCTTCTCCAAGGAATGCTTGCATTACCATTCGGAAATTCGCGATCCCAAGCTCATATGCTCCCGACCAAAAAAAAAAACAAATAGTAAAATTCGAACAATTCTTAAAAAAATTGTGATGAACATATATAAATTTTATACATACATACCATCGTGATGAAAAGACATTTTTTCTGTATATGCAAAAATAACAAATCAGTGGCCAAAATGGGATTTGAAAAATATCTTTTCGGAGCAGAGCCGAAAAAATGTCATTTCATCACTCAATTTGGCACGTATGTAGAAAACTTATACATGTTCATCACCAATTTTTTAAATGTCTGAATTGTTGTCTAGATTCATCCAAAAAGATTATGAAATTGATGTTCATTCCCAGGTTGTGCATGCATTAGAGAGCCTTGGAAATGAAAGAAATGGGTAGAGATCTCCAAATCAATTATTGTTGTGATGTCCAAGGCGGTGTTAAAGAAAAATAAGGCAGATATGTCTAGGATGGAGAAGCAGTGATCACAATTTCGCCGTATGTATGACTTCACTTTAACGGTACATGCTACTGTCATTCTCTTATGTATGTGGTTGTTTAGTTGTTTGAGCACACACGTCTAATAAAATATTTTGTTGGAAGCTTAAATCATGCAACCAGAATATTTAATAAAAATCGACCCGTAGCAACGCACGGGCATTTTTGCTAGTGTTATCAGAACTTGGGCTTGAGAAACCAACAACACCTACGTACGCAAGCATGGCCAATAAAGAGATTGTAGTCCAAGATTTCACAGAGCACGTATAATCCAAAACAAAAAACACCGCAGGAGTGCCTGGCAGCACAACAGCACAGAAGTATCGCATGTTCATTTGAACAGAACGACCTCACTAGCACATACAAACATTAATCAGGGCAGAGTTCAAATGGAATAAGGACGACCCTTTTATAGAAGGAACACATATGACCTTGCAAAGGTAACAGAATCAAACCATTGCCTAACTATATCGTGCAGCTAAGAAAATAATCGCAACTGACAAGAAGAAAAATACCTGCGGGGTATTATACTCAATGAAGCAGTAGCCATGGGTCTTCTTCGTCTCTGGGTGCGTAGGCATCCAAAGACCACCTTCTTTGATCACACCAATTTGACTATAGATCTTGCGTACAACATTTTCCAGCTTCTCATACTTCTCCGGAGGAACAACCGGAAGATTGTCCACAACAATAATGTTTGCAAAACCCATTTCAAGTTCTGGAAGGTCTTCGTTTTGGAGTAAATCCTCATCATCACTACAAATTGTGACATAATAACAACACAGATAACAAAATCAAGAGATATGCTTGAGCCAAAAAAGACTATGGGTAAATTACGTGAAGATGCTCAGATTATGTTGTTACACTCCTAGTACAAAATGTTTGAAAGCTCAGCAAGATAGAGCTTACTCTACAGTCAAACCAGCTAAACCACTGATGTAGCTATCCTGGCATTTAGCTGATTATACCATACTCTACGAAAATATTGGCATATAACAATATGACAATAAGAACAACTGCATTCCCAAAACCGCAACTATGCACAACAAAATAACACCAGTAGCTAACTAAGCCAGAACCTAGTTAGACATCTAACTAAACTCTTCTAGGATTATACAGACTACGGTTAGGTAATTGTACCACGGCATATATAAACATATCGGGCAAAAATGCATCATGAGAACAGAGCGATAGAACTACGCAAGGCAAGCAATATGTTACAAACTACCCGCCACCAGAATCCGCCGCACCACAGAATCGAAGCTGCACAAATCTAACAATCCTATAGCAGGCCCTTGCATCCCGATGAAACGAAAGTGCGTTAAGCAAATGTGACATGAGGAGCCATCGACCACATGAGCTAGAGCTGGACGGATCTGGAGGCGGGAAGAGGTCGTGCGAGGTGCGTACCTGACGATGTCGAAGTCCTCGCCGGGCGGGAGGGTGATGGAGTCGATATCGACCGAGTCGAGGTCGATCCCCAGCTCCCGCGCGCGCGCCTCTATGGCTTCCATCGAGATTGCCCCTGCCATCTTCACCTAGATGCACCAGTAGATCCTCCGCGAGTTCGAGGGTTTGAGACGTCCGCAGGGGAAGCGGCGGCGGCGAGGACGGTGAGAGGCGGCGGAGGCGCTGGTTTGGGGGCTAGGGTTTTGGATTGGGTGATTGATTCGCGAGAGTTATCGGGGAGCGTTGGATGGGGTACCCGAACTCTGTGGACTCGTCGAGGAAAATGAACTGGACTTGCGGGTTGAAGCCTCTCGGGCTTTAGGATGGGCCGTGTACACAATCGCAAGCGAGCCATTCTATCACCGGCCTGCGAGTGGACTTTCAACCAATTCGAGGCCCATTAAAATATGAGACTTTTCTATTCTTAAAATCTTACATCTTTTTTAATAAATCTCACAGAAGTATTAGGATTATGTTATTGCGAATTTTCTTGAAATTTATGAAAAAAATGGGGACTATGAAACAAGTTTTCACCCATAACATTTATTTTCAACTACATGAACCTTTTTTAATCTAAACAATATGTTCAAATCATGAAAAAAAAAACAGAAAATAGAAAACGGAAAGAAAGAAAGAAAGAAAGAAAGAAGAAACATGTTTGAATGGGGCTGACCATTTAAGGCAATCTTTAGGCGGCACCCACGGTTTGCGCTGCAATGAGCGGTGTATAGGATTTACTATTTCAAATAGGATTCAAGGAATAAATTATGTGGACGACGACACACACTGGAGAGCATGTGGTGTTTCTAGTGTTTATTGTTGCCTCGTAATACAGTGGATCTGTGTTTAATGATTCGTCTTGGCGGTGGCGGCAAGCGTGGCGACTAGTTTGATTTGGTTGGTGGTTCTCTAGTTTTATATTTTCATGCTCTCGTTTTTCACTAACAAGTACGATACGGCTTAGCCACATGATTTGCAAGGGATGTGTTCCTATGCTGGCAGTAATGTTAGGTTCTTAACTATTGTGGTGAGTGGCTCGTGCGATTTTTTGAAAGCCTATGAGAATTGGAGAAAACTCCATATACAAAGGTGGAGCTAGAAGCAAGGATTTTGATGGACTTTGATGTACCTTCTCAATATTTGTTGTTTATGTGTACTTCATTTTTTGTGTTACATTAATATGTTATTTTAGAATATAAGATTAATATATGTTAACTCATATGTAAAGGGGTAAAATTGTCCAAAAGTCGCAATACACCTTATATTTTGGATTTTTGTTCAAAAAACTACACACCTTGCATTAAGCAACTAAGGGAGTATTGTTTATCAAAACCTTCCATTTCAACCTCAATCTTGCACGTGTATCGCCACACAATCTTAACCATATGTGTGGCTAGATGAGTTCGGTTTTATTGTACCAATTAGGGCTTGTTTGGTCGTTGGGTATAAAAAAAACCAGGGAAGCAAAGCCCGGGAGGGAATTCTGATGTGCACTTAGTATCCCCGCGCTTCCCACAGGGAAGATTTACCGCACCCCTGTGCACATTTGGCAGCAAGGAGAGAGCTTCCCCACGGCGGGGGACATCTCCGGGAGAGCTGCGCTCATTTTTCAGCAAGGAAGGAAAACAACACCTATTTCTAGTCTTTTTTTTTTTTTTGAAATACCACATATAATTCGTACGGCATAATTTCTTGCTGCAGAAATCACGGATATATTCTATAGGAAAAATAAACTAAAATAAAATGCAAAAAAATTAAAATAAGATGTGACTTCACATCAGTTCATTAGATCATAGGTTTACACAAAATAACAAGTAAATCAGAAAAAATAAGACAGATAATTCTTGAATACAAATGTGTAAGCAAAAGCATCCAACAGCGTGCCTTCGCATCTCAACACTTGATGATAGGATTCAGTGCAGGATATAGCAATTACATGTTCACAAGTACTAGCTTTCAAACTTTCACCTATTACTCCCATTTGATATAAGGAATTCATAAATTATAAACGGAATTCCTATTTTCAGAATGTTCTGAAAACATCCTTACACACGAACGCGCTTGCGAGCGTTCCAATTTAATCCCTATTTTCAGAATGTTCTGAAAACATGGAGCATTCACTCAGTATGATAGCATCAATTTCTTTGCAAGAGTATGATCATATAATATAATGTTATTCGCCAAAAAGATTCGGCTATATATATCCTAGCAGATGATTATCCTAATTCAAGAAAACACCTAGCAGATGATTATCCTAATTCAAGAAAACTGTTTCTAAGATGCACAGTCCAGGTTATCCTAAAGTTTCTAAATAAGCTGACTCCAAACACCTAGCAGATGATTACATGCTGCTTAATTTCCTATTGGTAAATTTTGCCTCAATCTGTAGCTTCATTGGACCTTATTAATTCAGAGTTAGGAAAATAATAAAAACATGAAATAAACTTATCTAGGAATTGTGTACAAAACTAAAAATTCACATGCAAAAGATCTGACTCCACCGTATCACCAACTAGCTTAGCAACTACTCCGGTCAGATTTTTCTCATGCCAATACAATGATGCACCGCACCTCACCCGGGCCTCTTCCTCTTCTCTTTAGTTGCACAATTGCATAGAAGCAGATCCATATGGAACCAGAGAGAGACCTGGCGAGAAGGCACCAGATCTGCTCAGCAATGGCTGGGACACGACTAGATCCGGAGGGAGCTGGAGTCCCGAGGCGTCGCTGGTCGTGCTAGGGAGAAGACGAAGAGACGACGGTGAGGCTGCACGCCCGTCACGCCGGAGGGAAGCGGAGGTCACGGGCAGCGGAGGAGGTTTCCAGGTGCAGAGGGAGCCGCTCGGTGGTGAGGCATCGTGAGCGAGACGCGGGTTTCCTCCCCGACGTCGCGAGGTGTGGATTTCGTGCCCAGGGAAATGACGCGGATCAGGATGAAAACCCTCCTCCCGCGTGCCACCAAATGCGTCGGCAGAAAAACCGGGGTAGAGTTTCCACGTGGAGTATCTGCCCGGGGAAAAGGCAGGGATCCCGGGTGGATCCCCTGCAACCAAACAAGCCCTTAGGGGTGTGCAAATGGTGAAACCGTGGAAACTGGTGTAAACCGGCCGGAGAGAGCTAGTTCATTTCTCTTCACAAATTCAATTCTAATTTTCAGATTAGTGCAAAAAAAATGAACTAGCCCAAACCGGTTAAACCATGGGACGGTTTTTGCGCCCGCCCCTAGTACCAGTTATGATGGATAGTGTCACTATATATAAAGGATGGCTTACATGTCATGGCTTCTCGGCGAAATGCAAGATTCTCTTTCCTTTACGATCCAGACGATGGGGAAGACGGGGAGAAGATGGAGTTCCCTACAAAGGAAACGGGAAATGGCAACTGCGGCAAGAAATTCAGACCTAGTGCTACTCAGAGTAGGGAACACTATTCCACATGAAGATGGAGAAGACCGAGTACTAGCTAATCGTGAGTCAGCCAATCATGAAACTATTCCTCGTTAAGAGCTAACTTTTGTGAAATCATCCTATATGTAGATTGTCGAACCGTCGCCATCATGCATTTCATGTTATCACGCAAAGAATCTGAGGTGGAAGGACGAGAGAGCTAGCATGAGCTAGAGCAAAACGGTGAAGACGTTGTCAGATATGCAGTTTCTGGAACTTCCATCAACCCTGACGGTTAGAAGATCGAAACACGTACGTTGGGAAGGGCACAAGCTACCGATCACATCCGAATAGCGTCTGCAGCGTCCACGCCGCTGTAGCTCCAGCTACCCCCTTCCATCGCAGCCACCTAGCTAGCTAGCGATCAGAAATCAGAATTGCCCGGCTTCAGTGAGCAGTGACACAGATTCGAATTCGTACGTAAGTGTGCGCCTACCGGCCGGCCTGCTAGCTATGGCAAACAATGTTCTATGTAACATCGCAATCCATTGCCTGTAAAGGCGTGGAATGATGAGAAAGAACGGTAAGTAGATCGAACCTCGAATTCAGCAGCCAGCCACTCCGGCTGATGATGAACAAATTCAGCTTTTTATAAAGCTGCGTGTGCGAGTGCGAGTGCGAGCTAGAGTTAATCATCGAGATCTTGAATGTTCTGCTCTGCTACGTACTGGCATGATTTAACCATGAACGAGCGCTGATATATATGCGGATGGATGCACGATTGTTACTGTTTATCATCATTTACGTACCTGCAGCAGCGGTACTGGTCTACTGGATGAGATTGAAGCTCGATCTGTCAGGTCGAACTCCATGTACTGATGCTTTTCGCTTTTTATCCTCTCCATATTGTTAAATATGCCTGGCACTATTCCATGAAACCCTTGCACTCCAAAATTCTCTGTAATCTGATCGATTTTACAGAAATTTCGTTTTATAAGTTTTTGGGAAAAGTACGCCCAAGTAGATGGGTACACACTAGTTCATGCTTCTCTTTACACCAACATGATGCAGACCCACCCACCGGCCGGTGAACGGCCGGGCCAGGGCGGAGGACGAGGCGGCGGCCGCGGCGCGGAGATCCAAGGACGAAGAGGCCGTACGTACGTTGGATCGACGGCGATAAGACGAGGGCGTGGTAGAGTCGAGACAAAGACACGGCGCGTGCAAGCGAGGGAGGGGGGAGATGGCGGTGTCTCGCCTCCCGGCACACCGGGGAGGCACGGCAACGTGGCCGCGACCACCAGCGGCGAAAAGCTGCCGGCCGGTGCGCCACGCCATGATCGAGTGGCCGGCTCTCACCTGCCGCTCCGAGCCCCGGTGACCACCACCCTACACGCACGACGCCGGTACACGCCATGCATTGGCCGCATCTGCATGCATGGGATGATGGGCCGGACGATCGTGACCTTTCCATGTCGACCGGACCATCGGCCGGCTCCTCCGGCCGGCCACTCCTCTCCGTTCTTCTTCGTCCGTATTGGCGCCGCCTACTGGGGCCGTCCCGTCCGTCTCCCCCTAATATTCCCTTGGCTTGTGTCTGCGTATATGGCCCTGGCGTCAACGTCGTCGGATCGACGATAGATCTACGGGGCATGTATGTACGCGACCGGTGACCAGTGTAGCGTGAGTATACTTCTATTTCTCCGTACTACGATACAACCAACATGAGTGAGTACATGCAATTATACGAGAGCGCTCGGCCCACACGATACAGGGAGGAAAATGCCATGTGCGTTGGGGGATGGATGTTTCTACGTCGCATGTGTCCCTTTCCGATGAATATAACGTGTCTGCTGAATTATTGCCCCGTGGAAGGAAACAAAAAAAAGGAGAGAGAGGCATATGTTGAACGATGGAGAGTGGATATGTAGCTCAAATGTTCATGTACTTGGAGTCGGCCAAGGTTTGAGGGCCTCTTTGGTTTTGGTTCGACGGAATTTCCATTGAATTTTGAATAAGAGCGGACATAGTTTTTAGGATTAGATATCATTTTTTTTTCTTGTGATCTACTTTGCGAGCAATTTCAGAGGAAAAAGATCTATTGCGTATACCCTCGTGAAAATTTGTATTCATGTATATAAGACAGTTATGGCATGCGCCTAATGCTATATGAAAGTGTTCTTCCTACGGTGCAACCAAACAACATATACTATTGATTCATGTGGTTTCGGTTCATGTAGCATTCAAATGTTGGTTTTGTTGTGATCCAAATTTAGTTGAAGGCTATTCAGATAAGAGGCTAACTTCTGACGAGCGGAGCGAGGCCCATCGCCGGTAGGCTTGGGCCGAGTGGAACGGATCGTTACCGACCTAGGTCATCACCTTCTTATATAGCTCATGCAAGACGTCGGTTTGGCATAAGTCACAAATAGTAAATCTCCGATGTTGTAACCTCACCAGATTATAGCGAAAATTTGTTGGCTGCCACCCATGGTTTTTTCTCTTCCTCTTTGGAAGGGTTTTCCACGTTAAAATCCTCATGTCTCCTTATGTTTGATCTCTTATTCATCATTTATATTTGTCTATTGCTTATAACATCAACATGGCATTGCCATCCCAGGTTTCCCTATTTATGTGTTTTAGAACCCCGCAAACTCAACGAGCCCTAGTATTTTTCATCATATATGACACCTTTATTTGCATCTCAGAAATAATTGTTCACTAATTAGCCATGTAAACGCTAGAAGAATATTCACCTCAGGATTGGTTAATCACCATCCTTGTTTTCGTGACATCTCTTGATGAGGTGGCATAGAGTCCATGGTCGCGACTAGAGGTGGTGCATAGCCTTATTTGCCTGATCACAAAATGGGTACATATATATTGTTTACTATCCATCTCTCCAAAAAGCTCTTAAGATCCCATTTGGTCGATAGATATGTTCTATATTGGCCACATGAATGATAGTATGATACCTAGGGTGATCTTTGTTTACAAATATTCGTCATACAAGTATAATTCCTAAGAAAATTAATTTTAGTGGAGGTCATGTGTTGCCTGCTTGATCCAAAATTAACTACAAAACCATTGTGTTTCCTTTTCTTTTGGAGTTAGGTTCCTTCTTCCTTCTACCCTTAAGCCTTGAGGGGGTACTGGATCTATGTTATGGGTTGTCAACATATTAGCGTGTCTGTTAAAAATGAGGATGAATTTCACCCACATGTGGTCTTTATGGGTACGAAGAATAGTCCCAGGTTATAAGTGAAGTTTCTCTTCTTGTGATCACATTATCAAATGCAGTTCCGCCATTAGATGTACCTTATTACATTAAATGAAGGTGATAGGGTGAGTGTGTGATTTACATGGTATACATGCGTTGACCGCATTATCTATCGAACTGGAAAATGTATGGATATCCTGGTAAGATTATTTCATGGATCTTAGAGTTTCAACTAAAGTATGATATGTGGTTGTTGTTAGGGTTGACACACTGATCTGCGATTTGGAAGAACAACAACACGAAGTGTTTCGATAGCATTGGCCCGTGTGACCGATGTAGTATTGCCCATAGGGTTTCTTGTAACTGAGGTTATTTTGCGGAATATAAACAAACGCTAGCTCTAATAAAAGTTGTTGCCAGGCGCAACTACAAAACTTTGATGGATGCTAGCGGTCCCCTGCCAAATCAAGGTTGTTTGTCTATTGCAACATACACTCTAGCGACCTAGCAATGCTTTTTTTTTTATTATCGCAACATCATCATAGCATTTTTTGGGAAAGGTGTCAAAAGTGCAAACAAATTCGTAGCATTTTCGTAAACATCAATGGAGCAAAAAAGTGGCTAGGCAGCAAAACCCCATCAGTTCTAGCAAAATCCATGATAATAAATCAAAAAACTTATGCAACATGGGAGGCTAACAATAGCACCTAGTTAAAACAATAGCAATATTGAATTGTCGCAACATCTTGCTATTGCATTCGTAACAAAATTGTATCAATTTGAGTCCACGTGTGCAACGCCACGAAAAAAATAGATTATAGCAGACACCCGAAATCTTTGCAGCAATAACCACATGAGATTGTAACATTTTGAACACACGTATGCGGCATCGAAAAATCCACGAAAACTGGCCTTGTACTGTCATCCATGGCGGCCTTGGTATTGCCAACTCGGCATCACTACTGAAGAATCCAGCTCGCCGGATCCCCTTCAACGCTAGATCTAGCAAACTCAGACCCGTTCCCACTAGGCAAGTGTATCCCTCCGGCTCGGCATGCTTGGATACCCTAATTTGAAACTTCACCATGCCTGGAGAACGCCCGCGAACGTCGAGGCGAGGGAGCGATCGGTCACCCGAGCACAAACTCCGAGATCTTTTGCCTTACTCGTCGCATAGTAACCGTGCCTCCTCACTCAATCTTGAAAGGTCGTCGGGCATTATACCACAATTGCTTTTATGTTAAGTTGTGCCCGTTAAATCATGAAATCGAGTTATATATATTTGCTCCAGTGCGGAAAGTGCAAATGGAGCCCAAGCTCCATGGAGCTCGGGTCTCCAAAAAAAATTCGAATCCGCAAATTTTCGTTTCAAAAAATTATGAAAAAAATCATAGTGGTGGAGAATACTATGATCCATCAATGTGAAAATTTTCAACTAGAAACTCGTTGTATTCTGATCTGTGCAAAAAAGAGAAATCTGGCCAGATTTCAAAATTTTAAGATTGCGTACTGTTCACCGATTCAGATCTTCAAATTTCTCTTTTTTGCCTAGAACAGAATACAAGGAATTTCTGATTGAAAAATTTTCAGAGTGGTGGATCACAATATTATCTACGACCATATTTTTTTTTCAGAATTTTTTAAAACAAAACAATGCGGGTTTTTTTTTTTTTTTGAAAACCGAGCTCCATGCCTCCAAAACGCCGCACTCTGCTCCAGTGCCCTATATACGTTCATGTAGAGATCACTGCTTCACCCCAACACGTAAGCGGGTGAAAACAGTAGGGTTTTGGCTGTGTGGGCCCGTGTGTCGGGTGGGTGGGTGTATTTTGCGTCCCGCTACGTTTTCGGTTTGCCAACGGAATCCACTGTATTGTACTGTCGTCTCTGTACATAACGTACAGGTGATGGCCATAGACAAACCGAAGACAGACAGGTCGCCGCCTCCATCCTAGTGACAGCTCAACTGAGATCGGTAGCCGTCAGTGCGTACGAACAAAGCACCTCTTAACCGTTAAAAAATTGTCAGAAATAGTTCCCAACCCACTAGTTTAACGGCCGGTAAGACGCGCTTAGCGCCAGCTAATCATGCGACCTTCGATGTACAGTCGTGCGCTAGCTCATAAGCTAGATCGGTCGGTCACCAGGTGGTATGATCCATCGATCGACCGGCCATGCCGACATGTATGTATAACTCAGAGCTGGATTCGTAATTAAATTAATCAACAGGGTTCTGGTTGTACAGCGGTGGCGTAATTAGTCAAACAGGATTCTGGTTAACAAGCTCTAGCTCTGGTTAATTCGTGTCTCCATCGATGCAGAAAAATGGTTAATTTCTTCGGATGACTACTCAGAACTGTTCGAACATCTGCTGCACGTCCGGCGACGCCTTGCCGCGCTGCTGGTGCAGCACAGCCTTGGGCGGCACGACGGGCGGCGGCGACGACCTGAGCAGCGCGAAGTTGAGGTTCTTGAAGAACGGGTGCGACTTCACGTCGGCCGCGCCGCGCCGTGACCCGAGCCGCGTCTGGGGGTCCTTGTCCAGGAGCCGCGCGATCAGGTCCCGCGCCGCGGCGGCCTCGCCGTGAGAAGCCGTGGCCGGGGGCAGCGGCGGGCACTCCAGCGGTGCGCGCACGATGTTGCGGAGCGTGGCCTCGTTGGTGGCGCCCACGAACGGGGTGCGACCGTAGAGCAGCTCGTACAGGAACACGCCGTACGCCCACCAGTCCACCGACGCGCCGTGCCCGCCGCCGCTCGCCACCTCGGGGGCAACGTACTCGTGCGTCCCCACGAACGAGCTCGAGCGCGCGTCCACCGGCTCCGCCACGAACCGAGGTCGCGGCGGTGGGCGCGGGGCTGCCCGTCGCCTCCATTTCATGAGGCGGAGGAGGTGCACCTCGGGAAAGCATGTCGGGATCGACCTCGCCGCCGTCGCGTCGTCGTCGTCATCATCAGCCACGTTCGTCCCTGCCTCCTCGAGCGCCGGCGACGCGGTGGACTCGAGCGACAGGTCGAAGTCGGTGAGCATGATGTGGCCGTCGCCACGTATGAGCACGTTCTCCGGCTTGAGGTCGCGGTACACGATACCCATCATGTGCAGGTACTCCAGCGCGAGGAGCACCTCGGCGGCGTAGAACCGGGCGGAGGCGAGCGGGAAGCGGCGGCCGGGCATGCGGTGGCGGAGGGAGTGGAGGTCCCCGCCGGGGCAGAACTCCATGACGATGCAGGAGTAGTCCGTCCCGGCGTCGAAGTCCGCGAACATGGTGGGCAGGAACGGGTGGTCGAGCCGCCGCAGGACGCGCTTCTCGGCGGCGGCGCGGCCGAGCTTGCCCTTCTTGGCGAGCGCGCGGCGGTCCACCACCTTCATGGCGTAGGCGCAGGATCGGTTACCCTCGGCCTGGAGGCGGCAGAGGTAGACGGTGCCGATGTCCCCCGCGCCGACGCGGCGGACGAGGGTGAAGTCCCGCGGGCCGAGCGGCGCCGCGGCGGCGCGGATGGGCGCCCACGCCACGTCGCCCGCGCGGTGCGGGCGCGGCGGGGAGGACGTGGGCGTGGCGACCGCCGAGTCGACGGAGAAGGTGGAGGAGCGGCCGGCGACGCTGGCCGCGCTGCTGCTGCTGCTGCTGCTGCTTGAGGAGCTGACGCTGGGCGCCGCCGTGGCGGATTCCACCGTGTCGGGGAGGTAAGGCGTTGGCTGGAGCATGGCGGCGTGTGGAGGTTTGGGTGGGGTGGAAGAAGCGGTGGTGGGAGCGGCCATTATATAGCGCGCGCGAGAGGTTGCTCTCGATCGTTTGGCGTTGGATGGATAGATCTCTATGGTATGGTTTTCTAATGGAGGTTTGCGCGTTCGGAGAAGGTGGTTGCAGGTGGTGGTTTTATAGGGAGAGTGAGCCTCAGCAGCAGCAGCATAGAGAAGCTAGATTCGTGATAAACTAGCTGGCCACGTGGACGTACATGCCACGTTGCATGGCATTCTTGCTATGGTAGCACGGAAGGTTCGCCGTTCGAAGCATCATCTACTAGCATACTACTGCTGCCTGATCTTAATTTTCGCCTGAAATTCACCTAGGTTTTCAACATCTGTTGTTTATCCAGTCGCAAAAAAAAAAAAAGTTCCTTTGAGGTTTCTTCGCGCCCTTATCTCGATCATTAAGCATCCATGCAAGATAGCACGGGGTACAATACATTGAATGGAGCTCTATGTGAAAAAAAATAGTGGTCAAAATAGGATTTAAAATATTTTTTCAGAGCACTGAGTTTGGTTTTTTCGCACAGAGCACCACACATGTCATGTCATCATGAAACTTAGAACTTAATTTGAAAACATATATATTCATCACAAACTTTTTTAGGGTTTAAAAAAGTATTTTACTATTTTTTCTACTTTTTTATTCGGGCAGGAGCATCGGAGAGCTAAAACAACACTCTCGTAATCTCTATGCTATTATCCATTATATCCAAGAAAATATTTAATACTCTCCTATATAAAATTTAAATCAATGACTTTTTCTGGTCAACAAAAACTTTGACTACACAAATGGTGCAAATACATAAGTAAGTATTCCAAAACAATAATATAACAATGCCATTTATATAAACTCAACCATACACTTCAATTATATTAGTAGTGAAATACCTAAATTAAAATTGTGAAAATCCATGCGCGTCTTATATTTTGGGATGGAGGGAGTATCTCTCTACGTAATAAAATGGTTAATATTAGATGTAAATACACACCACAGAAAGTCCTGCTGGACAAACCAATGTGACTGGTGTTCGGCGACAACAGGTTTACTTAACATATTATTTTCTTTATGTTCGGAAGTCCTGCAAGTTTTATGGAAATCTATGTAACTAGATTTCCATGTTTAATTATGTCCATCATATTTTTACCTCATAACATGATAGAGGACTTGTGTAGACCCGATGATAACAAGTAATTGTATAAGAGCATATCAAATAATAAAATTTGCAGATGCAAACATATTAAATTTCACACCATTTATTTCCATTGATGATTTCTCTTTGCAATGTTGTTTGAATACGAGGTACGGAGCATGCACACTTTGTTAATTTTTTACTTACTAGACACTTTTGGACCAGAACAACGAAAAAGTTGTTCTAGAAGTTTTTATAAATATACTTATTTAATCGTACACTAGAAATCGCTATTGAAATATTTGCTAGATCCTACACTTTACATATCTTTACCATATAACATATAAACTATATAGATTATGTATGGTAGAAAAATAGTTTTTGAATAGACTTTTGTTACAAAATACAATTTAATAATTTCAATGATAGTCAGGGCTTGACATGCCGCGAATCCTCTTGAAAGAGAGGGGTGCCCTTGGGAACGCGGACACAGGTGGTGCATGGTTGTCGTCAGCTCGTGCCGTAAGGTGTTGGGTTAAGTCTCGCAACGAGCGCAAACCCTCGTGTTTAGTTGCCACTATGAGTTTGGAACCCTGAACAGACCACCGGTGTTAAGCCGGAGGAAGGAGAGGATGAGGCCAAGTCATCATGCCCCTTATGCCCTGGGCGACACACGTGCTACAATGGGCGGGACAAAGGGTCGCGATCTCGCGAGGGTGAGCTAACAAGAAATTTAGTTCACTACTTGTGAAACGTTTAATTATTCGAATGTATCAGCAGAATTTTTGGATTAACTCGGTTAATCATCCTAACCAAGATCGATTGTTGGATTACAAAATGGTACAAACAAATACACCAGCTAATATTTAATAATATTGATAGATATGTGGCTAAACTATGCGAATAAAAGATAATCATACTTATAATATGGTGACATGCTAAAAAATAGCCGTAGAGAAGTATACAAATTTAGTATATAAACTACATGTATCTTCATTCGTCCCATGTCTAAACTTTCAGTGGATCAACCCTGCATGGAGCAACCGGAGCAGTCTCCCCATTCTTCCATGTTGTCCGGAGACATCAGCCCCGTCGTCCCACCATTTCTTCCATCGCGGCGAAAATGTTGTGGCAAGGCAACCACCTCGTCTAATGAGTCGTCCCTATTGCGGCCACGTCTTCCCCTCCCGCCGTCGTCGGTGTTTTCCTAGGGACTGGCTCACCAACTGTGGTGCCGCCTCATGGATTGGCTCGGACAAAATGGATGTCCAACGGCCCAAAGAAGGTGACGATTCTCAAGGATCGATGCCTTGTCCACCCTTGGCCGTGGTACACAATGCCACCATCAACGACAATGGCATTCGTAATGTGTTTGATAAAACGTCGTGTAGGTGAAATTTAGCACTTGCTCCGAATGTGTGCAGCATCAGATCATATTGCTTAGTTTTTTGGTTATTCATTTGTGTATATACAGTTTACATACGGTTCGCACGTCATATGTGAACATGTTGGACGAGAATAAGGGTGACCATGTCGCACAATATGGCTAGCCTAAAGGCATGATTTGTTTCGAACTCCTATGAGGCCTAAAAGGACTTAGGAGGTCATGATCTTGTTAGAGCAAACTATTAGCACGGTCATGTGATGCCTACTTATTCAGATTAACATAAGAAGGGTTATAAGAACCAAAAAGACTTGTAGTAAACGGACACCAGCATGTCCATCACATAAAAACAAGTCGCCAAATATTCCAGTACCAAAAGCGTAAGTTTTTGCAACCAGTAGACAAATAAGCCACACAAGCGGCATAAGTTAAGCATTACAGTTAATAGTCATCCAAGGGATGATCCTTCTCCACAGAAGCATTTTCTTTTTGTGCAGGAGTCGGGCCAAAAGTTGGATTTTCTTCAGCAGCGTTGGCTGCAGTCCCTTGAGTCGAGCTTTCTGGCTCAGACGTGTTCTTCACAACTTGCACTGCTCGTTCTTGTTGTTGTTGGGAGCCACCGCCATCCTCTGGACGAACTCGAGAAGGAGTTGGTGTAGCGGGAGTTGACAGTGACGGCCCAGCAGAAGTTGTGGCACCAGCACTCGCCTGAGATGGACGTCCAAATTCTACTGGCGGAGGAGTAACCGACGTAGCTCTCTTGTTGTCCGCATCATAATGGTGAGTTCACAAATCAGGATGCATCTTGGCGGCAATCTCACAGGCAAAGGGCCGGACGTCCACTTCACGAGCCGTGAAGTCCTCCTTGGTAAAGGGAGAGCCGTCCTCATGCTGCTCCGGCTTCCCAAAGTTAGCAGAGCCGGCTCCACAACATTTGGATAGTAGCTGCGGGCTAGGGCAAGTAATCGAATTGCTGCTCGCCGCAAGGAGGATTGCTTCCACGCCAAGACATACCCAGGAGCCCGAGACAACTCCTTTACAACCTGGTCCGACTTAGAAGGGCACTGATCCTTGGGATGCAGATACCTAATGATGGCACAAGCACCTTCTTAGAGTCCATGACAATAATCCAGGAGCTTGTTCATTTGGTTACCGATGGATAGCTTTAATTTTGGAGAAGTTGGACCTTACAAAGTAAGAACAGAAACAAATCAGAAGATGGTACTTTAAAGAAAACAGTCAAGCATGCATAAAGGGAGAGAGTTGCTTACCAAATATTCGCTGGGTCATCGCTCTGATGCCCTTGCGGCAGCAGTCCAAGCCAACGTTCAGGTCCTTGATGGCCTTCTCAGCTATCTTCTTGTTGTTGGCAGCCTCCTTCTTCAAGTCCTCAAGCTCGGCGCAGACTTTTTTCAAGTCCTCCTCAAGCTAGAGGGAGTGTTCTTTCTCAGTGAGGGCAGCCCTAACGGAAGAAGCCGCCTTGTCCTCAAGTTCTTTCATGTCTCTCTTCATTTGAGAGACAGTATTCTGCAAGTACAGCATCAACAAGTTTAGGGTTCAATTCAAGAGGTAGCTCCAAGTCGTCAAAAAGTGAACAACTTGGCACTTGGGGGCTACAGGGAGTTCTTTTTCAGCTACAAGTTAGTTCAGGGAGTTCAGGTTTCCAACAAGTTCAGAGGGAAAGACTTATGAGTCCCAAGATGTTGAAGACAACAACTCGGCACTTGGGGGGCTACATGGGTTCAAATTTCAGTATATTCTACACACACTACAGATGGTAGCTCCGAGTTGTGATAGTGGATATTGATAAGTTGGGTGGTGCCCCAAGCGAAGGCGGAATTGTAGCTAGTAGCAGTTTTCCCTCGTTTAACGAACCAAGGTTTATCGAACCAGTAGGACTTTGAAATCAACAACGAGGTGAATGTTGAAGATCTATGGTGCTTAACCTTCAACAGACGTGGACCTGCACACACTCAACCAAAATACTTTGCCCCCAACGGCGGAGAGGTTGTCAATCTCTCCGGTCTCGCGGAACACAAAGCGGTTAATTGTATGATTAAATAGATAAAATATGAAAAGTGACCAGAGGAGTAATGATGATTAAAAGCAAGTAAATAAGGTTGAAAACAATGTAAAAAGATGGTCCGGGGGCCATGGGTTCACTAGTGGAGTCTCTCAAGTAGATAAAATATGCATGTGATGGGTGAACGAATTACAGCTAGGCAATTGACAAGATCATGACACAAACCCAATTTAGCCATGACAAAAAGGACATGATAATATTTATGGAGGCATCACGATAAAGAACAAAGACCGTTGAGTCCAACTACGTCTTTGTCTAAAAAGTCCACCGTGGGATCGTTATCGAGCCTGTCACCTAACGGTATTAAGTTGCAAGCAACAGACAATTGCATTAAGTAAAGTGCATGATGTAATCAATACTAATATCAAAATAGACACTAACACCATTGTTTTACCCTTAGTAGCAACAGCACACCCTCGCCCTTAGACATTTCTGTCACTTGTGCCCAGGAACAAAAGAGGGCATGAACCCACTATCTAGCATAAATACCCTCTCTTGGAGATACACACAATCACTTGGCCAAAGTAACCACGCACATCGGAGAGCATGCAAGAACATAAATTACTCATATAAGAATCATGCACAATCTGAACATAAATTCATAATCCATCGGATCCCAGCAAACACATCACATAGCATTACAATAATCGATCTTGATCATGTTAGGCAGCTCACAAGATCATAAGACATGAAGCACAAGAGAGAGAGACTACCATCTAGCTACTGCCATGGACCCGTAGTCCAAGGTGAGACTACTCACAAATCACCCCGGAGGAAGGCATGACGATGAAGAGCCCTCCGGGATCGATCTCCTCTCCGGCAGAGTGCCGGATCAGCTTCAGATTGGACCCAAACTAGGGTTTTCGGTCACGGCGCGCCGGGGTCGAGTTTCTGGAAAATAATCGCCGCCACGACGTTTTTAGGTTAATTGTGATTTTATAGGAGTCGGAGGGGGCCGAGGAGGTGCCCACTAGGCAGGGGCGGGCCCCACCCACGGGTCCCCCCCAGGCCGCGGCTGGCACCCGCGTGTGCCCTGTGGGTCGCCTCCCAGGCTGCCCTTCGGACTCTGTCTTCGTCTTGGCGTAAAAATAATCCCCGTAAATTTTCGTCCAATTCCGAGAATATTTCCAGAAGTAAATTTCTGAAACAAAACGACAGCAAAAACAGGGAACTGACACTGGGCATCTTGTCAATAGGTTAGTCCGACAAAATGCATAAAAATGATATAAATAACAGTAAAAACATGTGACAATATCACAAAACTAGCATGGATCACTCAAAAATTATAGATACGTTTGAGACGTATCAGCATCCCCAAGCTTAACTCCTACTCGTCCTCAAGTAGGTAAGTGATAACAAATAATTTTTGATGAGACATGCTACCAACACAATCTTGATCACGATAGTAATGCAAAGCACATGAAGTGAATAAGGTGATCCAAAACAATTGTCTATAGTTGACATTAAGAAAACAATGATTAACAAACGCTAGCTAACAAATGCTAGAAACTTTTCATGAAGAAGTGCGTTGGAGACATGAAACCATACATAAGGTTTAGAAAGAAGAATTGCGAATTATGTCTCCAATGTAAAGTATCAATCATTCTTCAAAGCATCTAATTAGTCATTCATGAAAATAGCCAAGCTCAAGTCAGGTGTCCTAATCCATCTACTTCATAAATCAACGGTTTCGAAGTCTACTCAACTAGTGCAAGTAAGAAGTGGCTTTGGCACCATGATTTTATGGCAAAGAGAACAATAATGGAGGTTTGGAAGGTCAAAAAGAAAGGCTCAAACAGTGGAGATGGTAACCACAAGACAGAAGGAAGTCCCGTAGTTGACACTGTATGAGGAGTAGTGATTGCCATGCAACGGATGCACATCGAGCTATAAGTGTATGAAAGCTCTCCAATGGAACTAGTGGGGGTGCATCCAACTTGCTTGCTCATGAAGACCTAGAGCTCACTTGAGGAGGCTCATCCTTAGAATATACAAGCCAAGTTCTATAATGTTAATTCCCCACATAGTTATACAAATGAAAACATGAAAACTCTCTACAATGAAGTGTAGGTGCTACTAGCACAAGTGTGGAATAAAGGATAGTAGTGCTGCCCCCCTCTCTCTTTTATATTTCTCTTTTTTTTATTGTGGCCTCCGTGGCTCTTTTAAATTTTCTCTCATTGGTCTCTTTTAGACTCTTTTATGTGGCCACTTTGGACTCTTTTCAATATGCTCACAGGTAGGGGCAACACTCTATTTTTACAAGATGATCATCACACTTTTGGTACTCATAACTCATAAGACTAATACATGATGTATAAAATAAGATATGCATGATCGAGCGTAGTGTGAAAAAATGTAGAACATGTGGCAAGCCACGCTGCACACTAACTCAAATGATCAAGCAAACTATATGATGATGAAGAACGACATCAAGTCATGTAATGTAATGATGGATGTTGCATGGCAATGTATCTCGGAACGGCTATGGAAATGCCGTGGTAGGTAGGTATGGTGGCTATTTTGAGGAAGATAGTTGGCTTATGTGTAGGAGAACAGGATGAAGTTCTCCCACAGAGTTGGATGTACTCGCGAAGTATGCACCAATCTCAATGTGAGAGAGGGCATTGCGCAGCACCGAAGAGGCTAGCAAAATATGGAAGTGGAAGTGCCAAAAACCAAAGCTCACAATGCATTTCGTATATTGCAAACAACTAGCAGTTTCAATGTTCCACAAATGGTTAGAGACACCCCGAGAGGGATCGTGGCAGCGACACAAGTGCATCGTTGGCTTCCCCGACCATTGCAGTAACTACCCACTAGGGACTTATTTTCAACTTAGTAGAATTCATGACACATTAGCATTGTTGACTTAGGTTGTTTAGTTCAGAAAAGTACAGCTCCATGCTTTAATAACACCTCTCCACTAATCAGCTCTAACACCATTAACCAACACATTTTAACCATTAGTTATTTTAGTGCCTCAAAACAATTGAAGAGTATCAAATTATCCACATAGTGATCTACAAGACTATGCAGGTTTTTTCTATTTCATACTACTGCCACATGCATAGCATTTTTCCGATCTAACACATTAACCAAGCAACCAAAACAACTCTGCAACAAATATAAGTGAAGAACAAGAGAGTTTAACTTAACAACTAGCAGCTCTAAACAAGATAAAAGCTAAAAGCGAGAGCTTACTAGAAAACAGACAGTAGCTAAGAATACTCAAAAAGATATAAGCGAAGCAAAGGAGTATTCAAACGAAAAAGCGGAGCGTGTCTCTCTCCCACACAAATAAAGCTAGGATCCAACAAAGATATGACCAGCAAACAAACAAATAAAACTGAAAGTAAAAATACGCTCCAAGCATAGCACATAATATTTAAAGTGATAAAAACGAAGTTCAACGAAGACGACCTTATGATAGTCGATGAAGATGAGGGGATGCCTTGGGCATCCCCAAGCTTTGACTCTTGATAGTTCTTGATATTCAGAGGGGGTGCCATAGGGGCATCCCCAAGCTTGAGCTTTGATCCATCCTCGATTTATTCATATTCCTCTCATTTGAAACTTAAAAACTCACTTCACACAAAACTTCTCATAATTTGATTAGAGGGTTAGTGCTCATAAATTAAAACGCACATGTGTTCAACTCATGAAAAATTGCAAACCAACTTCATTAAACATTAGCTACAGTTTACTTAGTCTCAATGTGGCACTCCACCCCTAGAGTATCACATATGACGATGGTAAATAGACAAATGCAAAATAAAAGGAGAATTTGTCAAAATCTGAACAGTCTGTAAAGATCGAATTTTTCGAGGAACTTCTGCAGCTCAAATAAAAAAACATGAAACCAACGAAATATATATAAAAGCATCAGGCTTGCTGTCACAAATTATCAGAAAACGATAAAATTCTGGCGATTTTAGGATTTTCGTGCAACAGGCGCACAGAATCTGTTTTTGGACAGCAACACAATACCTCGCACTTTCAATGCATTAGAGGCTAAACTTGGCACAAAAAACTAAAAGAAAAAGATACAATGAATTTGCTACAGAGGTAATAACTTCATGACTCAAGAAAAATAAAAAGCAAACTAAAAGTAAAAGATGGGTTGCCTCCCAACAAGCACTTTTCTTTAACGCCTTTTAGCTAGGCGCAATGCCAAATATCAAGTTTTTTCGGAATCAAATGCATTATCATCTTTCAAGCAAATGTATCATAGATGCATTGGATATTACCAATATAGGGCTGAGAATCACCCTTCTCCTTTCTCTTTGGTTGACAACTCTCATCAAATAGGTTTTGGGGAGCAATCCAACCAAAATTGTCTTCCAATGCATCGGCCATCCCAAGGAGCTTAAATGGTACAGAAATTTCAACTTTCTCCTTTACCTCCGTGTTTCGAGTGTACTTCCTTAGATTTTCATCCCTAACATCCAAAGAATAGTGAATATTAGGATATGAACCAAGAGCACCATAACGAGCAAATATTTTCCTAGCTTCTTTAACTATATCATCAAATTCATGGAAAAGAGTTTCTAATACAAAATCTTTTTCCTCTCCTCTCTCCATGCTATCAAGCTTAAGAAACATTTACTGTAGTATAGGATTTAAATTAATAAACCTCTTCTCTAGACGAGCTACCAAATAAGATATGGCGGAATCATAACTATTAGTTAGCTCAACTATTGATCTTTTATCATGAGTATAGAGTTTGCTAACATAAGTGAGGAATTCTTCAATATTATCTTTTCCAATGACATCCCCACTTCCTACATTAACATCTTTCATAACAAAACTAGAAGGGAACATAGATACTAGATAAAAGATAAACAAAACTGAAATAAAGATTACACTAAATTTTTTGGGGTTTTAAAATTTTGAAACAGGAAAATAAACTAAACGAGATATAAAGCAAGCAAGACAAAAACAAAGTAAAGAGACTGAGAGTATGAGACTCCCCTTGATGTAGCTCCAAATTCCCCGGCAACGGCGCCAGAAAACTGCTTGATGGTGGATATTGATAAGTTGGGTGGTGCCCCAAGCGAAGGCGGAATTGTAGCTAGTAGCAGTTTTCCCTCGTTTAACGAACCGAGGTTTATCGAACCAGTAGGACTTTGAAATCAACAACGAGGTGAATGTTGAAGATCTCTGGCGCTTAACCTTCAACAGACGTGGACCTGCATACACTCAACCAAAATATTTTGCCCCCAACGACGGAGAGGTTGTCAATCTCTCCGGTCTCGCGGAACACAAAGCGGTTAATTGTATGATGAAATAGATAAAATATGAAAAGTGACCAGAGGAGTAATGATGATTAAAAGCAAGTAAATAAGGTTGAAAACAATGTAAAAAGATGGACCGGGGGCCATGGGTTCACTAGTGGAGTCTCTCAAGTAGATAAAATATGCATGTGATGGGTGAACGAATTACAGCTAGGCAATTGAAAAGATCATGACACAAACCCAATTTAGCTATGACAAAAAGGACATGATAATGTTTATGGAGGTATCACGACACAGAACAAAGACCGTTGAGTCCAACTGCGTCTTTGTCTAAAAAGTCCACCGTGCGATCGCTATCCAGCCTGTCACCTAACGGTATTAAGTTGCAAGCAACAGACAATTGCATTAAGTAAAGTGCATGATGTAAGCAATACTAATATCAAAATAGACATTAACACCGCTGTTTTACCCTTAGTACCAACAGCACACCCTCGCCCTTAGACGTTTCTGTCACTCGTGCCTAGGAACAAAAGGGGGCATGAACCCACTATCTAGCATAAATACCCTCTCTTGGAGATACCCACAATCACTTGGCCAAAGTAACCACGCACATCGGAGAGCATGCAAGAACATAAATTACTCATATAAGAATCATGCACAATCTGAACATAACTTCATAATCCATCGGATCCCAGCAAACACATCACATAGCATTACAATAATCTATCTTGATCATGTTAGGCAGCTAACAAGATCATAAGACATGAAGCAAAAGAGAGAGACTACCATCTAGCTACTGTCATGGATCCGTAGTCCAAGGTGAGACTACTCACAAATCATCCCGGAGGAAGGCATGACGATGAAGAGCTCTCCGGGATCGATCTCCCCTCCGGCAGAGTGCCGGGATCAGCTTAAGATTGGACCCCGAACTAGGGTTTTCGGTGACGGCGCGTCGGGGTCGAGTTTCTAGAAAATAATCGCCGCCACGACGTTTTTAGGTTAATTGTGATCTTATAGGAGTCGAAGGGGGCCGAGGAGGTGCCCACAGGGCAGCGCGGGCCCCACCCGTGGGTACCCCAAGCCGCGGCTGGCACCCGCGTGTGCCCCGTGGGTCGCCTCCCAGGCTGCCCTTCGGACTCCGTCTTTGTCTTGGCGTAAAAATAATCCCCATAAATTTTCGTCCAATTCCGAGAATATTTTCAGAAGTAAATTTCTGGAAAAAAAAAGACAGCAAAAACAGGGAACTGGCACTGGGCATCTTGTCAATAGGTTAGTCCGACAAAATGCATAAACATGATATAAATAACAGTAAAAACATGTGACAATATCACAAAACTAGCATGGATCACTCAAAAATTATAGATACGTTTGAGACGTATCAAGTTGTCGCAGGCTAACAACGCGGAGCTTGGGGGCTACTGAAGGATCAGATTTTTTAGTATTAAAGCAGTTGAAATATAAAGTCTTAAGCTCCCAGTCGTCGCATGCTAAGCGACTCGACGCTTTGGGGCTACAGTATGAAGTTCAGTTTTCTTAGCAAGGTGGTTGACACTAAAAGCACCTATCTTAGCCGCCAGTCACCTCAGTTATGTGCTTGGGGGATACTGATATAGAGAAAGTAGTAAATTGCGTAAAGAAAGAAAGAGAAACTTACAGAGTGAATCATCTTGAGGACCATCAGACTCGACAACTCCTCATTCTGCAACCGTGTGGTTTCTTCATTCAGCTTGGAGGCCTCCTCCGATGCCTCCATGAAAGATTTGTTATCACCGATATGAAGCCAACTGTAGTCAGCAGTAATGATGGAGGAAGGATCTAAAGGCCCCTTGGCAGCTTCAGGAGGAGGTGTCTTGGAGGTGCTCGTCAAAACATACTGAGCTCCAGCTTTGGGCTGGGGCTTGGCAGCTGGCGGAGTCGTAACCGTAGGAGGAATTGAGGCAATTGTGACACATGTTGAAACAGGTCTCGGAGGAGTCGCCTTGGTGCTCGTGGATGTGGAGGTCGTAGGAGGAACCTCAGGCTTACGCACTGAGGTAACAGTGGCCGTGTTCTTGGCCTTAGTGGCCTTGGAGGGGCGAGCCCTAAGTTAAAGGTGAAATAAGAAGGAAAGTTAGCATATCAATGAAGTACAGTTAGAGAAGTTGAAAGTAACAACAAGAGCAAAAGAACACATACCCTGCATTAGTATCAATATCAAGGGATGCCTCAGAGTCGGTGGAAGGCATATCGAAGTCGGAATTGTAGGAGTCGGTAGCGGTAGGGGGAGAAGCAGATGGAGACTTGTGCTTGCGAGGACTTGAAATCACCAGTGGACCATCAGCTAGTCTACTGCTTCGGAGCTTCCTATTCTTCGCAGCCTCAACGCCCTGCGTTGGCTTGTCATCTTTAGTAATTGGACTTCTAGTTGAGAAAAGGCATGAGAAGGGCACCTTTGCAATGCCGGTCCGACCCCTCTTCTTGGTGTTCTTCGAAGGAGTTGGGGCCGGGTCCTTGTCACTTGACAACTCCCCTGAAGAAGTCGACGCGCAGCAGGAGGGTTCGAGTTGGAGGGACCCTTACCAGTGACGACAGGAGCTTCAGGCGAAGACTCCTGGTTCTCTCACTACAAGAAATGGGATATTTGTTGACGAAAACCCCGGTGACGAAAATGCATACCGTCAAGGATGTGTCCTTATAGGTGACGAATTCATCTTTCGTCACGCATTTACGGTAATGCTTGACGGTATGATTTTTCGTCAACAAAAATCGTCACCCATTAACTAACCGGGAAGGGCTTCCATGGTCTCTGTTAATAGGTGACGAAATCAAAGATCATGGTGTATGTAAACCATGATTTGAATATAATATGGACCCACGTGGCAGGTAAAAAATACTAAGTTACTTTATTAAATGTTATTAGTTTTATATATCATGCGTGACCCGCTTGTCAGGAACATATTTAATTAAGTAAAAATTGTGGTTCGAAAGAATCGAACCCAGGGCTTTGGCGTGACCGAACCGGAGTGTTACCGCTGAGGTAGATATGGAATTTTGATTTTGGTCCGTAACTAGTCTATTTGATATATACATTAGGGCAACATATTTATATGAATGGTGTGATCTAGATGTTACGAGATAATAATTTCCTTACTAACTCTTTCGGCCGTGGATGTCCCTTTTAAGTCGAGCCGCTAGCAGACACGTCCAATCTAGGCGATCTTGCTAACCGACGAATCGACTTTGGTTGTCGTCGAGGTGAGAAGAAATCCGTGAAGGCTCCTTTGTGGGGGCGGCGAGCCGCATCATCGGTGAGTTATCCTGATTGTCCGTTAGGTCTAGATTTTTTTATCAGTTGTGATGATCTGTTGTGAAGAACGTTGCCATGTTCTCAACTGAATTGTAGGCAATGGATCGAAGTTGGATAACTGATGGCACTAAGAAGATGACAACAAAGTACATGAAAGGTGTTAGGGATTTCATCAAGTTTGCGCGAGAACACTTGGACAATACAGATGAACCAATCTTGTGCCCTTGCAAGGACTGCCTAAATCTGATACGTCAGGATATAAAAACAGTCAAGGATCACTGCAATTGTTCAGGTATGTCCATGACGTATACAAGGTGGACTAGACATGGGGAAGGTTTTAGTGATGATGAAGGGCGGGATAGAAACGATGATGGTGCGTATGATAGTGACAATGATGGAGAGGAAGACAATGGTGACTGTTATGTTGATGATTCGTCTACTATGATTGATGAACTGCAGAAGTCTGGAAATAAAGGTCCTAACCTGCCGAATTTGTATGCTAATCTAATTGAGGCAGCCAAAAAGAACTTCATGAGGGATCCACCACTTTCACTAGGATGTCGTTCATTATTAAGCTTCTTCATGTCAAATCATACACCCGGATATCAAACAGAGGATTCGATATGTTACTTCTGGTTTTACGTGCAGCTTTGCCACATGTGGACTTTCCCAAATCCTATGCTGATGCTAAGAGTGTTCTTTCTGATGTTGGGCTTGGTTATGAGACAATTCATGTATGCAGGTTTGATTGTTCTTTATTTTGGGGAGATCACAAGGACGATACGCACTGCCATGTTTGTGGATTATCAAGATATAGAGACCCTACTGGAAAAAAGAAAATCCCTCACAAGGTGTTAAGGTACTTTCCTATGATTAAAAGGTTGCAGAGACTATTTGTTAAAAAGGAAATGTCGACACATACTAGATGGCACAAAGAGAAGAGGGTTGTTGAGGCCAATGTACCGAGGCACCCTGCTGATGGTGAGGCATGAAAGCACTTTGATGACAGGTTTGATTGGTTTGCTAAAGATCCTCGTAACATAAGACTAGGTTTTGCCACAGACGGCTTCAGTCCCTTTGGAAGTATGACTAATCCTTACATTATGTGGCATGTTTTTGTCATTCCTTACAACTTCCCACCATGGATGTGCATGGATCAATCCAATTACATGATGGCATTGCTAATCCCCGGAAAGTATTCCCCAGGGAAGGATTTTCATGTATTTATGTAGCCACTGATTAAAGATATGATGGAGCTATGGAGTGGTGTGCAGACATTTGATGCATTAACAGAGGATTATTTCCCATTGCATGCTGCGTTTCTTTGGTCAATTCATGATTATCCTGGATATGCCACTATGTCAGGCCGAAGCACAAGAGGATTTCATGCGTGTGTGCATTGCGAGGAGAATCCTTGCTATGAATCTTTGAAAAACAAAAATGGATATATTGGGCATCGGCGATTTCTTCATCAAGATCACCCATACAGGAGAAGCAGACTTTTCAATGGTAAAACTGAGTTTAGAGATCCACCAAGGAGGTACACACCCAAAGAAGTAGCTGAGAAGGTAGAAAGGGTTAAGGATTTTGAACATGGGAAAATCCAATAAGTAGAAAGCGGAAGCGTGCAGCTGTACCCGGTGAACCAACATGGCACCTGAAAGTCAGCTTACATCATGTACCGTACTGGATAGAACTTAAGTTAGCTCACAACTTAGATGTGATGCATATTGAGAAGAACATATGTGACAATATTGTTGGTACACTACTTGAACTTGAGGGCAGGAATAAGGATACTGTTAGTGCTAGAATGGATTTGAAGAAATTCAAAATCAGGGAGAAGTATTGGTTGAAGAAAATTGTGAAGGATGGTGATGATGCACAAGTAACTTATGCCAAGCCCCCTGCACCGTGGACGCTTTCGAAGGAACAGAAGAAACATTTGTGTAGGTATTTGGCAAACACCAGGTTCCCAGATGGTTATTGCACAAACTGGGGAAGATGTGTGGATATTGATGGCTGTAAGGTTACCGTTATGAAGACGCATGATTGCCACATACTTCTGCAGCGAGTGTTGCTGGCTGGGCTCAAGGGAATTGCATCTAAGGAAATTTATTAGACTATTGCAGAGCTAGGAAGATATTTCAGGGATATGTGTGCCAAAACCCTGAGAGTTGATGTGCTCAATCGATTGAAGGTTGAAATTGTTGTGATCCTATGCAAACTTGAGAAGCTCTTCCCCCCTGCTTTTTTTGATGTAATGGTGCACTTAGCTATTCATCTTCCCGATGAGGCTCTTTTGAGGGGGCCTGTTCATTATGGTTGGATGTATCCAGTTGAGAGAAGATTAGGTTATCTAAAGTCGATGGTCCGTAACAAAGCAAGGCCCAAAGGTTCTATCGCAGAGGGCTACATTGTTGATGAGTGTTTGATTTTTTGCTCAAGATTTTTCAAGGATGACACAGAAACAAAATTTAACAAAGATGATAGGAACCAGGACGTACGGAGAAAACCTGATCGTGATGAGATGGAATTATTTTCAGTTGGAGCTAAAGGTCTTGGGAAATCCATTTTGAAAGAATTTGACAAAATGGTTTGGTATGTGCTGAACAACTGTGACGATGTACAATGTTATATCAAGTAAGTAGTTAGCTTCACTTTACTAACTATTTCTCAAGGTTGCAAACTTAATTGTCTTGTATGTCATATGTGTTTTTTTGTTTGTTGCAGTGAATTCCGACAAGAATTGAGAGGTAGGGGTGTGCGTGACAACGAGGAGACGGTTCAGAGAGAATTTGCAGGTTGGTTTGCAAACCATGTGAGACAGTTGGACAATGCATCAGAAGATTTGAAGTCTCTAGCTGCTGGGCCAGACCGGCGTGTAGTAGTATACCCTGGTTGCAACGTAAAGGGTGCTAGGTTTCGCACGCTTAGTCGGGATAAAGACCTGAAGACTCAAAATTCTGGCGTAGCGACTAAGGGATCTTTTGGTGATGGAGATGAGAGCAATTTCTATGGTGTTCTGCAAGAAGTTCTTCAACTGCAGTACAGGACTAACAAGCATGGCGACAGGTCTGTGTACTTGTTTCGTTGTGACTGGTTCGACCTTGCGGGCAGGGGTTCCAAGATAAAAGATGATGGTTATTTTAAAAGCGTTAACACTTCTGTCATATGGTTCAAGAATTCACCATTCATATTGGTCAGTCAAGATGAAACATGCTTCTATTTGGAGGATACAAAGTTTGGTCATCCGTGGAAAGTGGTGCAGAAGTTTAGCCATAGACACGTGTATGATGTTCCAGAATTAGAAGTTGCTAACGATGATGCATTTGTACGGAATGAAGACGCATACCAGGAGGATGAAGGTTCAGTGGACCATACATTTAATGATGTTGTGGACCTAGACGAGGAAGCAAATGTGGAAGAAGAGGACGATGATCATCGTGCTGATGAAGTTGTACATATTCATGATGCTCGTACAATTCGTGAACTCGAGCATGAGGAAGACAGTCCCAACGCTGACATGGATATGAGCGAAGATGAACAAGTTTTCATATTGGAAGAGAACATAAATGATGACGAGGGAAAAACTTCAGATATAGATAGTGATGTAGATTGAATAGAAACGTGTAATGCATACATCTATATGTTTTGTTCCAAACATTTTAAATGTTCTGATTTTGATGTTTACGATCTCAAACTTGGCATTGAATTATCCAGAAGGGTTTAAGAACAAATTAATATAAGCTTAAATATGGACAGATGTAAGAAAAGCCAACATGTAGGTAACATAACTTCGACAATGGTTTTAATTAATCGACACTTGACAGGATTACAACCAGCAGCACGATCTGACTAAATATTGTTTCAACACAAGCAAATTCGACAATCGCATAATGAGTCTTAACACTGAATTTAAACCTAAAGGGGCTGCATAGTTGGACACACGGGCACCATGAATCACTGACTAGCTACTCCAGATCAATTTCAGGCACATGGGAAGCAAACAAGTAAACCCCTGCATTTCCCAGGTAAAGCAAGAACAACATCTTGTCACCCATCTGAAGGTGTTTTTCCTTGTCCATGAACTCCTTCCAGCCACTAACGCAGAGACGACCAGCGTCAGAAGAAATTGCGTAGGACGCACGCACCAAAGTTCTGGGATGGCACACAATCTTGATTGCACCATATTGTTCCATATATGTAGGAACCAAACGGCTAGGGATTTTCTGTTCCAACACTAGAGACATAGTTTAGTTACACATGTATGCAATGTAGCTCGCAAACTTAATGAAATGATATGATCTACTGCTTACCATGTGTTTGTTGTAATTTTCACTGTTTGTCCAATTCATAGTATGCAGCATTGGGACAACTACTGCTCCTTGATCATAATCTCCAGCATTGTGGTACCCAACAAGGTAGTCCAAGTTGTCCACCTGAAGAATGACGGTATGCATCATCCTCCAATTTATCATTGTTCCATCAGTAGCACTTAGTGAGTCAACAATGTCACGCTTCGTACGGGACAACTGGTAGTAAGCTGCATAATTAAAATAATTGGCATAAGATGGAATAATTAATATTATCAATCATTCTGTCAAAAGGTGGAAAATTACCTGGATGGATTAGTGGTTCAGTTCCAGTTAGTACAAGAGTATCCTGACCAGAAGGGTTAATTTTGAAAATTAACTCCATACCAACCTTAAAATTGTACACTCTAGCAAATTCGTTCCAAAATCTTCCGTTGATATAGGTTCTGCCAGCTCTGTTGGTAACATTAACAACAAATGCATGGCCATGTTTGGTTCTAAGTGCACCTTCAAAAGTTGTCCTATGGGAGGTCTGGACACCATACATCTCAAGGAAATACGGTCTAAAGTAGCAAGGGATGACCTAAATTCAGTAGAGTTAATAGAAAAGTAAGTTAACTATTCTGAAAATTCAGTAAGACAGAAGTACTGATTGTATAACATTAATTGTTTGTACTTTTTCGTACAACTAGTAGATGATTTAGTTGATCTGCACTAGAAACATGTGAACGTTACACATCGTATCATATTAGGACCTTCAAGAATCAGAAATTGCATGTAGCTACACTAAAACTCATATGAACGTAAACCATAAAAAAGCAGTTAATATATATGGTGAACAACAATTATTACACACATCTGAATAATAGTACGAAACTAGCAATAACTACTAGGATCACGTGTTAAACTTTGATGTGGCGGCGAAATAAAACATCTGAATGAATTATAAACTTATAATTGCATGTACCGTCTTCTCCTCAAAACCCTCTTTTAGTGTTTGCACGAAAAACCCTAACGACATTCCCCCTCCGCCACACATCCCCTTCTTGTCAAAGCAAACTGGACACTGAAAAAATATGAAGAAATATTACAAATCGGAAACAACGATCGCGAAACGTAGATGTTATTTACGTACTCCTTTGTTCAGCGCCATCCTTGGTCTCTACGCAGAGCGAGAGTCTTACAGACTTCGGCGGCGAGAGATGTGGCTAGATGTTGCGGCGAGAGACGTGGCGAGATCTGGCGGCGGCTAAGGAGGACGTGCTATGATGGCCAGTTATTTGGTGGAGTAAATAGCGGTAGGTCAAACGGAGAGGCAGAGGGGCGGTGCTGGGTTTTGACGTGACAACACGATGGGACGCGGGGGCCCACTAGTCAGTTGGACTGCACGTCACGCGTCAAGACCCGCGACGGTCCAGCGGTTAACACGGAGTAACGGGGAGGAATATTATTTAGGGTTAATTATCAGGTTGCCCTCAGATGTGTCCATGACCTCAGTTCTACCCTCAGTCGCAAATGGCCTTATTTAGGGTTATTAATATTTTATATTAGCACGGATGAACATGGGACATATATACCCAAGCACAAACATGGCTACCACATTACATATAGAGGGGCCCGACCCACATTACACATTACATATATTAAACTAAAAAAAGAAAAATTACATTTCATATATGGCCCTAAATATAAAGGGCCCTAAACCCTAACCCTACCCATTGGCGCCCCTTCGTCTGCGGGCACTTCGTCTGCGGGCCCTAAACCCTAACCCTACCGCCGCCGCCCTCCACTCCTCCGCCCTGTCCGCCATCTCGGCGTTGGACAAGGCCCGGCGATTGTCCTCCCGGAGCCGCTTCATGGCCCTGTCCCAGTGTTTCGGGGCGGGGCGCCACTCCCTCGCCGCCTTCTTCTCCTCGGCGGCGAGTTCCTTCTTCTCCTTCTTCTCTAGGATGGCGAGGCGGCGGCGGATGGCATTGTCGGAGCGGTTGGCGATCTTCTTGACCTCGTCGGGGTCGGGGTTGTGGACGAAGGGGCTCTCCGACTCGACGGGGGCGGTGCATCGCCCGCGTCGCTGGCGACGCCCAGGCCTCGGAGGTTCCTCCTCCGCCTCCTCCCACCAGTGGCGACGGTTTGGGTGGTTGTCCTCGTCGCTGACGGACTCGGGGCTGGAAGGGAGAGACAAGGTCGACATGGTGGTAGAGGGAGGAGGAGGCAATGGGGCTGGAGAGGGATGAGAAGAAGGGAAGTTGGATTGGCACTATTTAAAGACGCGATGAGGCGTGCGAATTAATTGGGGTGGATGAAGAAGCAACGGGCGCAACTGTGTGAAATAAAGGCCGTGTGAAAGCGTAGGATTAGGCTTCGTAGTACGTGCGACGTGACCCTGCATGCGTGCATTAACGCAGAGGTGAAAGCAAGTCCAAAGTCTCACGCACTAGCCTGCAGAAAACCTCTGCGTTAACTAGCTGTGCAGCACAACGGAGACCGACCGAGGAAGCAAGGTGCACAACGGACCAACGCCTGCATTAATGGAAAGAGATGAAAAAACTGCCAAAGTCTGCCCCTCTTTGCATTAATTCTACACTCGGGGCAGGTAACATTTGAGGTTTCACAAGTGTTTTCAGACAAAAATTTTAAATTTGAATTTGGTACATGAATGTGACTACAATTACTCAGTCCCACTTGTTCATGATGATTTTACATTGAATCTTTGAAGTGAAGGTTGCTTGAAAAAGAGCCGTTCACCCATATGATCGATGTCGGTGCACCCATGGGTGGATCCAACCAACATGAGGTTTCACAAGTGTTTTCAGACAAAATCTCACAGTGATGAACAATAACATGTATGTGGGATGTGTTATCACAAAAACCTCATATGCAAAGCTTTTACAACTTCCGTGTTCGACGATTCGACCGTTATGCCCAAAATGCCCTTACTCGTGTAAATTCACATCAAACTACACCAAACCTCATGAAATTTTTAAATTTGAATTTCGTACATGAATGTGACTACATTTACTCAGTCCCACTTGTTCATGATGATTTTACATTGAATTTTGCATTTTTTGTGAGTTTTACTCATTTCCTGTCATTTTTCATCGAAAAAAATTAACAAACACCTACAATTGTTAGAAAAATCTGAAACTCCTCAAACACACACCTACCCTTCATGACCACTCATAAAAAATTTTCAGCTCAGTCTGAATCTTTGAAGTTAAGTTGCTTAAAAAAGAGCCGTTCACCCATATGAGTCGGTGACCCATGGGTGGATCCAACCAACATGAGGTTTCACAAGTGTTTTCAGACAAAATCTCACAGTGATGAACAATAACATGTATGTGGGATGTGTTATCAACAAAAAAGCTCATATGCAAAGCTTTTTACAACTTC
>QRDG01000142.1:175181-345663 GCA_012064385.1 Puccinellia tenuiflora
CGAAAAAAATTAACAAACACCTACAATTGTTAGAAAAATCTAAAACTCCTCAAACACACATACCTACCCTTCATGACCACTCATAAAAATTTTCAGCTCAGTCTGAATCTTTGAAGTTAAGCTTGCTTGAAAAAGAGTCGTTCACCCATATGATCGATGTCGGTGACCCATGGGTGGATCCAACCAACATGAGGTTTCACAAGTGTTTTCAGACAAAATCTCACAGTGATGAACAATAACATGTATGTGGGATGTGTTATCACAAAAAACCTCATATGCAAAGCTTTTACAACTTCCGTGTTCGACGATTCGACCGTTATGCCCAAAATGCCCTTACTCGTGTAAATTCACATCAAACTACACCAAACCTCATGAAATTTTTAAATTTGAATTTTGTACATGAATGTGACTACATTTACTCATGGGCTTGAGCAAACCGTACAACTCAACCGAGAAAACCATCAGTTGAAGCATAGGTGATGTGATCCCAGTATAGTTCTTTGTTGTCTACAAATGAAATTTAGATTTATTTTCATGCGTCTCATTCATTTTCTGGTCTTTTTAATTAAAATAAACATGTACAGTTACATTTTCAGAATAATCTTTTTTCTTCTCGGCAAAATGTTGTTCCCCTCCAAATTGTACTAAGACGGCTGCTAAAACTGCCCAAATTTTTTCGTTCCCTCCACTCCTCCCGCGCACCCCACCTATCAAATATTTCGCCCTCCCTTATATACGTCGTGCCTCTCCCCCATGATTTACTAGCATCTTAACTCCCACCCCTAGACCTCATCCTCTTGTGCTCACCCAGATCCGGTGTCTTCGCCGCACGGTTCTTCCATCTCGCATCTATCTCCATGGTCGTCGCCATGGCCGGCAGTCGTCGAGCCGTTAGGGGGAACGATCATCGCGCACAGACGCCGAAGAAGGGACCCAGCTCGGGGAACGATCGTCGTGCACAGACGCCGAAGAAGGGACCCAGGTCGAAGACACTCCAAGGTAAATCTGTCGGTGATCGGCTTCTTGTTTTGTTTTTCGGATGCTACGATCGAGAGATCGGTTTTTTGGTTTTCGATTGGATCGATTTGTCCTATATCTAGATCTTGCATACTTGATAGATCAGGGCATGATAGCATTGAGTTGTAGGTGTGTTCGTACATACCACATGATTGGATTGATTTGTTCCGAAGGATATACGATCCAATCGCCGACATCATACGTAGGGTTTATCGATTTTGTTCCGTACACAATCATGCCGTGCTGCTATACAATCTTTGCCATCCCGCATCGTAGACTCTTATTTTTTTCAATCATTTGCTGCTATACAATCTTTTGTGTGGACACTTATTTGCTGTTTTCTATGGAATTGGCCCCATCTTATGTTTAGTTAACGCTCCTCTCTTCCGATTATTTCAGCGGGGACAGAAAAACCCGTCAAGTCGGCATATGAGCTTCAAAAGGACAGAGAAATGCAAGAAAATCTTCTACGCATGACAAAAATTTGGCGGAAAAATATGGACAAGGCCACGAAATTCAGAAAGATTTCTCTGGTTTTGCACGTTCATTAGTGTATGGTGGGCTACAAATAGGAACAAGTAACAATCAAAAGGGCACAGACTACCAAGACAAGGAGGTCGAAGAGGACCCTTCGTACCAACCGAATCCAGAAGAGATAGCTGCTGCAGAGGATGATCTTCATTCAGATGAGGATCAGCGCACTGTCGGCAAAACTTCATCTCAGGTCTGTGGAACTATTTTTGAACTCTGATAGCAAATACATGCTAAATGTTTCCTACTAATTTGGCCTCTACTTTGCTTGCAGATAGTTCCTGGTTCTGCAACAGTTGCAAAGAAGAAGCATTCCAGACCAGAAGTTCCACCATCCAACATTGCAACGAAGATCAAGGGCAACAACTGAAACTGAAGCTGGCCATCTGATGAGCCCACGGCCACTGCTGGGCAGAACACTGAAGGAGCACCCTCAACTAACCAGATCATGACATCTGGAGGCAGCAACTCATCTCCTGAGGACAATCAAATTGTAAACTTTGAACGGCAAGGTATGAAAGTTTGTAAAAACTACACACTGTACCGCATATTTTCATATAAAAGATAATCATTTCATCTCTCTTATTTCAGAGACATTGACAGCATCTGGCCGTACTAAGAGAAAGAGAGGTGGACGCAGACCTACTATGGGCCATGGACTACATGAGTACACAAGAAGAAATGGTGGCACTAAGATGCAAATTGACTTCACTGCCGGTGTAAGGAGACCCAAGGATTATATCCAGTCAGCAAAGCTGAGCAGTGAGGTTGGTATTCACATCCGTGCCAAAATGCCGCTTGCAACACACTGGACACAGTACAAGAAAGATAAAACTCTCCAACATGTCATTCCTCATGCTATAAATACAGTAGCGGTGAGTCCAGTACAATCTCGGTTTAACCTAATTATTATGCTACATGATCAACCTTCTAAGAATCTACTGATTAATGCATCACTATTTGCAGGGAAAGTTTACTATGGACAGAAATGATGAGGTGGCCCAAGATGTGTGCACTGATATGCTGCAAGTTAGTATTCGGCAGTTCCGATATAGGCTTAAGAAGGAGTATTGGCCCAAAATTAAAGATCTCACACTGGAGCAAGCATATCTGAAGAAGCCAGATCATGTAGAAGAGAAAAGCTGGAAAGAACTGGTGAACAGATGGTTTGATGAGAAGTACCAGGTACATAAATCTTATTCCTTTCAATAACAGCTACTGAAATCTTACATTTCTCTGATCTGATAAATAAAATGCATGTACTGAACATAGGGAGTGTGTTTAACAAATGGAAAGAACAGAGAAGCTGTGAAACAGTTCCATACCACTGGATCTCGAAGCTATGTTGCTCATTGGGAACATGTAGTAAGTGTTCTGAACTTCCCCATACAGTTTATACTTCTGTCATACACAGTACACAATGGTAATGTGCATTCTACATTTTTGCAAGCAGAAGGCTAAGCAGCAGGAAGAAGAAACCTCTCCAATTGAATTTTTTAGAATGACACACACTAACAAGGATAACATTATGAGTGCTGAAGCAAAAAGTGCATATGTAAGAAATATTTCATATTAGCACAATTTTATATATTCCAGTTTTGTATGTTGTCCATGCAATGATTGTAATCTTTATGCAGGACAAAATGGTGGAAAAAAAGCGGCGCCACGCAATGAAGATGAACCTGAATTGACTGATTTGCAATTGTTCAGCTAGTTCTCAGCGAGAAAAGCCCATCCACCACCTGCAACAGCACATTCCTACCAAGATTGGGCGTCGCAACAAGCTCCAGGAAGTCGTCTGTTTCAGCTACACGCATCCGAGAGCTACAACAAAGACTGGCAGATCAAGAGCAAAACTCCATACAGGCAGCTGAAAGGTACCACCGTGAGATGCAGGCAAGACTGCAAGAACAAGATCAAAAATTTGTAAGAGATCAGGAAGAAGCAGGAGGAAGAACTTGAAGCTCCGAAGAAAGCCCAAGAAGAAAAGACTCTGGCTTATGAAAAGAGGCAGTCAGAAATGGATGCCGTGCTGAATTTGCTCTTGAGGACATCCCATCAACCATCCATGACAGAATCCCAGAGCAACTAATCAATTGCACCGCCATCATACAACATTCTTAATCATAGGTCNGTTCATGATGATTTTACATTGAATTTTGCATTTTTTGTGAGTTTTACGCATTTCCTGTCAATTTTCAAACCGTACAACTCAACCGAGAAAACCATCAGCCAAGGCATAGGTGATGTGATCCCAGTATAGTTCTTTGTTATCTACAAATGAAATTTAGATTTATTTTTCATGCGTCTCATTCATTTTCTGGTATTTTTAATTAAAATAAACATGTACAGTTACATTTTCAGAATAATTTTTTTCTTTCTCGGCAAAATGTTGTTCCCTCCAAATTGTACCAAGACGGCGGCTAAAAGGCACAAAATTTTTCGTTCCCTCCACTCCTCCCGCGCACCCCACCTATCAAATATTTCGCCCTCCCTTATATACGTCGTGCCTCTCCCCCATGATTTACGAGCATCTTAACTCCCATCCTCTCGTGCTCACCCAGATCCGGTGTCTTCGCCGCACGGTTCTTCCATCTCGCATCTATCTCCACGGTGGTCGCCATGGCCGGCAGTCGTCGAGCCGTCAGGGGGAACGATCATCGCGCACAGACGCCGAAGAAGGGACCCAGCTCGGGGAACGATCGTCGCGCACAGACGCCGAAGAAGGGACCCAGGTCGAAGACACTCCAAGGTAAATATTTCGGTGATCGGCTTCTTGTTTTGTTTTTCGGATGCTATGATCGAGAGATCGGTTTTTTGGTTTTCGATTGGATCGATTTGTCCTATATCTAGATCTTGCATACTTGATAGATCAGGGCATGATAGCATTGAGTTGTAGGTGTGTTCGTACATACCACATGATTGGATTGATTTGTTCCGAAGGATATACGATCCAATCGCCGACATCATACGTAGGGTTTATCGATTTTGTTCCGTACACAATCATGCCGTGCTACCATCCCGCATATCGTAGACTCTTATTTTTTCAATCATTTGCTGCTATACAATCTTTGCGTGGACACTTATTTGCTGTTTTCTATGGAATTGGCCCCATCTTATGTTTAGTTAACGCTCCTCTCTTCCAATTATTTTAGCGGGGACAGAAAAACCCATCAAGTCGGTATATGAGCTTCAAAAGGATAGAGAGATGCAAGAAAATCTTCTACGCATGACAAAAATTTTGACGGAAAAATATGGAATAGGCCACGAAATTCAGAAAGATTTCTCTGGTTTTGCACGTTCATTAGTGTATGGTGGGCTACAAATAGGAACAAGTAACAATCAAAAGGGCACAGACTGCCAAGACAAGGAGGTCGAAGAGGACCCTTCGTACCAACCGAATCCAGAAGAGATAGCTGCTGCAGAGGATGATCTTCATTCAGATGAGGATCAGCGCACTGTCGGCAAAACTTCATCTCAGGTCTGTGGAACTATTTTTGAACTCTGATAGCAAATACATGCTAAATGTTTCGTACTAATTTGGCCTCTACTTTGCTTGCAGATAGTTCCTGGTTCTGCAACAGTTGCACAGAAGAAGCATTCCAGACCAGAAGTTCCACCATCCAACATTGCAACAAGATCAAGGGCAACAACTGAAACTGAAGCTGGGCCATCTGATGAGCCCACGGCCACTGCTGGGCAGAACACTGAAGGAGCACCCTCAACTAACCAGATCATGACATCTGGAGGCAGCAACTCATCTCCTGAGGACAATCAGATTGTAAACTTTGAACGGCAAGGTATGAAAGTTTGTAAAAACTACACACTATACCGCATATTTTCATATAAAAGATAATCATTTCATCTCTCTTATTTCAGAGACATTGACAGCATCTGGCCGTACTAAGAGAAAGAGAGGTGGACGCAGACCTACTATGGGCCATGGACTACATGAGTACACAAGAAGAAATGGTGGCAGTAAGATGCAAATTGACTTCACTGCCGGTGTAAGGAGACCCAAGGATTACATCCAGTCAGCAAAGCTTAGCAGTGAGGTTGGTATTCACATCCGTGCCAAAATGCCGCTTGCAACACACTGGACACAGTACAAGAAAGATAAAACTCTCGAACATGTCATTCCTCATGCTATAAATACAGTAGCGGTGAGTCTAGTACAATCTCGGTTTAACCTAATTATTATGCTACATGATCAACCTTCTAAGAATCTACTGATTAATGCATCACTATTTGCAGGGAAAGTTTACTATGGACAAAAATGATGAGGTGGCCCAAGATGTGTGCACTGATATGCTGCAAGTTAGTATTCGGCAGTTCCGATATAGGCTTAAGAAGGAGTATTAGCCCAAAATTAAAGATCTCACACTGGAGCAAGCATATCTGAAGAAGCCAGATCATGTAGAAGAGAAAAGCTGGAAAGAACTGGTGAACAGATGGTTTGATGAGAAGTACCAGGTACATAAAACTTATTCCTTTCAATAACAGCTACTGAAATCTTACATTTCTCTGATCTGGATAAATAAAATGCATGTACTGAACATAGGGAGTGTGTTTAACAAATGGAAAGAACAGAGAAGCTGTGAAACAGTTCCATACCACTGGATCTCGAAGCTATGTTGCTCATTGGGAATATGTAGTAAGTGTTCTGAACTTCCCCATACAGTTTATACTTCTGTCATACACAGTACACAATGGTAATGTGCATTTTACATTTTGCAAGCAGAAGGCTAAGCAGCAGGAAGAAGAAACCTCTCCAATTGAATTTTTTAGAATGACACACACTAACAAGGATAACATTATGAGTGCTGAAGCAAAAAGTGCATATGTAAGAAATATTTCATATTAGCACAATTTTTATATATTCCAGTTTTGTATGTTGTCCATGCAATGATTGTAATCTTTATGCAGGACAAAATGGTGGAAAAAAAAAACAGCGCCACGCAATGAAGATGAACCTGATTTGACTGATTTGCAAATTGTTCAGCTAGTTCTCAGTGAGAAAAGCCCATCCACCACCTGCAACAGCACATTCCTACCAAGATTAGGCGTCGCAGCAAGCTCCAGGAAGTCGTATGTTTCAGCTACACGCATCCGAGAGCTACAACAAAGACTGGCAGATCAAGAGCAAAACTCCATACAGGCAGCTGAAAGGTACCATAGTGAGATGTAGGCAAGACTGCAAGAACAAGATAAATTTTTTGAAGAGATTAGGAAGAAGCAGGAGGAAGAACTTGAAGCTCTGAAGAAAGCCCAAGAAGAAAAGACTCTGGCTTATGAAAAGAGGCAGTCAGAAATGGATGCCGTGCTGAATTTGCTCTTGAGGACATCCCATCAACCATCCATGACAGAATCCCAGAGCAACTAATCAATTGCACCGCCATCATACAACATTCTTAATCATAGGTCTTTTAATTTCTTTGTGTTCTGTACCCAATTGTAATCTTTCAGATGAATCTTTCGATCTGTGAGACACATACCGACTACGTGTGCCACCATTATCTTATGATATTTTTTTTATATATTTTGCCAGTTATTTTGTTTCCAAAATTTCGCAAATAATTCAAATGTTCTCAAATTTTGATAAATTCGAAAGGTGACGGAAAATGTCACAACGTCACCATTAAATGAAACCACGTGGCACAAATTGTGGGCCCACTTGTCAGAATTTTGTGGGTCCCACCAGTCAGCATTATTGGGACCCATATGTCGGCAACAACCTGGTCCCACTTGTCAGAATTTTGTGGATCCCACCGGTCAGAATATTGTGGGTCCACCTTGTCATAATATTTTGTGGGTCCCACAAGTCAGCACCATGCCGGTCCCACATGACAGATATCCACGTCAGCGCCGTCGGACCCATGTTGTCAGCAGCCAAATGGGACCCACATGTAAGGCCACGTATGCTTTTTTGGACCAATCAGAAACTTGACAACATTTAGATATTGACGAAAGTTCCAATTGTCCGTGACAAATCTGTCTGTCAACAATCAACCTTCAACGTTGACGAATTTGCAGGTCGTCACCATCAAACGTTTGACGTTGACGAAAAAATGACGGAGCTTTGTTGACGAACCCCGTGACGATCAAATTTCGTCACCTCGATGAAATCCTTCACGAAAATTGGCCAACACATGACGAAAGTGATTTGTTAACAAAAATATCATCCTTTGTAGTGCATTTGGTTCTGGGAGTCGGGCATGTGTTGGGCAGAAGTTTGCAATTCTTGGTATTTCTATGTTGATTGCTTCTCTTCTCCTGACCTACGAGGTTTGTCGTGATAACTGTTATTATGCTTACTCTTCTTATATGTCTGGTGCACGCGCCGATTTCCTTGGTATCTGTTCATATGAGCTCTGTATTTACATGACATGCAAAAGCTTTGCATATCTTATTCATATGAGCTTCATAAAGTCTAGTAAGAAACTGTCCAAATCGTTAGCAGCTGTTTAGGAGATTGTAGAATCTGATTGACTAACTAGATGGGATGTTACTGTCTTGAACTATACAGTATTATCTCTTGTAAGTATGTATTCTAAAATTCTACTACCTTCGAATGCATTCAAATTTAGACAAAGAAATGACATCTTTTTGGGACGAAGGGAGTAATATTAATCTGGAACTCTACTTGCAGGTGCAGCCTCAACCACCTTTAACCAAAGAAATGGACTTGGCAGTTGACAGCAACAACCTTCGCCATCTTCCAAACCCCAAAATCATCCTCACAAAAAGGAAGATCTGAAGCAAGAGTCCAACAAACAAACTTTGACGGCGCCTTACCTTATATATTTACATACTTTGTTTGACTGGTGTTACACCAGGATATGATCTCTGGTTTGCTCTCCTACACGTCTTTTCAACCGAGCTGAGGTTTGGAATAGGTGCTACTTTGCGACGTGAGGTTTTTTTCTCCAGGTTTTTTACAGCCCTGATGAGCTTTGTTACTCCCTAGTTGTTATTAGCGTTTTGAGGCGCTCTGCAGGGCTGTGAGACCACCGGAGGTGTTTGCCAACGTGCATATAAACCAATAGTTTTATGTTTTTCGATGTTTACTCCTCCCTCGGAGGACTGTCATATCTGACCAATGTACCACGACATATTGTACGATGTATTGTAAACAAAATTGTACATTATATATGTGGTCAGGATCTTGTTGCTTCAGCAGCAAATGCCGGGTTTACATGTTTGTGTTTTAATGCAACATCATGTTGACCGGTAAGTACTGATAGGGATTGAAACTTGTAAGTTCATTTTAGGGTGACGGTTCTTGATCAGTTATCTCTGCTAAAGCTGGTTGCAGGGCTTGCGTATGTGAGAAGTGAGGACCTCAGACAAAATAAGAGTTTGGAAGCCAATCCCAAATCAACACCTCCAAAGCATTACTCCACAGTATATGTAAAGGCTTCAAAGCATACATTGAATGATTGAAACATGATATACCCGCAAAAAAATGATTGAAACATGATGATCAGAACTTTCAGACAATAGACACTAGTCATCTCCATGAACATTTCTTTCTAAAATGCTCTAAGACAGACCCCAAACAAAGAAATTGCTGTGATAGTCTAAACTCTCACAGCTTTCACTTTACAGTCCTATATTAAACAACT
Organism: Puccinellia tenuiflora; assembly: GCA_012064385.1. Lineage (NCBI taxonomy): Eukaryota > Viridiplantae > Streptophyta > Magnoliopsida > Poales > Poaceae > Puccinellia > Puccinellia tenuiflora. The sequence continues at coordinate 184,355 of QRDG01000142.1, forward strand.
GCTGTGGGAAGCTGTAACGGACACCTTCACTAGGTTGCTTCACTACTGATTCTTGCTCCTCTTTGTCCCTTGGAAAGAAGCCTCCTCTGGTAGTAGGAGTGGCCATTGCTTCGAGGTCCTTGCGTCTCTTCATCTTCTTTGAGAAGACCGTCTTCAAGTTTGGAGCTCGCCTCATCATAGCTTTTACAAAACAAAATTTGCTGCTCTAGGAGCCTAAAGGCAGTAAACTCAAGCTCTTTCAATTGCAAAGTGATACCTGATTGGCTGATTATTATTCGATCGCCGTAATTTTCTTCTATCCTTAATTGCCCATCCACTTGTCAAGGATGGTCCCTCATCTTTATCAAGCGTCAACACATTGTTATATTCAGTATAAAGAGGACATATACTTTTTTGTTGCGAGACCCTATCTGGAATCCCAACACATTGATCTTAAAAAAAAAAGGAAATCCCAACATATATCTATAGTACAACGAACTAAGCAAAGTAAAAATGAGTGACCTACTGTACAAGTAAAGCACCTGAGCACATAATATCTCAAGAATATTTCAATAGATGGAGCAGATTAAAAAAAAGGTTGAAGGTCTAACGACAGGGGAGAGCCAGCAACGTCAGGGACGTCCTCCTGCTATCTCTAGATTCTCCACCAACAAGGGAAGCGGCCGTTCCCATCGAAGCCCAACAGCCAGCCCACGATGTTGCTCGGCTCCCAACTCTGAGGAGCTATATTTGTTGATCCCAACAATATTTAGTCCCACATCGAGGAGTTAAGAACACTTGTGCTTGTTTATAAGGGCGGCAAATAACGAGGTAGACGTGCTCTTAACTGAGTGCACCAATCGGTGAGACGGTGGCCGATTGTGCGGCAGTGCACAATAAGCAACTAAACAATGATCAAGGTTAAAATCATTGTCACCTGATTACCTCCGCGTACGACATGTACGCTTGGCTTTTTCAAATTTTGAATGCTTGCATTGTACTTGAGAAATTCGAACTTTTGATGTTTAAAGATGGTCTGATGAATAATGTACACTTTTGTGATACATTTGTTTTATTTACTTCACACATATACACTTGGATTTTTAAAATCTTAATTGTTTGCTCGCATGTAAGTGTAACACATGCATCTATTTTTTTCATCAAATTTTGAATGCTTGCATTGTCCTTGAGAAATCAAACTTTTTATGCTTAAAGATGGTCTGATGAATTATGAATAGTGTTCACTTTTGTGATACATTTGTTTTTCCTCACACAAATTTAAACGGTGTCACACACTTGTTTTCTTGTTACACATAAATTTAGATGGTGGAAATTTTCTCAAGGGATATATATAAAATTCTCTTCCAGTACCCTTTTCAAGTGGTGCTGATATATATTAGTAATAGTTAGATCTATCGTATGTGACACATGTATTCGCCTTTTTCTCGCAACTTCCACTCATTTTTTAAATGTAGTTTGCTCGCATATAACACATGCCCATCTAATTTTTCCATCAAATTTTGAATGCTTGCATTTCCTTGTAAAATAAAAAATTGATGTTTAAAGATGGTCTCATGAATGATGTTCACTTTGTTGACATACTTAGTGGCAGACCTACCATAGGGTTGGGCACTCGTCCGCTCCGTCGGCGGTAATCTCGCCGGTAGCCTTGAGGAGGACAGAGAATTGTCTGATCGCTGCTTCTATTGAGTGGTGGATCTTGTTTTAGCTACTTATAGATTTCGTGTCAGGAGATTCGAATCGGTACAATAGTTCAATGGTGACAACTTAGGCTCTACGACGCTGGTCCTTAGGGCACGTGCACGAAGACTTTTCGATTGTCGTCAACAAAATCAGGTTGACTCTAGTAGGAGAGTGGCAGCAACGGCGTGTCGATGACTCACTCTAGCGGTGATAATGGTCGTTAGATGGTCTAACAACTTTGATGTAATTTTTATTATGTTTGGAGTGGTTTTTTTTTTAGGTTAAGGTGGTCGATATCCACCGCTCGAATAGATATAATAGAGTTGACCCAGTTTATAAGGGAAACCGGGTCCAAAAACCATACATACTGTACAATGCCCTCTTTATGAGAAAAACATGGCCAAAAAACCGCACATACAAGACGACCCGCCGCCCACACGACGCAATTCAATCAAACGTCACAACACACACCACCTGCTCCGGGGCCGCCGCCCCGACATAGCAACCAGGACGAAGCTTCGCATTGCCCGAAGCCGAACCAGTCATGGTCGACGGGCCTGCTGTCCGCACAGCACCAGGACGCCACCAAAACCAATCTGCTCCAAGGCCGCCGCCCAGGCGTAACAACCAGATCAATCTTCACATTGTCCGAAGGAGATCTAGTCGGGTCGACGAACCCTCTTCCCGCACAGACTTCATCCACGTCGCCACCCAGACCCGCGCAAGACAACGACCCTGCCTCATGGTACCGTCGCAGCTGTTGGAAATATGCCCAAGAGGCAATAATAAAGTTTATTATTTATCATATTTCCTGTTCATGACAAATGTTTATTATCCATGCTATAAGTGTATTAATCGGAAACAAATACATGTGTGGAATATAAACGGAAAGATGTCCCTAGTAAAGCCTCTAGTGTCTAGTTCGTTTGATCAAGTGTTGGTTAGAAGTTTTCTAACCAAGGATTAATGAATCACTTGATAAACGGAGTTGTATCATGGGAATGATATAATGGACAGACCCAAAATTAAGTAGATGTCAAATATAGTTTCCTTAGACCATGAGATTATGTTACTCCCTCTTACCGGAAAAGTACTTTGTGGACATCAAACGTCATCTTGTAACTAGGTGATTATAAAGGTGTTTTTCAGGTATCTCCGATGGTAGGTTGTTGGGTTGCATGAATCAAGACTGGGATTTGTTCGTCCAACTGTTGGATAGATTTCTCTGGGCCCTCTCAGTAGCATAGTATCCAAACGCTTGCAAGCATATGACTAAGTGGCTAGTCATATCGGATCCTATCCTATGGGAACGAGTAAAAGAGAACTTGTCGGGAACGAGATTGATCGGATATGGATATATGAGTGATTAAGTCTCGGACAAGTAAGATATCGTGAAACAAAAGGAATCGTATATGGATTAATTGAATCCCGGACATAGTGGTTCAACTGGTAAAGTACTTCGTTGAATATGTAGGAATTAATATGGGCATCCCGGTCCCGCTATTAATATGACATATTCTCGAACCCGCAGGGTCACACACTTAACGTTCGATGTAGTTAGGGCTCGAGATAAATGATGGTGAGAAAGAATATTGATTCGGAGTCTCGGATGGGATCCCGGATATCACGAGGAGTTCCGGAGTGGTCCGGAGAATAAGATTCATATAAGGAAAATGTTTCCGGAGGCATCGGAAAGTCCGGGAATTTTCCGGCAGGGTACCGGAATATTCTAGAAGGTTCTAGAGGAGTCTAGAAGTGGGGCCCACAGCAGTTTGGGGCCCATATGGAATAAAGGGGTGGTGTAGTGGCCTCATGGGCCAGCCGCACCACCTGGCCACAAAGGCCCATGCGGGCTAGGGCTAAGGCCCAAAGGGGGCCGGCCAAACCCTAACCCTAGGGCGGCTGGCTTGGGGGCCAAGGCACCCAGCCGCCGGCCCTAGAGGGAGCTTGGGGCGCACCCCTTGGCCTCCTATATAAGGAGGACAAAGGGGCCAGCCGCACCCCCTAGCTCTCCACCACCCGGCGCCGCCCCCCTGCCCTAGCCGCCGCCTCCTCCTCTCCTCCTCCTCGGCCGCTTGGCGAAGCCCTGTCGGATCTCCACCATATCCACCACGCCACCGTCGTTGTGCTGCTGATCTCGCGAGCCTCTCCATCAACTCTTGCGGGATCAAGAACGTGGAGTCTTCATCGAGCCGTACGTGTGGATCTCTCGGAGGTGTTGCCCGCTTGAATAATACATCTCCTCGCGACTAGACGAGTCTAGTTGTGGGTATCAACTAGCAAACCCCTGCCTCGACAGAACGCTCACGGTTTTCTTCGAGGGTGATATTCGATCTCCTTCTTGCTACCAACCTCTCGTAGATCAGATCTTGTGTTGGGTTTATTCCGTCATCTTTGCGTAGGAATTTTTTTTGTTTTCTATGCTGCGACCCTTCAGTGGTATCAGAGCCTAGATCTATTCGTAGATGTTGGTGCGATTAGAACACAAGTGTTGTGGGCGTTGATGTTTTATGTTGCTACCTTCTCACGTGCACTTTGTATCTCGACGGTATGTTGGGATTGAAGCGGCCCGGACCAACCTTACTCGTCCACGCACGAGAGACCGGTTCCACGATTGACATGCAACTTGTATTGCATAAGTGGCTGGCGGGTGTCTGTTTCTCTTGCTATAGTGAGATGCAATTTTCAACGGAAGGCCTTTAAAAAGGATATAAAATAAGCGACTATTATATCACCGTTGTGGTTTTGCGTAGATTAGAATCGTTCTATCTAGTTGACCCAAGCCACGTAAAAATTGCATAAACAAAGTAGACGACGTCTAACTTGTTTTTGCAGGGTTTGTGATGTGGTATGGCCAAGATGTGATTATGTGATAATGTATGCAATGATCATGTTTTGTAATTTTCACGACTTGCATGTCGATGAGTACGGCAACCGGCAGGAGCCTTATGGTTGTCTCATATTTATTGTATGACCTGCGTGTCACTTTAAATGCCATGTAATCGCTTTACTTTATTGCTAAGAGTAGCCATAGTAGTAGTTGCAATAGTTGGTGGAGACAATCATGGTGGTGGCGCCACGAGCTGGTGATGATGGAGATCATGCCGGTGCTTTGGATATGGAGATCAAAGGCACAAGAAAAGGCTATACCATGTCACAAAATTATTGAATTGCATGTGATGTTAATCCTTTTATGCACCTTATGTTTTGCTTAGATTCGATCGCGATGATAGCATGATAAGGTGATCTCTCACGATAATATCAAGAAGTGTTCTCGCCTAGTATGCGCCGTTGCAAAAGTTCGTCGTTTTTGAAGCACCACGTGATGATCGGGTGTGATAGATTCTACGTTCACATACAATGGGTGTAAGCCAGTTTACACATGCGGAAATACTACGGTTTCCTTGACGAGCCTAGCATGTACAGACATGGCCTCGGAACACAAGAGCCGAAAGGCTAAACATGAGTCATATGGACGATATGATCAACATGGCGATGTTCACCTCTGAAGGTACACCATCTCACGTGATGATCGGTCATGGTGTGGTGGATTGGATCGTGTGACACTAAACAAACCAGAGAGATGTTGAGTTTAGTGGGAGTTTGTTTAAGTAATTCAGATTAACACGAACAAACTATCATGAACCTAGTCTTAACACCTTTTGCAAATAATGTTGTAGATCAGTGGCCCGTCCCAACACCACCATGAATTTTAACGCATTCCTAGAGAAAGACAAATTGAAAGACGATGGAAGCAACTTCTCAGATTGGTTTATGAATCTGAAGATTATCCTCACTGCTGCCAAGAAACTGTATGTCCTAGATGCACCGCTAGGTGAGGAGCAGCTGAAGATGTTAGGAACGTCTGGGCAGCCCGCTCTGAGGACCACGAGATAGTTAAGTGCGGTCTGTTGTATGGCTTAGGACCAAAGCTCCAAAAGCGTTTTGAGCACCATGGTGTTCATCAGATGATTAATGATCTGAAGGCAATGTTTCAGACTCAAGCCAAGGTGGAGAGGTATGAGGCCTCCTCCAAGTTATTTAGCTGTATGATGGAGGAGAACAGCTCCGTCAGTGAACACATGCTCAAAATGTCTGGGTACGGTGATCGTCTGGCGCAGCTGGGTGATGTGATTCCCAATGAGTTGGGGATTGACCGTGTTCTCCAATCACTTCCACCAAGCTACAAAGGCTTCGTGATGAACTATAATATGCAAGGGATGGAGAAAACTCTTCCTAAGCTCTTCGCAATGTTGAAAACTGCGGAAGTGGAAATCAAGAAGGAGCATCAAGTGTTGATGGTCAACAAGACCACCAGTTTCAAGAAAAAGGGCAAGAGAGACAACTTTAAGAATGGAGGCAAGCAAGCTGCCGCGCCTGCGAAGAAGTCAAGGAAGGGCCCTAAGTCTGATACTGAGTGCTTCTACTGCAAGGGAACTAGACACTGGAAGCGGAACTGCCCCAAGTATCTGGCGGACAAGAAGGCTGGCACCGTCAAACAAGGTATATGTGATATACATGTTATTGATGTGTATTTGACAAGTGCTCGTAGTAGCACCTGGGTATTTATACTGGTTCAGTTGCTAATATATGTAACTCGAAACAGGAGCTACGGAATAAACGACGCTTGGCAAGGGACGAGGTGACGATGCGCGTCGGAAATGGATCAAAAGTTGAAGTCATCGCTGTCGGCACACTCCCTCTGCGTCTACCTTCGGGATTAGTTTTAAACCTTAATAATTGTTATTTGGTGCCTGCGTTAAGCATGAACATTGTATCTGGATCTTGTTTATTGCGAGACGGTTATTCATTTAAGTCTGAAAACTTTGGTGTTTCGATTTATATGGATAATATCTTTTATGGTCATGCACCTGAGAGGAATAGTTTATTTCTGTTGAATCTCGATAGTAGTGATACACATGTTCATAACATTGATGCCAAAAGATGTAAAATGAATGATGATAATACCACATATTTGTGGCACTGCCGTTTGGGTCATGATACGTCTCAAACGTATCTATAATTTTTGAGTGATCCATGCTAGTTTTGTGATGTTGTCACATGTTTTTAATATCATATTACATCATTTTTATGCATTTTGTCGGACTAACTTATTGACAAGATGCCAAGTGCTAGTTCCCTATTTTTGCTGTCTTTTTGTTTCAGAAATTTACTTCTGGAAATATTCTCGGAATTGCACCAAAATTTACGGAGATTTTTTATGCGACGGAAGACACCTGTGGACCAAAGGGCAGCCTGGGGGGCCACCCACAGGGCAGGGGCGGCCTGCTGCCGCGGCCCCACCTGCATCCGCGGGTGGGACCCGCCCCTACTCCTGGGGCGTCCCCTCGGCCCCCTCTGACGCCTATAAAATCCCTTTTAACCTAAAAACATCGAGGCAGCCATTATTTTCCAGAAACTCGACCCCGACGCACCATCACCGAAAACCCTAGTTCGGGGTCCAATCTGATCCTGTTCCGGCACCCTACCGGGACGGGGATCGACCACCGAGGCCATCTCCATCGACACCGCTGCTTCCCACGATGAGGAGGGAGTAGTCCCTCACCGGGGCTGAGGCTTATACAAGTAGCTATGTGGTTATCTCTCTCTCCCATGATGTGATCTTCGTTGTGATCATGAGCTTTGTTAGTATAGTTGAATACATGATGTTTCCCTATGTGTAATGGATATGATTTTGCTCAAGTGATTTTATTCAGTACAATTTCCGGAGTCACCGTTGTGATCACGGTATCTCGGTGACAGTGTGTGACTCTATGGATAATAGATTGGAAGGATCTTCATCATGAGTTTGTTCTTTATTATTGTTGGATTGAATAGATCATGAGGTTTCTTGATGCTTGTGTTATTGAAGAAAGAGACTATTCAAGAAATATGTTGTGGTGTTTGTTAGTACTATCTTTGGATGCGGATAGTGACAGCATGAAGTGTCCATAGATGTGGAATACGAACTTTAAGGTGTGCTTTTCGTAGCCCTACGCAATTCTCATCCTATTTGATCCACGAAAAAATGATCTCCGAGTAACGTCTACCATGCATGTGTTTTTGTGGAACTATTATGTGTTTAATTATGTAAATGATGTTGAGAGTAGTCACTAGTGAAAGTATGAACCATAGGCCTTGTTTCCAAGCATTGATACACCATTTTAAGTCACTTTTGTCACTTGTTTGCTTGCTGCCATTTTTATTACAGAATTACAAAATCACCTTTCACCATCCATATCACTTGCATTTTACCATCTCTTCGCCGAACTAGTGCACCTATACAACTGACAATTGTATTAGGTGTGTTGGGGACACAAGAGACTTCTTGTATCTTAATTGCAGGGTTGCTTGAGAGGGATATCTTTGACCTCTACCTCCCGTGGATTCGATAAACCTTGGGTTACTCACTTAAGGGAATTTTGCCGCTGTCCTACAAACCTCTGCGCTTGGAGGCCCAACAAGTCTACAAGAATAGAAGTGTGTAGTAGACATCAAGCTAATTTCTGGCGCCGTTGCCGGGGAGGTAAGGTAAACGACACTCACATCCACCGGCAACTAAGCTAATTTCTGGCGCCGTTGCCGGGGAAGTGAGCGCTTGAAGGTATCTACTTTAGATCTTGCAATTAAATCTTTTTGTTTCTTGTTTTTATTTGACTAGTTCGGTTTAATGGAAAACAACAAAAAAATTAGAGAGCTTTATAAAATTTATCTTGAAATTGGTCATGATGCTTTTGAAGAGAAAATTAAAAAACCTATGGAACTTTATTTGCATAACAATCATGCTAGTAGCAATGTTATTAGTATGATTTCTTTGAATGCCATTGTTGCTAATGCTATGGAAAATTGCAAGCTTGGGGATGCCGGTTTTGATGAATATGATCTTTTTAGTCCCCCAAGCTTTGAGGAGAAAATTTGCTTTGATGATACTTTGCCTCCAATATATGATGATTATAATGATGAATGTGATCTTTTCAGTCCACATACTATTGAGGAAAAAGTTTATTATGATTATGGTATGCCTCCTATTTATGATTATTACAATGATGGCTATGATAGTTTTACTCCCACTATTATTAATGAGAAGGATTTTCCTTATGTGGAGAATAATAATACTTTTATGCATGTGAATCATGAGAAAATGCTTTATGTGATGGTTATGTTATTGAGTTTTCTTATGGTTCTACTGAAAGTTATTATGAGAGAGGGAAGTGTGGTTATATAAATTTTCATCTTATGAAGTTTCCCCTCTTTATGTTGAAGGTTTTAATGTTGCACTTGCTTTGTCTTCCTATGCTTAATGCTTTATGCTCTAATGATTTATTTTCTTACAAGATGCCTATGCATAGGAAGAGAGTTAGAATAAAATGTGTTTGATATTTGCTTCATGATGCTCTCTTTTGCGTTCCAACTCTTATTCTTATGAGAGCATCATTAAAATTATCATGCCTAGCTAAAAGGCTTAAAAGAAAAGCGCTTGTTGGGAGACAACCCATCTTTTACTTTCAGTTTGTTTTTTATTTTTCTTGAGTCATGAAGTTATTACCTCTGTAGCAACTTCATTGTATCTTTTTCTTTTGGTTTTTTGTGCCAAGTTTAGCCTCTAATGCATTGAAAGTGCGAGGTATTGTGTTGCTGTCCAAAAACAGATTCTGTGCGCCTGTTGCACGAAAACCAGAATTTTATATTTTTCTGATAATTTTTTACATCAAGCCTAATGATTTTATCTATCTTTCGTTAGTTTAAAGTTCTTTGAATTGACCTGCAGAAGTGCCTCGAAAAATTCGATCTTTACAGACTGTTCAGATTTTGACAGATTCTGCTTTTATTTTGCATTTGTCTTTTTACCATCGTCATATGTGATACTCTAGGGGTAGAGTGCCACATTGAGGCTTAGTAAATAGTAGCTAATTCCTAATGAAGTTTGTTTGCAATTTGTCTTGAGTTGAACACATGTGCATTTTTAATTTATGGGCACTAACCCTCTAATCAGTTTATGAGAAGTTTTGTGTGAAGTGAGTTTTTAAGTTCCAAAGGAGAAGAACATGAAGGAATTGAAGATGGATCAAAGCTCAAGCTTGGGGATGCCCCCATGGAACCCCCTCTGAATATCAAGAACCATCAAGTGTTTCGTAGTTGTTAATTCTTTAAGCTAATTTTTCCATCAAAAGAATTGTTTGGTCAACATTGGAGACGGTGTGGAGCTTTTATGGTTATGATTGATAAATGTCTTATGTTACTCTGTTACCGGTTAATTTTAGATGTTTGCTTCAAATACCTTCTTTGCTAAGCCCAAAAATTCGTACTGAGTGTATGGTTCACTCGTGCATCCAATCCCAAAGCCAAACTATCTTGCCAGCTGAGTCCACCATATCTACCTATGCATGATATTTCCTGCCATTCCAAGTAAATTTGTCATGTGCTACCTTTAAAAATTCAAAATACTTCTTCTTTGTTCCTCTGTTTTTAAGCTCATGAGGGAGCAGTAGAGAGCTAGATATAACTTGTGACAAGCGAGGTCATTTTCCCCCTTTCACCCGGTGTCGATGGATTACGTCTTCACTTGAATCAACCCGAGAGCAGCTTAAGCAAAAATATAAATATAACTCACCATTCTCCTCCGCGCAATGAAAATCTGAGAAATCAGCTCAAAACATTGGATAGTGGTGAAACCAAGGAGAAAGAGGAGCATACTCGCTCCTCTAAAAACCAGCTGCTCTCACAAGTCTAAAAAAACCTTGCTTGTCATGAGGGACTAGATAGCTTCTCTGTTGTGAAGTCGTTGACGAAAGCATGCATGTCTCAAAATTGTTTTACTTCTATTTTCAAAAATAAAAAGCTCTAGCACATGACTAATATCTGCTTCCCCCTGCGAAGGGCCTTTCTTTTACTTTTAATGTTGAGTCAGTTTTCCTTTTCCTTCTATCTCCACCAAAGCAAACATCTAGCATTGACCCTGGGTATCATTGATCATATTGCATTGTCAGATTAAACATGAATCTTTATATTGACTTTACCGTTGGAAGTTGAAGCTTTTTGCTAAAACTTACATCTTCTTTGTTTTGATTCTCAAACACTTTTGTCATGGAACTATTACCTTTGTGGATTAATCAAATATGTGGATCACATTGCTTTCATGTCTTTAACGTACTATTTATGAAAGGTTTTGCTTGAATGATTCAACTTGGTTATTCATTGCTTTCTTGCTATCAACTATAGACAATTGTTTTGTATCACTTCATTCACATCCTATGCTTTACATTACTATCTTGATCATGATTGTATTGGTTGCATGTCTCATCAAAAATTATTTTGTTATCACTTACCTACTCGAGGACGAGTAGGAGTTAAGCTTGGGGATGCTGATACGTCTCAAACGTATCTATAATTTTTGAGTGATCCATGCTAGTTTTGTGATGTTGTCACATGTTTTTAATATCATATTACATCATTTTTATGCATTTTTTCGGACTAACTTATTGACAAGATGCCAAGTGCCAGTTTCATGCTTTTGCTGTCTTTTTGTTTCAGAAATTTACTTCTGGAAATATTCTCGGAATTGCACCAAAATTTACGGAGATTTTTTATGCGACGGAAGACACCTGTGAACCAAAGGGAAGCCTGGGGGGGGCCACCCACAGGGCAGGGGCGGCCTGCTGCCGCGGCCCCACCTGCACCGCGGGTGGGACCCTCCCCTGCCCCTGGGGCGTCCCCTCGGCCCCCTCCGACGCCTATAAAATCCCCTTTAACCTAAAAACATCGAGGCGGCCATTATTTTCCAGAAACTCGACCCCGACGCGCCGTCACCGAAAACCCTAGTTCGGGGTCAAATCTGATCCTGTTCCGGCACCCTGCCGGGACGGGGATCGACCGCCGAGGCCATCTCCATCGACACCGCTGCTTCCCGCGATGAGGAGGGAGTAGTCCCTCACTGGGGCTGAGGCTTATACAAGTAGCTATGTGGTTATCTCTCTCTCCCATGATGTGATCTTCATTGTGATCATGAGCTTTGTTAGTATAGTTGAATACATGATGTTTCCCTATGTGTAATGGATATGATTTTGCTCAAGTGATGTTATTTAGTACAATTTCCGGAGTCACCGTTGTGATCACGGTATCTCGGTGACAGTGTGGGTGCCGTGTGTGACTCTATGGATAATAGATTGGAAGGATCTTCATCATGAGTTTGTGACGTGAGAGTACCCTTCGGGTATACCACGGTTGGGGTACCTGGTGCGGACATAGGCTGCGGCCCAGCGGGAGCAGCCCAAAGGGAAGGCCCACACCGAAGAAAGAAGCCTCAAGGCCATAGACTACGTCGGTTTGTACTGAGAGTTGTAAACCTAATTGGTAGACCCGAGACGCAGGCCCCTCATATAAGGGCTGGGAGGGCACCGATCTAGGCACGTTGAGAACCACCACTAGAAACCCTAGTGAGATCGCATCTACCGATCTCGCCATTGTAGCACCTCTAATCAATACCAGACAAGCAGGACGTAGGGCTTTTACCTTCGGGGGCCTGAACCTGGGTAACATCTTCTTGTCAGCCGACGAATCCACCAGTCTCACAACTTTTCTCCCCTTCAATCAAAACCCAAGGATGCAATCCGAGGGATTTGACGTGGCTACACCACGTCAATTGGCGCCGTCTGTGGGAATGACTGATGCTGGATCTATGGGTTCGGCGGCTTCATCATCAACTCCGCAGCAACTCATCACCTTCGGTTCGCTAGGGATCCACCCTAGCTCGCCGGAGGCATCATCGACTCCACAACACCCTATCGACTTCGACTCACTGGGGTTCGGCCTTCACTCACCGGAGGCATCGCCTACCTTCGCGGATCTGCGCGGAGGCATGAACATAAGCTTTGGTGTTCTCCGCTTCTACATCAACGAGCGGGGCACTCTGCGCCTTACGGATGCGCCTCGCGCACTGGAAGAGGCACCCGTTTTCGCGTCGACTGCGACGCTTGGCACCTCGCCCATCTACGCCAACACCGTGGGCAATTTGTTAGGCGGACTCGATATGTCCTCGACTGCAACATCGCAGTTTGTTCCAGCCATCAACATTGCGCGCAGTCAACAGAGAGACTTCATCATCACCTTCATTGACTCCACCGTTAAGCCCGGCGTACTCAACGGGCGGGACTCGATCAACCTTCGAGTCCCTGCTTAACATGTGCTACAGCACCTCCGAGGAGGAAGATCGGCACATTGCTTCGGTCCAAGTCTACATGGCGATTCCTGACACTTCAAGAATCAACCGCGCGGGTGATCCATCGACGAGTGCCACAAGGGACCCGCCGGAAGCACCACCTCCGCCGCCGCAGTACCTGTACAAAGTGGTCCTGCAGAACGGGCGCACAGAGCTGCACATCACCTAAGAGATGGGTGAAAGAGCGATCCAGGCAGTAAGGGACGGTGTCCCGCCAGAGAACGCGACACCTGAAGACCTACAATGCTACCAGTACCTGCTATGGCAGGACACGTTGCGGCTAAAAGAGCAACAGAAGGCGCTCGACGAGCGAAGAGTTGCCGCTAGCTTATCAAGTTTGCGCCGAGCAGGGTTGTCTGATCAGTCATCAGGACGGAACCGAGTCCCAGGCGGCCGATCTCATTTCCTGCAGATGCCTAAGGGCGCAAGGAACGAGGTCACCCGAAACTTGGAAAACTCCTTCGCGTCATGGGACGAAACGGGGATACCTGTCCCCAGAACTGCCACTGGCGCCCTCATGTCGGTAGCAACATACTTACAAGCAACACAACCTCCGGACAATGACCCTGGCGCCGCCATGCACCGCCAGCAGCTCAGATTCATGGTATGGAAGGTGCAGGGTTGGTCTCGAGTGGGCCACAACCAGCCGGGGCACCCCCAGCTGGCAACATAACAAACTCACGGTGGCATCGCAGCCCGTGGCAGGAACTGCGGAGCCGCCACCTCGTCGAACACGGCGCCCGCGATCTGGCGGACCTCGCCATACAGGAGAACCGCGACGCTCACGGTCGAGAAGAACGGTATCGCCTGGCGGTAGGTGAAGACGCACGCAATGCCATAACCTATAGCAAGGTTCAAAGAAACCGCGACCGGAGGGCGGCACGCGATGACAGCACCGAAGAATCGGAGTCAGACGACGAGCAAGAACTCTGCGGGGCTATGTGCTTTAGTCGTCGTATCCGAGGAGCCAGGATGCCTAAAGGCTTCAGACTCACCTCGGAAACGCCTAAATACGACGGTCTCCAGGAGCCGTCCGCTTGGCTAGAAGACTACCTGACGGCAGTAACCTGCCAGAGAGGCTCATCCACTACTGCAATGCAGTACATACAGCTCATGCTCTCAGGATCCGCGCGTGCTTGGCTTAAAAGCCTACCCCGCGGAGTGTACTCCTGCTGGGAAGATTTCAGCGAGGACTTCATCAAGAACTTCTCGGGAACCTACAAGCGCCCGGCCTCGTTTGAAGAACTGCGAGCTTGCAAACAGCGGGCAGATGAGACACTACGCCAGTACATCCAGCGCTTGACCCTCTTGCGTAACTCCGCTGAGAGGATATCTGAAGATAACGCGATATACGTGTTCACTCGAGGGGTCTACCGAGTGGAACTCAAGGAGACACTCGGTAGGGTCAAACCCAAAACTATCGCCCATCTCATGCAGATAGCCAATGAGTGGGCTGATGGGGAGGACTCCATACTCAATGAACGCGGCGAAGGACCCACCAAAACAGGTGACCAAGGCACATGGAGTCGCCGCAACAATGACCGTCGGCGGAAGCGCAAGATGCACGCTTACGATGAGAACAACAGAGCAGAACTCGTGGCAGCTGGCTTCCCCGGTAGCCACGAGCAACAAAATCATGACGACAGCCGGTACGAGCACGGCAGCCGAACAGTCGGTCGCAAAGAAGAAAAGAACACAAGACGCGAGTGGCAGCAGAGGCAGCCGCGCAATAATCGAGTGCCACGGCCAAAACCAACCCTGCATGCCGACTGCAGATTCCACATGTACAGAGATGAAAACGGGAACCTCGTGTCTTCTCACCTGCTGAAAGACTGCGAAGACTTCCACACCCTACAAGCACAGTATGCCAGCCTCATCGCGCAACAGGGACAGGTGGTCCCTGGAGCACCAGCAATTGGAGCGCCACCTCCTCCAGCCCTACCACCGCTAGGGCATATGGCGGGAGCTATTCAGCACCAAACACGCATCGAAGAACCTCAGGGTAGCGAAGAAGCGTACCCGAAGACTGTGGGACGCATGTTCATGATCCAGAAGGGACGCCCTTCCAATACGGACCAGAAGCTGATAACAAGGCAGGTGCACCTAGCAGTCAAGGCGCCGCCGGCAGTTCCTGACTTCCTCAGATGGTCTCATCAAAGTGTCATTTTCTCTCACGACGATCACCCGCCTCAGGTGCCACGACCAGCGCACTCGGCCCTCGTCCTTGATGCCCAGATCGGTGGATTTGCAATGAACCGCGTCTTCATGGATGGCGGCAGCGGCATCAACATCATATTCGCAGATACTCTGCGTGGTATGAACATACTGACAACCAACCTGGCACCTTCAGTCAACACGTTCCACAGCATAGTACCAGGGCAGCCAGTCTACCCCTTGGGAACAATCACACTCGAGGTCATCTTCGGCGAGCCTGCTAACTTTCGCAAGGAGAAGATCGAGTTCGAGGTCATGGACTGGAAGTCGCTGTACCATGTCATCCTTGGGCGACCCGCGTATGCCAAATTCATGGTGGTCCCGCACTACGCCTACCTCAAGCTAAAGATGCCAGGACCCAACGGGACCATTACGGTGAACGGCGACTTCGAGCGGTCCGACGAGTGTGACCGAAAATTCAACAAGATCTCCGAGTCGTTTGGGGCGCAGGAACAGCTGCAAGAGCTAGCACTCACCAACGACCGCACCCTCTTTCCAGAGGGCAACAAAACAAAACCAGACTCCGCCTTCAATGTCACTAACGATACAAGGGCGCATCAGGTCACCCAACAGACCCGAAGAAGACGGATCTGGTGTCGACAAGCTTGCCTCCCGCATAGGAAGGTGTGCTCGTCGAGTTCCTGTGAGAAAACTGGAGCATATTTGCCTGGTGTCCAGCGGACATGCCAGGTATACCTAGGGAGTTCGCCGAGCATGCCTTACAAATCTTGCCAAACGCAAGACCAGTCAAACAAACAATGCGATGATTCGCCGAGCCGAAGCGTTTAGCCATTGGATAGGAAATCGACAGACTCCTGGCGGCTAAGTTCATTCAGGAGATCAAGAAGTCAGGTTGGGTGGCTAACCCAGTCCTGGTGCCAAAGAAGAACACGAACATACTACGCATGTGCGTCGACTTCACTTCATTAAACAAGTGTTGTCCAAAGGATCATTTCCCCCCTGCCGCGTATCGACCAAATCGTTGACTCGACGGCGGGTTGTGAGCGCCTCTCCTTTCTGGATGCCTATTCAGGCTACAATCAGATTCGGATGAAGGAGGAAGACGAAGAAAAAACAACATTTATCACGCCCTTTGGCATCTACTGCTACACAACGATGCCCTTCGGGCTTAAAAATGCGGGTGCTACCTACCAGCATATGATGCAAAACTGCCTCAGAAAGCAGATCGAGCGCAATGTCCAGGTTTATGTAGATGATACTGTCATCAAAACAAAGAAAGAGGCTACCTTACTCGACGACCTGCGTGAGACTTTCGTCGCACTAAAGGAATATAACATAAAGCTAAACCCGACGAAGTGTGTATTCGGAGTTCCAGCCGGACAGCTGCTCGGGTATCTCGTATCAGCACGAGGCATCAAAGCAAATCCAGAGAAAATACAAGCACTCCTAACAATCCCGGAACCCTCAAAGCTTCGGGATGTCCAGCAGCTATCCGGGAGGGTGGCCGCATTGAGCCGCTTCATCAGCAAGCTCGGCGAAAAGGCGCTCCCATTCTATCAGCTAATGAAAAAGACGGACAAATTCACTTGGACACCGGAAGACAAAGTTGCCTTCGCCGACCTGAAGCGCACATTGTCAACTCCGCCAGTCCTGGTAGCTCCAAGGGAGAAGGAACGACTGTACTTATACGTCGCTACCACAAATCGTGTGGTTAGCACTGTATTAGTAGTCGAACGCGCAGAGGAAGGCAAAGTCCATGGAGTACAGAGACCTGTATATTACCTCAGCGAGGTTCTGTCTTTATCCAAGCAAAGGTACCCGCATTATCAAAAGCTCGCCTATGGCGTCTTCATGTCCTCGCGCAAGGTGACGCATTACTTCTAAGAGCACCCGATCACAGTGGTGAGTGGAGCACCACTCTCAGACATACTAAATAGCTCCAAGGCAACGGGCAGAGTAGCCAAATGGAGCATTGAGTTAGGTCCTATGGACCTCACATATAAACACCCGACATCAATCAAGGCACAGGTTCTACCAGATTTCACCACAGAATGGATGGAGATGCAGCTGCCTTCTGTACCCGATACCTCGAACTCATGGACCATGTACTTTGATGGTTCCAAGAGATACGAGGGAGCAGGCGCAGGAGTCATACTTATATCACCAAAAGGCGATAAGCTACGTTATGTCCTGCAGATGGACTTTGAGAAGCCATCCAACAACGAAGCCGAGTACGAAGCTCTGATACATGGGATGAAGATAGCCAAGGAGTGCGGAGCAGATAGGCTCATGATCTACCGGGACTCCAACTTGGTCGTTCAGTAGACCATGAAGGAGCGCGACGCAACGTCAGACAACATGATCGCTTATCGAGACCTATACAACACCATGGAAGGGCATTTTGACGGCTGCGAGTTGCGTCATGTGGGGCGCGGTAGCAATGAGGAAGCAGATACTTTGGCGAACATCGGGTCCATGAAAGCCAAGGTACCCCCAGGCGTCTTCCTGGAGGTGATAAACAAGAGGTCTATCAAAACCGCGCGGCCATCGGCGCCCTCGACGACAGCACCCGAAACTTCAGGGCCCATTATGTCAGGCTCTGAAGCAACTGATACAATTACACTTCCGGTGGAGGTATTCCTAGTGGAACTGATCTGGACGAAGCCGTTCCTCACATACATGCTACGTCAAGAACTCCGGAAGACACAGTGGAAGCACGGACGCATTACCAGGCGAGCCAAAGCTTTCACAATAATCAACGGAGGCTTGTATAAGCGAAGCATATCGGGTGTGCTCCAGAGGTGCATCGCACCCGAAGATGGCAAGGCTATACTCCTCGAGATTCATGAAGGGACATGTGGGCATCACGCCAGCAGCCGAGCCTTAGTTGCCAAGGCCCTGCGCGCTGGGTTCTACTGGCCCACAGCGCTCCACGACGCCGAGGAAATCGTCAGGCGATGCATCGGGTGCCAGAAATTCGCCACTAAGCCACATGCACCCGCTTCAGAGTTGAAGACAATACCCCTTGCCTGGCCATTCGCTCAATGGGGACTCGATATGGTGGGACCACTAAAGAAATCTGCTCGCGGCGGACACACGCACCTTCTGGTGGCCGTGGACAAATTCACAAAGTGGATAGAAGTTGTCCCGATCACAAACACAACAGCTACCTCGGCTGTCAACTTTATCAGGTCCATCATTTTCCGCTTTGGCGTACCGCACAGCATCATCAACGACAACGGAACGAATTTCAAAGCCGAAGAATTCCAGAACTTCTGCGAGAATCAATGCATCAGGCTCAACTACACCTCGGTGGCGCACCCGCAATTCAATGGACAAGTAGAAAAAGCAAACGGCCTCGTATGCAGTGGCATCAAAAAGCGCCTCTTCGCACCACTCAAGCGCGCCGCAGGCGCCTGGGTGGAGGAGCTACCTTCCGTCTTGTGGAGCCTACGCACGACACCCAACAGATCTACCCAATACACTCCGTTCTTCATGGTGTACGTGGCAGAAGCAGTGCTGCCGCATGATATACGCTTTGACGCACCTCGCGTCGTGGCGTATGACAAAGATGACGCAAACGAAGCACTCGAGGACGACGTCGACTTGCTGGACGAGGCGCGAGATATTGCACTCGCCAGAATGGCAGCTTATCAGCAAAACCTGCGCAACTACCACAGTCGTCGATTGCGCACGAGGTCCTTCGTGGAAGGTGACCTCGTGCTCCGGCTCAAGCAGAAGAAAGTACACAAACTCGCCTCCCCGTCGGAGGGACCATTCATCATCACCGAGATCATCGGAGGAGGAGCATATCGCCGGAAGAACGCAAGGAACGGAGAACTCTCCAACAACCCGTGGAACGCTGCACATCTGCGACGCTTCTATGCATAAGCACAACTGTTATTAAGGCTACTCAGCCATCGATGTAAACCTTGAGGCTGCGCCTCCATCAATAAAGTGCAGAGTTCCTCCATTTGAGCAAGTTGAGTACAAACAATTACATAAACTCCGGCGTAGCACCTCATACTCGGGGGCTACACCGTTGAGTACAAACAATTACATAAACTCCGGCGTAGCACCTCATACTCGGGGGCTACACCGTTGAGTACAAACAATTACATAAACTCCGGCGTAGCACCTCATACTCGGGGGCTACACCGTTGAGTACAAAACAATTACATAAACTCCGGCGTAGCACCCCATCCTCAGGGGCTACACCGTTGAGTACAAAACAGTTACATAAACTCCGGCGTAGCACCCCATCCCCGGGGGCTACACCGTTGAGTGTAAACAATTACACAAACGCCGACGTAGCACCCAATGACTCGGGAGCTGCGCCTAGCAAAATAAGCAAAAATACAAGACTTCATACGCAAAGTATTCTCATATGGTACAATATATCTCTCTCAAAAAATCTATACAGCAGGCTCTGACTTAGGAGCCCGCGAAGCTACATGCTCCAACTGCAGATCCGTGTCGCGTTCCAACTTATCAACTAAGGTGACGGCCACGTCCTCTACGTCTCGATAGTGCGCCTCCAACGACGTCGGCTCACCATCGGGCCGAGCAGGAACCTCCTCTATCCTAGTCAAGACAAGGTACGGGTGCCGCCTACGCACAAGCGCCAAGGTATACTTGAAGGGGTCGTTGCATAGAAAACAAAAAATTTCCTACGCAGCAAGCGGAATAAACCCCAAGGATCTAGATCTACTAGACGGAGGTAGCGAAGATGAGATCCAATCTCTTACCCTCGAAGATCAACAAACGCGTTTTGTCAGTGTAGGGGTTGGCTAGTCGATCCCCGCAACTAGACTCATCTAGTCGCGAGGAGATGTATTTCCTCGAAGTCCAATTCGATGAAGTGCCGCAAGAGCAGCACCTCCGCGGTATCCACACGTACGGCTCGATGTAGATCTCCGCCTTCTTGATCCCGCAAGCAAGGTGGATATGGCTAGATGGATCTCGGCACCACGACGGTTGTGGTGGCGTTGATGGTGGAGAAATTCCTGCAGGGCTTCGCCAAGCGACTGCAGGAGAGAGGAGGGAGAGGGAGAGGGAGGCCGGCGGCTAGGGTTCAAGGGTGGTGCGCCCTAGCCCTCCCCTCCTCCTTATATAGGCGTGAGGGGGCTGTGGGGGGAGCCCCAATCCCATCTAGGGCCGGCCAAGGGGGGAAACTTGCCCCCCAAGGCGCCCAATTAGGGTTAGGGTGAAGGGGTCGTAGCATAGAAAACAAAATTTTCCTACGCAACGAGCGGAATAAACCCCAAGGATCTAGATCTACTAGATGGAGGTAGCGAAGATGAGATCCAATCTCTTACCCTTGAAGATCAACAAACGCGTTTTGTCGGTGCAGGGGTTGGCTAGTCGATCCCCGCAACTAGACTCATCTAGTCGCGAGGAGATGTATTTCCTCGAAGTCCAATCCGACGAAGTGCCACAAGGGGTAGCACCTCCGCGGTATCCACACATACGGCTCGATGTAGATCTCCGCCTTCTTGATCCCGCAAGCAAGGTGGAGATGGCTTGATGGATCTCGGCACCACGACGGTTGTGGTGGCGTTGATGATGATGATCTCCACGAGCATGGCTTCGCCAAGCCAAGCAAGAGGAGAGGGAGAGGAGGAGGTGCAGCAGCAGCCCTACATCTAGGGGTGGTGCGGCTAGGCCATGGAGGTGGTGGCGGCGGCAGCCCTCCGGGAGAGGGGTGGCGCAGGAGAGGTGGAGATGGAGGAAGGGGGTGGCGGCTAGGGCACCTGGGGAAGCACACGGGTGCCGCACCCCTCCCCTTGCCCCTCCTTATATAGGAGGCCAGGGGGGGTGCGCCCCATCCCTTCCTAGGGCCGGCGGCTGGGGAGGAGTGGCCCCCAAGTCACCCCTTAGGGTTTTGGCTGCCCCCTCCCCACATGGGCCTAAAGCCCTTGCCGCATGGGCCCCTTGGGGCTGGGTGGTGCGGCTGGCCCTAGGCCAGCCCACCACTCCTATATCCCATGTGGGCCCCATACTCCTATGGGCCCCACTTCTAGACTCCTCTAGAACCTTCTAGAATATTCCGGAACCCTTCCAGAAAATCCCGGAACTTTTCCGATACCTCCGGAAACCACTTTCCTTATATGAATCTTATTCTCCGGACCACTCCGGAACTCCTCGTGATGTCCGGGATCCTATCCGAGACTCCGAATCACCATTCGTTCATACCATCAAATATCTCATCGCTAACCCTAGCTACATCGGAGCGTTAAGTGTGTGACCCTACGGGTTCGAGAACATGCAGACATGATCATATCAATAATCAACAGCGGGACCGGGATGCCCATATTGACTCCTACATATTCAACGAAGTTCTTTATCGATTGAACCACAATGCCGGAGATTCTTAATCTCGTATACGATTCCCTTTGTCTCACCGATATTTAATTTGCCCGAGATTCGATCGTCGATATCTCCATATCTAGTTTCATCTCGTTACCTGGCAAATTCTCTTTACTCGTCCATAATATAGGATCTCCGTGATTAACACTTAATCACATGGTTGCAACCTTTCTTGATGCTATATTACCGAGAGGGCCCAGAGATATCTTTTCCGTCACAAGGAAGGACAAATCCCAGTCTTGATTCATGTCACCCAACAAATACCATCGGAGATACCTGAAAGCCATCTTTATAATCACCCAGTTACGAAGTGACGTTTGATGTCCACAAAGTTTTCCTCCGGTAAACGGGAGTGACATAATCTCATGGTCTAAGGAAACTATACTTGGCATACAAAAAGTGTTGGCAATAAAACTGTTGTGACACGATCAATTGCAACTCTTTATTATTTGGGTCTTGTCCATCATATCATTACTCCTAATGATATGACTCCGTTATCAAGTGACTATAACAAGTCCATGGTTAGGAAACTCTAACCATCTCTTGACTAACGAACTAGTCCAGTAGAGGCTTACTAGGGACACCTGGTGTTTATATTCCACACATGTATTATGTTTCCATTTAATACAATTATAGCATGGATAATAAACCATTATCATAAACATGAATATGCTAATAAACCATTTTATTATTGCCTCTAGGGCATATTCCCAACAGTCTCCCACTTGCACTAGAGTCAATAATCCAGTTTACATTTTCTCGATCCAACACTCATGGTGTCTAACACTCATGGAGTCTCAGTGCTGATCATGTTTGCTCGTGGAAGAGGTTCTGTCCGTGCTCTGTACTATACAGTTCTTTATGTTCTTTGCAAAACGTCAATGTCACCTAATTTGACATTACTTTATCATCTCATGATAAACCTATTATCATCACATGATAATTCTCATCATCACATGATGAATATAATATATTTGGTTAGAGAGTGAGATTTTCGTTTCCCTTTTATGCCTACATGACGTATGATCAGTCAAAAGGAACTTTCACATAGCATGTGCACCCGGAACTCACTCAATCTTGAAACAAAATTTCTCAAACCATAATATTATATCTTTTAATCCTTGAATTAATCATATACTCCTATATGTTGTAGACTCACAAATCGACAGTGCTATAAAGTCACTTCGATATTTTCGATCATGCTTTCGCTGCGCTTCTGCTATCATGAGATCCCCAATCTAGTTTGGTTTTTATGACTTCAACCAAGTCTACCAATCTCTAGATTTCAACTCCATGAAAAATGACTCCTCATTTAACATGTTCTTCTAACCAAGAACTTGGGTCACATATCATCAAATACAAACACATGGTTCTTATATGTTTAGTCCTATGAACGATTCATAGCGAATTCTAACATATCCTCCAACCATCATTTTGTACTGAGTTATCAACTCAATGTTTTACCTAATTCTCACAAGCAAATGAACCTTTCTTCACTTGTTCCATTTTGAACTCCTTCAAAATTTTACTTAGGTCAAACATCCTGACATAATGTTTATCAAACATATCTATCCACCATAGATACATCTATCTCCATAGACGTTTAATTTCTAACTTCACAAGTTATACGTTGGTTCCTGACTTATTTACAACATTTATGAAATCTCCATTTCACTCAAACAAGATGTTGTAAACTCCCACTCAAATATACACCATACACATATTAAATTGTGAAACCACTTTGGCTCCCACTCAGAAATATGTTATCTCTATATTTGACCATGATTTAACTAGCTCCCACTCAAACATATGTCACCACATATTTTGATCATGGAAAATAGTTTCTGCTCTAACTTAATATATGTCGTCACATATCTTAATTAGATCACACTCGTGTATTTTCTCGATATTTTGGACACCTCCAAAATTCTTAATTAACTATTAATATCAAGAACTCTTTATACGAATGCTAGTACTTTGCTAGCATAAATCCTTTTGACCTTAAGCACAACTACACCATGTAGTTAACAACACTGAATATGTTAAAGAGCTTTACCTCTTGTGCTTTTGTCCAGTAAGTTTTATTTATTCCTTACAAATCCTTTTGAAGAATAAATATGTGAAACAACGCTTTCACAAATCAAGTAACAATTACTTTGTGATTTAAACTTAACACAGGATGACTCTTAGTCATTTTTGTATTTAAGGCTTCTATTTCTTCTTTGTAGTTTCGTAGGTATGTCTTGTTTCTGAAACATGACAAGTTAATCATGAATATTATTTTGTAACCTGACAAAATTTTATATTCTTGAATCCTACTTTTCTTTAGACAAGCTAAACCGAAATTCAATGATCACCACCATCAATTCCTTTATGTGTCAAGTTTTAACCAACATAGCACTTTACATATGTGCCACTTGATACATAAACAAGCAAGGTTTTAAATTTTCCATTTATTCCATCAATTCTTTTATCAATGAAACCTTTTCACGATAAACCACTAAAATACTTAGCACAACCAACAAATTGGTTTGCCCCTTTTAGTCTCATATTGTGGAATCACATTCATAGTCATACTTATGAATATACTACAACATTATTCGCAATAGTCTCTAATTATCTCATAATTAATGAAATCCACCTTTTCTCATAACTCATATGAAAAATGTTTATGCGAATCATTAAATAGATCCTTATTTCTAAACAGAGTGTTTATCAAATAAATCTAAATGCTATTATTAAACCCCCGAAATAAAACCCTTCTTTGAGACCACACAATATCAAATAGTGTGTGATTACAATATCTTAGGACATATCAAACTCCTTTGAAAATATTCTAAATATTGTAATTTGTGATAACACTTCTTACAAGTCCGCATACTAACATATAACTCAAATATTTTGTCTCTTTTGATCAAATCATAAAGACTCAATTTTCTTGTTAACTTAATATCCTAAACTCCAGAAATTTATTTGATCTCATCAAATATCATAACTCGAATAAATACACCTATTTAATCATTTCATTTATGATGGAGTTCACAGAATAATGACATATAACATTTGCTGAAAATACAACCAACACTTGTATTTATTTCCGGCAACTCCTGTCACTCTTCCAAAGGGTGGCACTTTAGTCATACTCCTTCAATAAGGCGCATTGATAAAACATCAAAATGTTTATTCAATCTTTAGCACGACTAAAACTATTGTCATTATTAAGTTTTGGATATTTTAGTATGTCACATATTTTATAAATGTTTAACTAATTTATCATCTAGATTATAATAAGAATAATACACTTATAATCGAAAACTTGTGATTTCCAAAAAGGATCACTCATGAAAACAGAACAACCATTGTCTTTAACATGAATAACCGTCTCACATAAGCAAGACACACTAATTAAAATCACACTTAATTCGATTACAAAACTTATTCAAATCCTCTAATCCAAATGATAAATGTAGAGACAGATCATTGCCGGCATCAACTCCTTGATTGCCACCATTCCGCAATGTCTTCCCATATCCTTTATGCAAATCTCAAGCAGCAGGTTCTGTTTTCATAAAACAGAATGAGTATCAAATACTTATCGAAACCGCCACAATTGCAATTTGGACTTAAACACTTATAACTTGTATATCAATATATACTTTCTGCATTGCCAACTTCTCTTGCTATGGGTTCCACTTTGACATGACGCAGCCGAGACACAAACTCACAGAAAGTGATCAAATCCCTTCCCATGACCTAGTCTCCGACACAATTCTTGAAGCTGGGGAGAAGCAAGCGTATCACCCCACCTATCGCGAAACCGTCATTCATCTCGTGGTTCCAAACAAGCACTAGACGATGATGTATCTCATGCATTATCCTCAGGTGTTGTTCCAAGCAAGTGTTCTCTTCCATCTTGAGTGAAAGAAAACCGTTCAGACATTCGAACCTTACAATTCTAACTTGTGCTGAAAAACTATTTTTCAGCTCATCCACAATCTCCATTGCAATCAAGTTCTTGAATTGTCTTCTTAGGTCAGAATTCATGAAGGTGCACATCATCCACTTGACTTTCAAGTAGGTGGTTCAAAACCACTCCATGTACTCCTCATCGCTTGCAGAAATATTTAGGTTTATCTCCTATTGGTTCTTCTAGCACGTAGAGCTGAGCATTGGTGTGTAGGACTTATTCAAACGCAGGTACCACTTTAACAAAATGACCCATCGAGACGCAGTTTTTCAGCAACGAACAGACTACCGTAGTCGACCATGATCTACAAGGATTTTTGCAAAGACATCTAGACTTTTGTTTATGATAATTTTAGTTCATCTTAATGAACTCCCACTAAACTCAACATCTCTCTGGTTGTTTAGTGACACACGATCCAAATCCACTACACCACAACCGATCATCACGTGAGATGATGTAGCTTCAATGGTGAACATCACCATGTTGATCATATCATCCATATGACTCGTGTTTAACCTTTCGGTTCTTGTGTTCCGAGGCCATGTCTGTACATGCTAGGCTCGTCAAGGAAACCGTAGTATTTCCGCGTGTGTAAATCTGGCTTACACCCGTTGTATGTGAACGTAGAATCTATCACACCCGATCATCACGTGGTGCTTCGAAACGAAGAACTTTGGCAACGGTGCATACTAGGGAAGAACACATCTTGATATTAACGTGAGAGATCACCTTATCATGCTACCGTCGCGATCACATCTAAGCATAACAATAAGGTGCATAAAAGGATTAACATCACATGCAATTCATAATTGTGATATGATATGGCCTTTCTTCTTGTGCCTTTGATCTCCATCTCCAAAGCACCGGCATGATCTCCATCATTGTGGCGCCATCACCATGGTTGTCCACCAACTATTGAACTACAACTAATGCTACTCTTAGCAATAAAGTAAAGCAATTACATGGTGATTCAAATGACACGTAGGTCACATAAAATAAAAGACAACCATATGGCTCCTGTCAGTTGCCGTACTCGACGACATGCAAGTCGCGAAAGATTACAAACATGATCATTACATACATTATCACAAATCACATTGGCCATATCACATCACTTGACCCCCTCTGCAAAAACAAGTTAGACGTCCTCTAATTTGTTTATGCACTTTTTACGTGGCTTGGGTCAACGAGATAGAACCGTTCTAATCTACGCAAAACCACAACGGTGATATAGTAGTTGCTTATTTACTCATCCTTTTGAAAAGCCTTCCATTGAAAATTGCATCTTCACTAAAGCAAGAGAAACAGACACCCGCCAGCCACTTATGCAAAACAAGTTGCATGGCAGTCGTGGAACCGATCTCTCGTGCGTGGACGAGTAAAGTTGGTCCGGGCCGCTTCATCTCACAATACCGCAAAGACGCAAAGTGCACGCGAGAAGGTAGCAACATAAAATATCAATGCCCACAACACTTGTGTTCTAATCGCACCAACATCTACGAATAGATCTAGGCTCTGATACCACTGAAGGGGTCGTTGCATAGAAAACAAAAATTTTCCTACGCAGCAAGCGGAATAAACCCCAAGGATCTAGATCTACTAGACGGAGGTAGCGAAGATGAGATCCAATCTCTTACCCTCGAAGATCAACAAACGCGTTTTGTCGGTGCAGGGGTTGGCTAGTCGATCCCCGCAACTAGACTCATCTAGTCGCGAGGAGATGTATTTCCTCGAAGTCCAATTCGATGAAGTGCCGCAAGAGCAACACCTCCGCGGTATCCACACGTACGGATCGATGTAGATCTCCGCCTTCTTGATCCCGCAAGCAAGGTGGAGATGGCTAGATGGATCTCGGCACCACGACGGTTGTGGTGGCGTTGATGGTGGAGAAATTCCTGCAGGGCTTCGCCAAGCGACTGCAGGAGAGGGGAGGGAGAGGGAGAGGGAGGCCGGCGGCTAGGGTTCAAGGGTGGTGCGCCCCAGCCCTCTCCTCCTCCTTATATAGGCATGAGGGGGCTGTGGGGGGCGCCCCAATCCCATCTAGGGCCGGACAAGGGGGGAAACTTGCCCCCCAAGGCGCCCAATTAGGGTTAGGGTTGCCCCCACCTTGCCTTGGCCGCATGGGCCTTGGGGACAAGGTGCGGCCAGCCCATGTGGGCTGCTGCACCTACCCTCGGTCCATGTTGGCCCTTCCAGGTTCGTGGCCCCCAAGGTGGGGCCCTCCGGAACCTTCTAGAATCTTTCGGTACTCTGCCGGAATTTTCCCGAACTTTTCCGGAACCCTGGAAACCACTTTCCTTATATGAAATTTTATCTCCGGACTCTTCCGGAGCTCCTCGTGATATCTAGGATCTCATCCGAGACTCCGAATCACCATTCGTTCATACCATCAATTATCTCATCGCTAACCCTAGCTACATCGGAGCGTTAAGTGTGTGACCCTACGGGTTCGAGAACATGCAGACATGATCAAATCAATAATCAATAGCGGGACCGGGATGCCCATATTGACTCCTACATATTCAACGAAGTTCCTTTTCGATTGAACCACGATGCCGGAGATTCTTAATCTCGTATACGATTCCCTTTGTCTCACCGATATTTAATTTGCCCGAGATATGATCGTCGATATCTCCATATCTAGTTTCATCTCGTTACCTGGCAAATTCTCTTTACTCGTCCATAATATAGGATCTCCGTGATTAACACTTAATCACATGGTTGCAACCTTTCTGATGCTATATTACCGAGAGGGCCCATAGATATCTTTTCCGTCACAAGGAAGGACAAATCCCACTCTTGATTCATGTCACCCAACAAATACCATCGGAGATACCTGAAAGCCACCTTTATAATCACCCAGTTACGAAGTGACGTTTGATGTCCACAAAGCATTCCTCCGATAAACGGGAGTGACATAATCTCATGGTCTAAGGAAACTATACTTGGCATACTAAAAGTGTTGGCAATGAAACTTGTGTGACACGATCAATTGCAACTCTTTATTATCGGGTCTTGTCCATCACATCACTACTCCTAATGATATGACTCCGTTATCAAGTGACTGTAACAAGTCCATGGTTAGGAAACTCTAACCATCTCTTGACTAACGAACTAGTCCGGTAGAGGCTTACTAGGGACACCTGGTGTTTATATTCCACACATGTATTATGTTTCCGGTTAATACAATTATATCATGGATAATATACTATTATCATAAATATGAATATGCTAATAAACCATTTTATTATTGCCTCTAGGGCATATTCCCAACAATACTGGGCGCCACTGACAAGTTGGGAGCGGATGAACCCTTGCGCAGCCTCGCCATTGCGAAATCGCGACAAAAGAGCACTCAATCCCCGCGGCTGGCGGTCTAGAGGAAACAGAGCCTTGTGGACCATTGACAGAGCAGACCTGCACAATTCAACAAGTGATCCCACCTGCTGCACTCGATCATGTAGCATAATAAGGACTCGAGCCCGTGCAGGGTCAGACCAGAAGGAAGTCATGTCCCGGCCTGTTACCTCTGCAATGGAAAACAGCCGCTGGTTTACTCGTCTCTCTTCAGCGCGAGCATCCAATTGAACACCCGCGGTGAAGAAAACAATCAGCAAATGGCATGGACGAACAGTCAAGGACTGGGGGCTTGCAGTTGCTTACACAGCAGATCCTGGTTCGCCCTCTCCAGTTCCTCCAATAGGAACGCCTCGCGCTCCGCAGGACGAGGCTGTTTCGACTTCAAGACAGCCAAGACTCCCTGCGTAGTCCGCAGGTCTTGTTCCAGCCTAGAACACTTAGTATGGAGATAGGAGAGCCGGTACTCATCAGCTCCGCGACTACCGGTGAGAGCATTATTATCAGCAGCAGCAGAGGCTGGCGTCTGGTCAGCACCCGCCCCAGCAGACGACGTGTTAATTGCAGGAGCAGTCTGCGCAATAAAGGCAAATCCAAAGGTATAAGGAAGAAATTTAAACAGTCGAAAGAAAAGTAACTCCCCTTAAGCAGCCAACAGGCTCGGGGGCTCAGAGAAAGGACAATCACAAGCAAAGAACAAGGCGAAAATAGCATAGTATGGACAACAAAAGGACCGACAAGTCATTACATTGATTAAGGCTGCAGGAATAATTTAAGTTTTTACAAGCTATAAATCAAAAGCAGATACTAAGACTAAAGCTACTAAGTGCTGGCGGGCTTCTTGGCTTGCCGGGCAGCCTCCTTCTCCATGGTCTCCGCCAGTCGCTGTGCCAGTTGGAGCGACCGGGTGGAGAAGTCACCAAGGGGCAAAGCTTTGCCATCAGGTTTCCGAGGACGCCCTGACACGGCCTTGTCGAAGTCCCTTTCAATGCCATGGCCTAGCATCATCAAGAAGGTTGTCTGCGAGCCACATACCGTATGCTCGCGACAATAGTCTGCCAGCGTCGAGGTCCCCGGGCCAAAGAGCTCGGCCAACTCGCTGAATGAAGAAAGGGGATGTGCCTTCGGAAACACGGAGGAGTGTATATGCATGAGTTCCCCCTTCGCCTTCAGGAGGAGGCTACCAGTTTCGCCTCCAACACCCTCAATGGCGGCCAGCGCACCCTCCAAATCAGCAGGGGTGGCCTGCCCACTGGAACCCGCAGGGGTACCCAAGTACCCTGAGCTCAAGGGCAACAGAAAACAACTCAGCAAAAAGCAAGGAAGAAAAGTTTTCCAGAAAACTTCGGGGCATGAAGTACATACCTGACAAAGAATTGGTTACAACTCCAAGCCGCTGAGCCACCTCCTCCTCGCGTACCTTGGCTTCCTCATTTGCAGCTTTAGTGGCTGCGTCCGCCAACGCGCGAGCATCAGCATCGGCGGAGCCAAGCTTCTTCTCAAGTTCGGAGGAACACCGAACGGCGTCATCCCGCTCGCGCTCAACCCGTGCCAAAGACTCTGCACAGCAAGCCAATTGAAATAAGGCATGCCAAGGAAACAAACAAATACATAAGAAGAACAAAGAAGTTACCTCGTAGGGCAGTGGCTTGCTGCTTCTGCTGCTCCACCGTAGCCTCCATCGCAGCATAGCGGCGCCCGACATCCAGCAACTCCCGGGTGAATGGCTAAAATAAGAAGATAACAAAGTTGGAAGATAAAGCTAGAGTCTATGCCCGACTGTCCGTAATCGCCTATAGACTCGGGTGCTACGTACTCCCATCGGGAGCGCTACCGCGCACCCGATAGAAACTAAAAAAGAAAGACAAACAAAGCTTACATGTTCAGTCGAAGCCACCTGCGGAGCAGCAACAAGGGTGACGGTGGAGGGCCCTGAGACGTGACCAGGAGACGGTGGAGGAGTGCCCCTCTTTGCAGTAGGGTCGGCACTTTCGCCATCCTCTCCGTCAGCTCCGGTCGCTGAAGGTGGAGGTGACGCATCACCAGCGGAGCCCCTATAATAACATGTTCGCTCCCCATGAGAAGCTCCTTACATGGGCAAATAAAGCACGAACGTATGAAAGAAAATGCACTCACGAGCTCACGATCAAAAGGAGGCTGGGATCGAAGGTGTCGACGGCAGTATGAACTCCCATCGAAGGAGGAGCCACGGGCCCCTCGGTCGGCACGGTCTTCTTGCTGGCATTTGTGGGAGGCGATGATGAGTTGGAGTCATCAGGCTTCGACTCCTTAGTCGGTTCCGACTCGGCCTTACGAGCTAGCTTGCGGCGACTCGCCAGCGGCACGTCGTCGCTATCTACAGTCTCCGTGGCATCCGGGGAAGCGGAAGACGCCACAGAGATATCCTGAGTATCAGGATCCTCCCGCAGATCTGGCGTGGCAGAGGTCCCTTTGCCCTCAGGCAGGGGAGGAAGACTCACAAAGGTGGAGTAACCCTTTGGAGAAACAAAATCGAGAATTCAAAAAGCGGAAGAATGAAAAACATGCCAATAGTAAAACAAAGCAAAGAAGATCAACTAACCTCGGGGACAGGGTGCTCAGAACTGAAGGGAGTAACGGGTGACTCGAAGTCGTGCGGCTCGCCGACCTTCAGGGTGGTCAAAGCACACACGCGCGCCTCGAGCTCGCTCACGCT
This sequence comes from Puccinellia tenuiflora, assembly GCA_012064385.1. NCBI lineage: Eukaryota > Viridiplantae > Streptophyta > Magnoliopsida > Poales > Poaceae > Puccinellia > Puccinellia tenuiflora. The sequence continues at coordinate 215,816 of QRDG01000142.1, forward strand.
CAACTCTTCGGTGTATGCGCGGGTCGGGTCCGCGGCACCCGCATACTCGAACAATGGGTACACCCTGGCTTGAAGGGGCGGCACCCGTCTCTTCACAAAAGTGGCAATAAGGTGAACGCCGCTCACCTCCTTGCCGGCGGTCTCCTGAAGCGCACGCACCCGAGACAGCAAGGGAACTGCTTCAGCAGACTCACGTGCGTCGGGTTGGTGCGACCAAGACCTTTTCTTCGACACAATGACGCCGGACTGGAATGGGGGGACACCATACTTCTGCCCGGGCCTCGCGACGTCGGTGATATAGAACCACTTCCTCCTCCAGTTTTGAGCAGACTCGAGCTGCTTCAGATCGAAGTACTCGACATCGCTACGGGTCTGGATCCCGAAGCCTCCAACAGCATAAACGCCAGCGCGCCAGGCGTTGCGCTTGACGTTATACGCTGCCAAAGCCCCCAGTGCGGATGTATCCCGAGGAAACACTCGCATAGGACGATGAAGCAGGCGATGTGGAGGATGGAGTTGGGCGTGAAGTCATGGAGCTGGACGCCGTAGGCGTACATCAGCCCGCGGAAGAAATCGTGAACAGGGAAGGAGAATCCCCTGCTCACGAAGTCGACGAAGCAGACGCGCTCGCCGGCGGCGGGGCGCGGAACGATCTCATTGCCGGGGGCCCGGGTCTTCACCTGCTCTGCCGGCGGCAGTACTCCGTTGTGGCGGAGCCCGTCTAGCTGCCGCTCGGTGACGGATGACCTCGCCCAGTCACCGTGCACCTTCTTCAGATCGGAGGCGGCCGCACCGCCGCTTCCGCCGGCGGCGCCTTCCGTCGCTTTCCTCTTGGAGCCGGTCTTCTTCGTCATAGCGAGGCGAGGGAACGGAAGTATCTTGTTTTCTCTCGGAATGGCAAGAACAAGAGCAGCAAGGATTGAAGCAAGAAGAGAAGAAGGGCTTGGGTCAGGCGGTGAGAATGGGGATTTTCCCTGTTCACCGCCGGAGCGCCCATATTTATCTCGTGGGGTCACCTACTCCCAACCGTTGATCACCGCCGAGTAAAACGGCCGTGATGATCAAAACCCTACACGTGGCAGCCACGGAGGGCAACAGTCATGAACCGCGTCGCCCACTACGCACGAGAAAAGAGGAAACCATTATCACGCCGCGCAATATTCGCGTAGTGCGGTCAAACTGACGCGACGCCTCTGACAGGTTCAGCGGCGGGACGCTTCGGGCATAACGAGCACGCCAAAGACGTCATGTATGACGAAAGCAAAAGCGGTAATAGGGGAAACTCGCACGAGTTACTCGACAACCGGAGGACCTGATACTTCATCGGGTGCCCCAATCGACATCGACTACTCGACATCTTACTCCCATCGGGAGCGGTAAAGTCAAAACAGAAAATTGCGCAAATAAAGGGTTGAGATTATCCCCAATTGCGAGCAATTCTACATAATTTCGAGGGCTACTCCCATCGGGAGCGCTTACGCGCACCCGATAGAATGTAAAAAGCAAAGATTCACTCGACAAGTTATCGACTCCGGTCTAACTCGAGCAAAGAAAATACCTGGGACGGATATAATACAGTTGACCCTCAGATGCTGCACTACAGTGCAAAGGTAAGTCCCACCGGCTTGTCGGGTTGGGCCGGGGCTGACAGCAACAGCTGAGGCACCTGAACAAAGTTCCATACCAACAGGTGTGATGAAAATCCCGACGGACGCGTTGGGTCCCCCTTAAAATGCTCGAACTTGACACTATAAGACCTCGAATATGGCCTGGGTCAAGGGGAGAAGCCTCCAATCTCGAGCCCGGGGACTCGATTTTGATGTAAGCTGATAGAGCGTGTGCCCGAGAGCACTTAACTGGTCCCGACACTGTCGAGTGAACTAGGCCTTTCATGCTGAGAATCCTACGCAAAAGCGCCCTGCGATACGGGTAAGAAACATACCTCATATAAACTGCAAATTGCACCAGGACACTCGAATGGGTATTGAGTCCCTACTGGATTCCGAATAATCCATCAGGTCCTCGGGGGCTACTGACGTGGGAGTACCCTTCGGGTATACCACGGTTGGGGTACCTGGTGCGGAGATAGGCTGCGGCCCAGCGGGAGAAGCCCAAAGGGAAGGCCCACACCGAAGAAAGAAGCCTCAAGGCCATAGACTACGTCGGTTTGTACTGAGAGTTGTAAACCTAATCGGTAGACCCAAGACCCAGGCCCCTCATATAAGGGCTGGGAGGGCACCGATCTAGGTATGTTGAGAACCACCACCAGAAACCCTAGCCTAGCGAGATCGCATCTACCGATCTCGCCATTGTAGCACCTCTAATCAATACCAGACAAGCAGGACGTAGGGCTTTTACCTTCGGGGGCCTGAATCTGGGTAACATCTTCTTGTCAGCCGACGAATCCATCAGTCTCACAACTTTTCTCCCCTTCAATCGAAACCCAAGGATGCAATCCGAGGGAATTGACGTGGCTACACCACGTCATCGAGAATGGACAAATTTGTTGATTTGGATGAATTTACTCAGCATTTGAAAGAGTAAATGATCAATCCCAATGAGGATGGGAATGAGAATGGAAAATTTAATTATACTAAACTTTTCTATTTTTCATTACTCATATCTTACATACAGTTTAATCATTATATTTTCTGTACATATAAACTTGGCAAACCTAAGATGCAATATTTTCATTCGACAATTATAAACTCAATCATGGAAAAATATACTTGCAGGAAATTCAAGCCGTGTTTTGAAGTGTTGCCATTTTTCTTTCGGGATATTTTAAATAAAACGGTTAACCCAAATTTCTCTAGCTTAGGGAAAATAGAAAAGAACAAAACTTCTTGCCTTCTTTGATCAATGTGTGCACATAGATGAACTTTAGGTATATATGATATATATATATATATATATATATATATATATATATATATATATATATATATACCATGGTGCCCGGGCATCAGGACGGAATACGGCATAATTGGGGTATGTAGACATCACGTGTACCATGGGTATATATACCTAGGGTATGTAGGAGGTACATATAACATTGGGTATGAAAAAAAAACAGGGTATATATACCTAATGTACGCATACCCATGATATATATATATATATATATATGTCTGATCTGTACGCATACCCATGATATATATACCCAATGTATACGTACCATGTAGATACTCAATGTACATATACCTAAGGGTGTTGTACACTTCCTAAATACTCAATGTTTGCATACCCGACGTGTACGTGTTTTGTATATACCCAAAACTTACAGTATTCTACCATGGTGCCCATGCACCAGGGAGCACCAGTTAATTTATATATATATATATATATATATATATATATATATATATATATATATATATATATATAGAGAGAGAGAGAGAGAGAGAGCAGGACTATTCTACAACCCCCTCTTAAGAGTTGTAGAATAGCTATTCTACAACCCCTCCCAATCACCTTCTAAACTCGAGCCCGACCCATCCTAAAGACCTTCTACCCGCACCCACGCGCACCCACCCGACCCACCTGCTCCCTTCGATCCAAACCGGACGCACCCCACCGGCGGCAGCCAACCACCGAGAGCTCCACCGCGCGCACGCCGTGGGAGCTCCCCCTACCTCCGCCGCTTGCTCCCCCTTCCTCTGCGCGCGAGCCGCCCCGGCCACCGGCCTTCCTCCGCGCGAGCGCCGCCCCGACGGCCCACCTTCCTCGCGCGAGCGCCGCCGCGGAAGCTCACCTTCCTCGCGCGAGATCCTCTACGACCCACCTTCCCCCGCACGACGGCCCCCTACCTCCCCGCGAGCCGCCAGATCCCATAGGCGCCCCGCCGTCCCTAGATCGGAGCATCATGGCGGCGCCCCGCTGGCTCTCCCATCCGTGCGTGGCGTCGTCGGCCTCCTCCGAGCGCCGCATAGGGACCCGCCGCCAACCCTGCTAGCAGGCATGCCTCGCCTCGACGCCGACCCTGCTGCCCACCGTGACTCGCCTCTCCATGGCCCTGCTACCCGGTGAGCCCCACCGGCTCGTCCATCCTCCGACACGCGCGGCACCCCGGCCTCCACTGCTCGCCGGCCTCCATCCTCCTGATTCTCTACTCTGAAACTCATCAACACACGACAGCGTGCAGTTCAGTTACAGAGCAAAGTACAGTTAGAAGCGATAATACGTGAAGTTCAGAGACAAAAATTGCTACTGGCTATACTTTCTGAACTGATGTGAAGTGGTTTGTTGATGCGAATTGAACTACACTCATTTTACTTGGTTTTCTTTTTGCTGCTCCTGTGCCTCGCAATCTCATAAGTGCACTGTTACTCTGCTAGTACCTGATGTCGCGGACGTAGCAACGAGAAAACCATGAAAGTTCAGTCCACTTGTTTCTGCAGTTCAGATCTTCCACTGTTTGAAGTCCCTTTACTGATGTAAAAAAGTCCACTTGTCACAGGTTTGGCAACTCATTTTACTAGACTGAACTTCACCATTCTCTTGTACATAATGCAGTGTTTCATATATTCACTTATTTAATTTTCCTACTAGATGTTCACTCAGTAAAAATACGGAGTGAAATTTAAATCACGGATGTTCCACTTTTGGTAGGAATTTCGTCGGATTTATGCCAAGTTCTCTTTTGCTTCAGGGAATGTTCACTTAAGAAAAGCAGGGAAAAAACTCACTTAATACAAGCAGGGACGGTTCACTCGGCAAAAAAAAAAAGTTCACTCTGTTGATAAGGACACAGTTCACATTTTTTGTGTATGAAGTTTACTATTTTTATTCGGGAAGGTCCATGCATGCAGCGGCAGATCCAGTGACGCCAGAAGTTCACGCCAAACACATGAGAATTTTCATTTTGTCGGAGTTCACTTTGAACAAATCGACGGTTCACTTTGAACAAAACGGCAGTTCACTTTAGACCGCGAGAGAAATCTGTTTTTAAACGCATTGGATGTTTCCTTTTATTTAGGGGTTCACCCTTGTAAAAGTTTGAAGTTCAATCTATGTAAATCTGAAGTCCACTTCGAATTTATTTTGTCAAAGTTCGCTTTGAACAAATCAGAAGTTCACTTTAGACCGCGAGAGAAATCCATTTTGAATATATTGAATCCATTGTAAATCTGAAATCCCACGAAGTTCATTTTCAACGATACAACTGAGAGGTTCACTATTATGGTCAGCCGAGATGTTCATTTGCTAAAATTCTATGAAGTTCACTTATGTGACGAGCGAAGTTCAGGAAAATTATGGTCAGCCGAGATGTTCATTTGCTAAAATTCTGTGAAGTTCACTTATGTGACGGGTGAAGTTCACTTCGAATTCTTTGGAAGTCCAGAGAAAACGAGAATTCCAGAACAACATTATTATGTAAATTTAAAACTGCTCTTAAACCGTAAGGAATTTCGAAAAATGCGTGAGATAACAAAGTTGCGGATTTTTCATAGCTTTCCAACGGCGTATCATTTGCGTCAATCCGATTAACGGTTTGCAAATGCCGACCAAAATACTGTACAGTCGCGAAAAAAGTGTTCGTATATATATGAAATTCTTTAAAAACCGTAACTAATTTCGAAAACCTGTGAACATGAAAAAGTTTCGTAATTTCGATAGCTATCCAACGGTATATCATATGCATCATTCCGATAAGCGGATCAAAAATCGCACTAGAAAATTTTCCGGCGAATGTGGAGAATCAGTGTGTTCCGTCAGGAAGTTCACATTTACAGCATGTGGAGTTCACAGTTGTGACGCGGGAAGTTCAAAAGTGTTGTAGAATAGTTATTCTACAACTGGTTGTAGAATAGCTGGGATATATATATATATATATATAAGTCTGCTATTCTGGAACTAGTTCTACAATAGCTATTCTGGAACCAATTCTGAACTTCCCTCGCAATGTTGATGAATTTCATTTAATGATAATGTGAACTTCCTGACGGAACACACTGATTCTCCACCTTCGCCGGAAAATTTTCTAGTGCGATTTTTAATCCGCTTATCGGAATGATGCATATGATATACCGTTGGATAGCTATCAAAATTACGAAACTTTTTCATGTTCACGGGTTTTCGAAATTAGTTACGGTTTTTAAAGAATTTCATATATACGAGCACTTTTTTTCGCGACCGTACAGTGTTTTGGTCGCCATTTTCAAACCGTTAATCGGATTGACGCAAATCATACGCCGTTGGAAAGCTATGAAAAAGCCGCAACTTTGTTATCTCACGCATTTTTTCGAAATTCCTTACGGTTTAGGAGCAGTTTTAAATATACATAATTCTGTTATTTTTAGAATTCTCGTTTTTTTCTGAACTTCCCACTTCACAACACTGAACTTCTTCCGAACACATAAGTGAACTTCTTCACGGAGCACCAGATGCATGTGTTACGTCAATTTTTTTTTTGACTTCAGAAAATTTTCGTTAATGAACTTCTCGATGGACAATCATATTTTTTTAACTTCTCTAGATACACATGTGAACTTTACGGTGATTTCGCAAATGAACTCACTTGAATTTAACTTCACAGGAAAATCAACTTAACTTCATACGTATGAGAAGCAAACTTCGTGTGACGAAAAAGTGAACTGCACGCTGACAAAAACTTTCTGACAATCTTTGCAAAATAACCACAATTGTTTTACAATTATTATCTGTTGCATGTTTTTCAGAACTGAAACCGCATGTATTTTTTAATTCTGCCCTGAACTTTCTCACGTGTCACAATGAACTCTCCCAGGAAAGAAAAGTGAACTCCGATAATCGCAAAAGCAAAACTTGGGAAGCACAAAAAATTCACAACTCGGCAACGCAGAATCCATGATGTATCCCGGTGGTCGATGCCGATGCGGAAGCCTCCCAGGACACTGATGCAACAACACTGGGAGTTCACGTAAGAGGACGCCAGAGTTCACGCAGCAGTCCACTCCATGAAGCTTCGGACCGGCATGTCCAGACCTGTACTCGGCTAGTGAAGATGACAGACACCGTCGACTCAGTCCCATCCACCCCGCGGACAGTGCCCCTGGGAGAAAGTGCAAACCAATTCCACGATCTGAACCTGTCACCATGGACCGAACTGTCATCTATACCGGACCTCGTGGTCCACCTCGTCGCCATCGCAGTGGACTCCGTGTGTGTCCTGGGTGGACTCCAGCGGCTGCCATCGGTGGACTAAATCGGCGTGAGGGGCACGCGCCGATAAGGCCGGAGTCAGGGGAGCTGTGCGTGGGTGACGCCGAAGTTGGGGAGCTGCGCCGGCGAGGCCCGAGTCGGGGGAGCCTCGCTGGAGATGCCGGGATTGGGGGTTGCGCCTCACGGTGGACGAAGGCGGGGCTGGGGTGCGGAGCAGGGGACCGGCAGCGGTGGTGGTCTGGGCCCTCAGCCTCCAGGAGCGGGAAGCACAGGGGCGGCGCACCTGAGCGTCCTCACGCCGACGGCGGTGCACATGTGCTTCTCAGGGCGACACGACCCCTCGGCCAGGAAGGTGGCGGCGCGAGTCGTGGGCCTCTGGGGCAGGAGCAGGGAAGGATTCGGGGTCGCGGGCGCAGGGGAGGTGGCCGACGGCTTATTCACGCGTGCAGGGGCGGCGGACGGTGCCGGGGATGCGCACATAGGGACGCGCTATTTGACTCCCAGGGAGTAGAATAGTTATTCTACACCCACCCTCTATCTTCACAACCGCATATGATTTTTATGTCACGTAAATTTTGCCTTATGTATTGAGTTAAGAAGAACGTAAGAAAAAATATAAATGACGAAAAAATATATTTACGTGACGTTGCAAAAATACGACAAAAATACACTTATTTATGTTGTTTTTATGACTTTTACATCATTTTAACTCATTTTTTATGTCGATTTTTTCTATTATGGGTCAACATGACGTAAATATTTACGTATGTAACATAATTTATTGATGTAACAACGTAAAAAAATTGTGGGTGCAAAATAAGTTATTCTGCACCCTGGGTGTCAAATAGGGTTTCTATATATATATATATATATATATATATATATATATATATATATATATATATATATATATATATATATCAACGCGGATTTCCTACCCTGGTGGCTAGCTATGCATGTCTAGTTAACCGTTGGATATGGATAGTATGGTTCCACTGCCGCGCGAATGCGTTTAGATAGCGCTTGCATGCGTTGACGCCGTCCCCCGACACCCCGTTAAATGCATGCCTGTGGTGTTCTTTTAGCGCGAGTGGCACGGGACGTGTTTTATTTTAGCACGAGTGGCGTTCGACGTGTTTCTTTTAGCGCGAGTGACATGCGACGTGTTTCTTTTAGCACGAGTGGTGTGCAACGTTGAGTGACTGCATGTCGCGATCGGATCGCGAACTGGGTTGAGGTGCCGTTTTGTTATACTGTCGCATTTTTTCGTGGTAAACAGACGGTGCCGTTGTTTTTTCTCCGTACCGTGATGGCCCACGTTGATAGCATGCTGTGCAGCTGTGCGTGGGTGTCGTTGAGAGAGCGGTTTTAAGTTGAGTATGGTGCGTTATTATTTGTGTAATGGGGGCTACCTAGAGACTTCTATTTTAAATTTTTTGAAATCAGTATTTAAAGTTTCAGAAAATTACAAAAATAAATCTGGGTTGTAGCCAACACTGTATCCTATAATTGTGCCAAATTTCAATATGAAATTCTTCGTAGGGCTACGCAAAAAAATAGTGTAACCTACTAAAATATCACACGTCTGCACAAGAAAATAGTGGACAGCCTAAACACCCCGAGAATAGAACGGAATAGGTACTCCGTGTCCTAAATGGTGTTCTGTTAGCGCGCTGTAAAGTAGAACTAGAAACGTTCGTAGAATAGGTGTGCACACCAACTAAAATATCGCGTCTGCACAAGAAAATAGTGGATGGCCTAAACGCTCCGAGAGTAGAGCGAAATAGCTAATTTGTGTCCTAAATGGTGTTCCGTTAGCGCGTTGTAAAGTAGAAACGTAAGTGGAATAGGTGTGCACACTAACCGAACGCTATGCATGCTGTTATTATCCCGTTAGTTTTGGTGTGATCTATGCATACTCTCTTTATCAAAATCAGAATGATCTAATGGCTGCTAGTGGGTGCGTAGCTAGCCGGGTGGATAGCCCTCTATTTCCGATATATATATATATATATATGACTATTCTGCACAACCCCTTAAGTGTTTGCTGAATAGTTATTCAGCACAACTTCCCAATCTAAAAGACCTTCTTATCCCGACAGCTACCCATCCTAAACTTCTTCTTCCCTGTATCGACCCGCGACCCACACCGACCTGATCCCCTCGATCCAAATCACCCGCACCCCACCGGCGCTCCCGTCCCTCACCACCGACAACAGCAGCCACCGGTAGCTCCACCGCGCGCCGCCCTGGGAGGTCCCCGGACCTTCGCCACGCGCCACCCATGGAGGGCCGCGACCTCCGCCGCGCGCCATCCGCGGAGGTCCCCCGATCTCCGTCGCCCGACGCTCCCGGGAGGTCCCCGACCTCTGCCGCGCCGCTACCAGCTTCCCCAGCGCCGCCCCCGTCCTTTGCTTTCACGGCACCTGGCCCGCCTCCTCCTCCTTCTCTCTCGATTTGGGGCAATGGTGGCCGCCAATCCGCCGCCTACTGCCCCTGCGACATCCCTCGTCCACCAGATCCCGGATGGCAGCCGCGTCCCATGCATCGGCCTGCATCCCGGACGGTCAGCGGCGACCCGCGCCTCCGTCTGCTCCCCGAGCGTCTCGACAGCGTCTGGACAGCGCGACTGCCACCAAAAGTCCATGCGTGGCCCCGTCTCCTGCATCGCACGCGCCCGGCCGGGGAAGCCGTCTACCTCTCGCACGACCAACCGGATTGTTGTCCGGCCCAGGCAACCTGTCGCTCATCTGGTCTGCACCCGGCAGCAGCCTGGCCGGAAACCTACCGTGCCAGATTACAGCGGGAGAGCGCCTCCAGTCTAGTTTCCCCAGATCCTGATCTGTAATGATTTTTAAGTTTAGTTAACTGCTCTTGTGAGGTTCAGTGCAGCTCACCTATGAAGTTGAGTGTTTCGTCTTCAGAGGTTCAGCCAAAAAATTGTGGCATATAAGAAATTGTCTACCGCTGTGGCCCGCATCGAAAATTAAATTCACCTGTGAAAAAATAGGAAGTTCACTCGTGTATCGTGAGAAGTTCAGAAAAAATGATCTGACGCGAGGTTCACTTGTGAAATAGTTAGGAAGTTCACATATGCATCGCGAGAGGTTCAAAAAAATAGTCCGTCAAATAAAGTTCAGTATCGAAAAAAAAGGAAGTTCACGTATATATCGAAAAAAATAGGAAAAAAATCCTGAAAACAGCAGTTAGTATATTTAAAACTGCTCTCAAACCATGAAGTATTTCGAAAAATGGTCAAAATGAAAAAGATGCGCAATTTTCATACATTTTCAACGGTATATCATTTGCATCGTTTGGAAAAAGGGTTTGAAAATAACGAGAAAAACAGTGCGCGATATGAAACAAAAAATTCGCGTTAGAAAGTTCACTAACAGATAACTAGAGGTTCATTACCGTATAATTAGGAAGTTCATTATACTCTGTTTTTCGGGGCGGAAATATTATGCATATAAATCGTTCATACGAGCTCCGGTTGGCCAAATTGACCGTCCGCGCCTGTAGTTAGGACCGATTTGAGTCTAATTTGACTCTCTCATCCACCAATATTCTACCCGAACTCCACAACCGTGTCAATTTCAAATCGTTATCGTGTTGGTTTGCTTATCCGTTTTTTGCATTTTTAAAATTATTCATAAACGGTAAAGAATTGAGAAAACTTATCTTTACAAAAAAGTTGTGTCTCGTCAATATCTTTCCAACGCCGTATCATTTGTTACGTTTCGACAAGCGGTTTGAGAGTAATTGCCAAAAAACAGTCCGCTGCACTTAAAACAGAATTGTTTATTTTAAAAACTGCTCTTAAACCGTAATGAATTTCGAAAATGACCTAGAAATAGAGAAGTTGCGCATTTTCCATAGCTTTCCAACGGTGTATCACTTGCATCAATCCGACAAACGGTTTGGAAATGGCGTCCAAAATACAGTACGGAAACGGAAAAATCCGCAAAACTATGTTTAGTATAATTATAATTATTCTAAAACCGTACATAATTTGGAAATCTGACAGAATAATAAAAGTTGCGCAATTTTCTTACCTATCCAACGGCATATTATTTGCATCAATCCGGACAGGGGTTTGAAAATGGCGCCCAAAAAACTATACGGAAACGGATAAAATCGTGAAAACTGTGTTTAGTATATTTGAAATTGTTCAAAAACCGTACAGAATTTGGAAACCGTCCAGAAGAGTAAAAGTTGCGCATTTACAATACGAATCCAACGGCATATCGCATGCCTTATTCCGATAAACGGTTTGAAAATGACGGTCAAAATACTGTCCGTAAAAACAGAGATTTGGGTGTTCCGCTAAGAGGTTCACTGGTTATTGTTTAGGAAGTTCAGAAAGTTGTGCAGAATAGTTATTCTGTACGGGAGTACAGAATAGCTGGAATATATATATATATATATATCTTTACCTAATAATAAAGGAAGAGTTGCTTCTCCCAAAATTTTCGTCCAACTTTTATATTACCCTTATTTTCAGTCATAATTACAGGGCCTGCCACCGCTTTAGTAAATAACGGTTCGTAAATCACGCGCTCGTGGAAAAAAATTACGCTCGCCCCCAACCCGACCCGCTCCCTTCCTCCCGCCGAAACGCACGCCAACGACAGCGCCATGAACAACGGCGACTAGGAGGAGCATCGTCCGCAGCCGTGTGCTCCGCTGGTGCCGGGACTCGCAGGAGGCGGGGAAGATGGCACGGTCGTGCATCGGACAGGGGAGGATGGTGCTGTCGATGGCCGCCCGCCAGAACTGGTGTTACTCCCCACAGCCCCACGCCCCCGCAGCGGTGCTGGCGAGAGCGCGACGCGCTCGCCTCGCTTCCGTCAGAGACGTGCGAGCATTAGCGCTTCAGCTCCATATTGATTCTTCGTTTTATTATCTGGAGCGTGGCCTGGCTCAGCACCTAACAGTCGAAGGTGACCGCGCTTCGGTAAATTATTCACACATAGATGAGTTTGGGTGAGAGAGAGAGAGAGTCGGCAGGGAGAGGATGGACCGGTGGAGAAGATCTAGAGGTAGCGCATAATCATATTGCCGAGATGAGTGAATCAGGGGGAGGGGATTTGAGCTGCTGCCGCCTCTCTATTTGCACACAGGTAGAAAGAAGTTATAGAGATTTGAGGAGATAGGGAGATACGGAGTGGTGACTGGTGACTGGTGAGGACTACCTGTGCCATGCAGTTTGATGTGTTGCGGCTGTCAAAGAAGACCGGTGACACGCCACGGCAAGTAGGGCACGTAGGATGAGCTAGCATGCCGCCCTGCCCCATGTGATGTGCGTCTGCCTCCTGCATCTAGATTATTCCTGAACTTTTGCTATAAGAAAATCAGAGTAAGAGAGTTGCACCTGACTCTGTGTACTTTGATAAGAGTTTCAATTTTCGGCCTACATATTCTCAGTGATAGGAACTCAGTCACCTCAGGGGAATTTGCTTGCCTTCTGTCACATTTTTAGTTTAGTGCTGCTCATGCAACTTTCCCCATTCACAGTTATTCAGATTGTCTATTTATTTTTGTTCTGTATTTACAACCGAGATACAAGTATGAGGATGTTAAGGCAGCACTAGGAATTCTGAACTACCTCTTGTTAGTCAGATTTATTGCTTCACAACTAGGCATGGAGAAGTATCACTTGTTCGTATTGGCATATTACTTGCCTGGATTTTAGTACACGTAATGGCCAAACTGCTCCTTGCTAGCAAGATCTGTCACGCTTTTGTTATTGCATGAAAAGAAAATAAGTGTATTTGTTCACTCAATTTTTGGCTAAGAGTAGACTTGGTGCCTCAACTCTTATACATGATGTTTTTTATCCTGCAACTTTAATCGCGTGTCTTTGGTGTCTCATAGTGGTTTTGATTGATGCATGGTGGTTTTGGCTGTGCACTGCTCGGAGGATGAGGTGGTTGATTATTCTGCTTAATTTGATGTTAAACATCGGGTACAAGGACGACGGTGCGGGCGGCCAGGAGTTCTCCCTCGAGCTCGACCGTGAAAAAACTCCTGGCCGCCCACACCGTCGTCCTTGTACCCGATGTGGTCGCGGTCGCCGATCACCTCGAACTGGTCGTCGAAGTCGGCCTTCGCCGTAGGGACTACGGCGACGAGGGCCAGAACAACAAGGAGCGTCAGGCGTGCAGCAGCTGACCTCGCCGCCATTTTCGCTGCTGCTCTGTTTCCTCTATGCTGGTACGGTAGTACTAGGATAGTGGTGTCAGTGTGTTGTTTCGCAACGGGACTTCGCTTGATGTTAAACCTTTGTCTCTAGAAAATATATACTCTTAAACTTAAATTATTTAATTTAATGTCATTCATTTCAAAAATAATTTCATTTATATTATCCAAGTTTGATACTTGCGATATGCAAACTATCACGTAGGCAAACTATCTTTATGTTAGAACAAACTACAGTTAACCATGAGTTTAACCGTAGCACAATTGTTTTATCTTTAGGTTAGAACAAGTTATCACCGAGATAAGAATGTGAGTCAACTTGTGCTCATCTGGGAGAAAAACCTACATTGGTCGATTGACTTTAAAAAATAATGATTTTTCTGACGTTTTTTGACAAAATTTCGCTCCCGTTGCAACGCACGGGCATGTTTGCTAGTATATATATATATGTGTGTGTGTGTGTGTGTGTGTGTGTGTGTGTGTGGTGTGGTGGTGGTGGGGGAGGGGGGATGTACAGTACAATAATTAGTTATTGGTAGATATATCTAAATTTTGCATCCTAACAAATATCTTAGTAGATGTGTCGACATTTAGGGTTATGGTATTTTGTACTGACAATACTTGGCGTATGCTCAGTAGATCATGATGGTTGCACACAAGATACAGATTTGTCCAGCCCCTCAAGACGTGAAGGGAAAAAATCTACTCTCATTTACGGCAAGTTGTATTTCTTGTGTTGCTATGCTAGGGTTCTGTGTTGTGTAAAGATTGTGTCTAAACTCGTACAAATCCGGTGATCCTTACCCCTCTTATAATTGTGGCTGAGGGTAGTTTTACATGGAACCTGAGTGACTTTACACATAGAACCCTAATCCGCTACAAACTAGTTTCCTCATTTTCCTGCTAATTTATTTACATGTGTCTTGTATTTCAAGTTGACGAGGTGTCGTTTAGCAGTCCTACATCAAGTTGCGCCCCCCTGGCCCACCATTATTCATGGTTAGGTAATACGTCAAAATGTATATATGTCTCTTAAAGCTTATTATTTTTACCTTGATATATTCCATGAATATAATGTTTTATATGATAATTGGAATTGTTTACCATCTCATTTATTCTATTACTAGAAGGCAGAAAGCCATTCTTTTCATATTTTTTTAGTTTCAAGCACCTCCTAGACAAGGTGAATAGACTCGACACAAGACGACCCAACACAAGACGAACCTGAGTAGGCTTATGAGGGGACACAGAGGCCCCCAGGTGTGGCGAGGACCCTATCGACACACACATGATGTCAAACCTGTGATTTGTTTGGTGGGTCGGGGTTACAACCATCCAACCAATGATTGCTCTCTAAAACAGAAATTAAGTGATACCAGACAAGAATAGCATATCGTCGTATTGCTTTCGTTCTTTCCATGACTCTGTCCCTCCCAATCCGGGTCGAAATTAAAACTCACACTCACCTATTCATTGGAACATGGTATTTTTTGTTGCCACTCACCCAATTCTTAATATTTGTTCACTCATTATACTAGAAAGATACCCCACGCGTTGCATTGGAAATCTCTTTAACAATTTTATTGAGTAAAAAAGGATATAAGACCCATGAAATATGGAGTTGGTTATCGAAATATATAAGATTTAATTGGTCACAATTTTCGGAAAGCTAAATTTAATTGAAGTGAATTTCTTTCTATTGATGATTAAAAACTGGTGATGTGCACAATTGAAAGGATAAAAGTAGATGATGTGGATACGTCGCATGCCAAAAAATATTATCATTAATTAATGTTAGTGGGATGACATGGACAATTGATTGGCTAAAATATTGGGTGATGTGGATAGTTTGCGTGTTTAGATAGACAAATTAAATGATCATCTAGTGAGATTCTGTCTTATAAGAGATACATTACTCCGCGCGTTGCGGCGGGAGTCTCTTTAGAAAACTTTAATATTCATAGTTATAAGACACATGAAATATGAAGTTGATGACAAAATCATGTTTAAAAAAAAGAAGTTGTTGACAAATTTATGTAAGACTCAATTGCAGTTGAGAGGCTAAATTTAATTGGCGTGAAATGGTGTGTATTTGACAGCAATCCACCCCAAACATAGTATATCTTTTGGTTGATGATGTAAGTTTGATTATGAATAAATAAAGAGGTATGCTGTGTTAAAAAAAAATTGTGACACGGACAATTATATGGCTTAAAGCAATTGACGATGTGGATATGTTGCATATAAATATATACAACCATTAATAGATGTTAGTGGATGACATGGACAATTAATTGGTAAAAATAGTAGATTATGTGGATAGCTTTGCTTGTCAAGATAGACAACTTATTAAATGACCCCTTAGTGGGTTTTTTTTTGCTTTATAAGAAGTATATATTTGTTTTTACTACTTCATTTACATAACTTGTTCACCCAAAAATAAACTTTGGGCTATGGCACCATTGTTTGATCTCTCTTGATAACTTGAATGACCTTGGCATCGTTGGGTTTCACGTTGTTGCACCATTTTCCGCTCATGACACTTAGCAATGCGCTTCTAGCTATGGTAGGTTATCTCTTTGGATGACAAATATTTATTCCTTCCAAAGACAATTAGCATCAGATTCGCTTCTTCCCCATGAATATTAGAATATGTCATATCTTGGTTCCACTAACGGCTGGATTCGCTGACTTGCTGAGAAATTGCACAACTATATCTTTGCTGATTTCTTTCTACGAAACCTTGTCGCTTTGAGCTTCAAACCGTTATCGCCTTAGGCCCCGTTTGGAATGCCGTTTAAATTTCCCTCCGTAATTTTCTACCGGCCCTCCCGTGTAAAATAAACGGACCTTCTCTGCTCTGTATTTCTTCCCGGCGCTTTCCGGGCGGAAAACGCCAATCCAAGCGCGGCCTTATCGGTAGATGAGGACAGGGAGGTTAGTGGTGATAAAGATAGCTAGACAAGAGGGTGGAGAGGATGATGCCATGATTTTCAAAGCCACCGAGCTAGTATATATGGGGACTATGTCGATGATCTCTTGACCATCACTTAGTACTTCGTTGAGTCACACGAAAGCCTTCTCCCTCATATTTTTCCCGTTAAATAGAAAAAAATAATATCAAGACTATATCGATTACAATACACCCTGTCTGATCGAGGATACACACAACTACTCCTAGTAGATCATTAACAAAAATAAAGATCCACGAAACAGCTGCTTGCTCACGGTGACGTGACAATTGCTCCAAACATAGACAATATACATCTAATTTGTTTATTTTTTTTAAGTTCCAAAAGATGCCTGCCCGGATGAATCACGGCGTGGGGTCCTTGCCGCAGCCCATGAGGAGGTGGGTGAGCAGCATGGCTCCCCGGCGGCTCGCCTCCGCCACCCGCCCCACCAGCGGGAACCCCACTGTCTCCCTGTTCTTCAAAGGCTTCTTGTCCCACCTAAATCCATCACAAACATGCATACAAGAATCAGATATCCAGCTTAATCAACCCACTTTAGTCAGGTCTTGTAGTAGTGCAATTTTACTTACCAGTCCTGGTGCCTGACGACCTTGCCGTCCTCGACGTCGAGCGTGATGAGCGACGCTATGTCGACGGGCTTGCCGAAGACCTTGTAGTGCTGCTTGTTGTCGATCAGTATCTACATAACGCATAGCATTAATAACGGTATAGATTTATTTGTTGTGATCAAATGAACAAGGCATGGTGATCGATGTACTGATGTTCCAATCTGGTAAATCAACCTCGGTTTTCCCCGGACCGGTGGCCTTCTCCTGGACCGTGTACTCCACGATCTTGGATTCAGCGAACACCTGACGGATCATCAACAGACAAATGAACCTTCAACATTCGCAACGAAGGAACCAACGAGGGACAGGAAATGTTAGTAGACGTTACCTTCGGGAGCGTGTAGAAGGCCGATTTGATCTGCTTCACCCTGCGATCGATCAGAACGAGGCTTAGTGGGATTACCAGATTGCTGATGCCGATGGCACGGATGGGCTGTTCTTATGAAAATGATCACTGGTTGTAGGACTTACCCGTGTGCACGCATGAGCGGGTCCTCAAATGTGGCGTTTGGCGCGTAGATCGCCTCGAAGTCCCGAGCCGTGGCGCACGATCCGTATCTGTATCATGCGGTAGCAGTTTGAGTGAGGCGTTCTGGAGGCTGAAGGAGCTCTTTTCTTTTTTTTTGAAAAGTTTAACATTGTATTTTGAAGTTCTAAAAATTAGAGGAAAAATCCTAGATGTAGATAATGATAGGATCTAAAAATGTGGAATATCAATCCGAAATTCGCTATGTTTTCGTCCGAGCAAAGATGACAAGCGGATGGATTTGGGACGGTGAACACATTTCAAAAAATTGAAATTTTGTCAGACTTTTCATTTTTTGTGTAGCCTATAGTAATACGAATTTTGCGTAGAGTTCGACATTATCTACACCTAGAATTCTAAACTTTTGAAAAAGATGGCTTCATAGAGCCCGAACTCCATTTGCACTTTTCGGTAGCAGTTTCCTGAACCCAAGAATCAGATTCTAAGCGCATGCACTACTGTTTAGGACAAGCTGAAACATTTTGCATCTCCAATGTAAAGAGCGTTCGGACACGCATATCTTCAACACCTTTAAGGTTTGGAAGTAGAAAAAACAAGATAAAGAGGCGGCTAGGTTTTCCACCCTCTCGCCGGCGACGCCACCGGTCCGTCCCGTCTTCGATGGCCCTTCAGTCTTTGGACGTACAGCTGACCTAACCTCATTATTTTTAGTTACGTTTGTGTCTTTATGTGTGTGGTGAGACAGTGACGATATCCAGTGTCAGAAGAAGGTTCTCCACATCCCACCCAGCTCCGGTGGTGCGTCTAGAGCCGACGGAGGGAGACCGGTTTCTTGAAATCTGGCATGTTCTTCTTAGTTGGTGTGGTTGGATATCTCACCCTTTGGATCTAACGTTCCTCTAGGGTCTTAGCATCCCGACTTCTCGTCTACCTACTACAACAAATTGTATTATAACAAGGTTTGTCTAGCTCCGGTAAGGGAGGCGCGACGGTGGTAACATGACTTCGGTTTAGTGTGTTCCAAGAATCTATCTATATTTTATTTAATTAATTTGGATCTTTTATAGTAATACAGTTGATGATTATTATATTACTAATAGACAGGGCGAACCTTTGACAAATAAAAATAAAATAAAAGTAGGCCGCCACGGTTGAAGAGAAAGAATTGCAGCTGCCAATTAGCCATCCATCCAGGCATCCAGCCATAGTAACTAACCGATTAAGCTAGCTGGGACGCATGCATGGAGCAGAGCAATACTAGAAGAGAGGTGGGTTGACCCAGTTGAGGCAATTACATGTTGAGGAGATGCGGCATGATGCGGTCCGACACGCCGCCCCCGCCCGCCGGCTTGGCTTCCGCACCCGCCGCCATGCCTGCCGTCGTCGAGAACGATCCCCGCTGCTTCAGGGGCACGAGTCCTGTAGCTGGTGCGAGGAGGCGGGCAGACGACGGTGTCGGCCTCGTCGACGGAAGCAGCAGCAGTCGCGCGGCGGCGGCTGAGGAGGAGGCGCAGAGGGCAGCTCGCGGTAGCATGGCGAGGAGGCCTCCGGGGCACGGGCGCGCGCGGTGGCTGGAACTGAAAACAGGGGAAGCTGTCCAAGCTAAGCCCGCCTACAAGTAGACGACGATGGAAGAAGCAGAGTTGAAAGGTAGGATACTAGACTAGTAGTCAGAGTTGTGCGCGCGGATGAGCGACCGCGTGAGCGGCGGCGGACGGCGCCACGTCGCCCGGCCGATCTGGTGGCGCGCACCGCCTCCACGACGGACGACGGCGCTAGGCGTGGGTCGTCGTCACTACATTAGGGCCTTTAAACTCGCGGTCTGGGCTGGGCTGGATTAGCTCTTCGAGACCGCTAACCGATCGACCCACTTCCACACGGCCCAATAATTAACGAGGGTCAGCTTATCTAACTGCCCGAAAAAAAAAAAGCTAACTGCCCGAGAGGGAACAAGAGAACGTGAGAGAGTGACAAGAATCTTCTCCGCATCGCCTGGATGACTATCTGTCGAACAAACAAGAGAACAAAGGAATCATTCGCAGGACAACGATTTCCTCTAACGAATCTCCCATAAATTGCATACAAACTGTATTTTTATTTGTATATGAACTTACTCGTCTAGTCTTAATCCTATCCTAAACTCCTAGTAGCAAGGTTTACCGTACCAGTTGTAGACACGTGATTTGTGATCATTGCCGTATGTGTACACGTTTTTTCCTTGCTAATATTGACTTCTTGACCTGAGCTTTTCTTATGGGTACGAAGGGCCTTCGTGTTGGAGGTTGTGATGATGCCTCATCGGCAACCGGAATAGTCGCCCGGCCTTCTCAGCTCAAGATCATGGTGACCGTTAAAACATATGTCGTCTTTATATTTTGGTTGAGTTGCCTAATGTTATCAATTCAACATGGTATCAAAGTTAGGTGGCCTTGAGTTTAAGAGTCGGCCAACACCTAGTATGCGGCATTTCATCGATCCCACGTCCCATGCGTCTTAATGTGAGTCAACATCCTAGATGTGAGGGGGATGTTAAAATATATAGCCTAGCGTTTTCATTATAATAATTTTTGGGATTATTATAATATTTTTTTTGGTTGAGTTGGCTAGTACATCAATTTAATAGCGACATACCAAGACCGTCATGTGATGGTCTCCAAGTTGCAGCAAGATCACTGTGGAGCTTAAGACCAGTCCACCCCTCTCCATTTTTCCGCCACGCGACCAACAATCCCCAGAAGTACTAGGGCGCGCCTAAGAGAAACTTTAATCGTAGCCTTCTGACGGAGTGCCCCCCCCCCCCAGCTCCACTCCCCACTCGCAGCAGCTCCCGCCACGGAGAATCACAATGAAGAATAGATGGAGCTCGGGCCGCACCAGATTCGATCGACGAGAGATCTGGCACTCCACTCACCTCGCCTCAGCCATCTGCGGACGATAGCGCCGCCAGAGAAAGCATCTGCTCGGGCTGGAGCGGAGGGAGAGACTCTCAAAGTCCGTAGAAGGAGATAGGAGGAAATGAGCCCCTTCCCCCTCAACGAAGGTATTGAGGAAGTGGAGAAAAAACCAACGACGAACATTCTATTTTATCTTATGAAACTTGGAGAATCGGGCAGTAGCCCAGTTGTTGGGGTCGTAGTGGCGGCCCTGACGACCAGAGTTCGACTCTGGTCTTGAGCATAATTTCTGGGATTTTCACCCAGGTGGGCTTCTTCTATAAAAATCTGGTTCCTAGTTCCTCCTAGGCCCAGTTCATTTTTTCTTATGAAACTTGATAATTTTTTATTTTATCAGAATAAAGAATTGTCCGACAGTCACAACCTTGTTCCGACTTCAGAGCGTCTCCATGGGGNTTAAAATCAAGGTATGGAAATTTCCCACAACTTTTATACGTTTCGAGATCTTCAGTTGACGTCGTCTTCAGGTCTCAAACTGACGATCTCTGAAATCTGTTGGAAGGGACAGATTTTAGGAAAGTCAGAGTCCACCTCCAACAAGTCTTCTTTTGCGTTTTTGCCAATTTCCAAGTGATTTCTACACATCAAAGTGTAAAACAAGAACATTGTGCACTTTGAAACTATTAATAGGTTATTCCAAATAAATCATAAACTTAATATAGAAACAAATGTCAAAGGCATAAAAGTAGCATGAAACAATCAAAAATTATAGATACATTTGACACGTATCATGCTCCAAGCCCATTTGCCATTATCTGGTCCCTCGACTATCATGGTCGCTAGATCAAATGTGAGCGGTTGGATTATCATGCACAAACTGACCATGGTGAGTGAGCGCTGTGCTGGTATGTGTGTAATCAGTCGTTTGAGTATCATGACCCTTTTGTCGAGCCACACAAGGGTGACCCGACTGACTTTTTTGAATCTCCCACAATGCATCGGGAAATTTGTGGTGAAGCAACTCACCACCACTAAAAAGATGATCTAGTTGAGCACTTTGTAGGCGATCAAAGAAAACGAGTAGTTCGAGTGTCATGTTGTTTACTAGAACTTGATTTTTTTTAATTTTTTAAAACTATATTGTTTCCATGTTTAAATTATTTTTGAACTATGCTATCTAGTTGTATTTCATTTAGATGGAAATATAAATATATAGATGAAATAGGCAAAACCAGAAGAGGAAGGACCGTTCTGGGGGCGCCACTAGGGTAGCGCCGTCCTAATAATAGAGGACATGTGTCCAACAACCCCGATTTTCGGGTATGTCACACTTATTATTGGGGGTGCCGATGGAGATGCTTTGACGAAATTTCCAGCAGTTCCCCATTAATATGTCCGACACGCTTGAAATACTGTCATTGGGCGTCCAGACAGTTTTCCGCCCATACGGGGTGGCTCCCTTTTTTTTGAATTGAACACTCAAATTTCAATGAACAACTATAATTTATTACATTTCCAACGAAATTTAAACACTAAACATAATATAGGTCGATGACGGGACGGGATGGGACTTGACGTTGTTGG
Organism: Puccinellia tenuiflora; assembly: GCA_012064385.1. Lineage (NCBI taxonomy): Eukaryota > Viridiplantae > Streptophyta > Magnoliopsida > Poales > Poaceae > Puccinellia > Puccinellia tenuiflora. Next base: position 237,708 of record QRDG01000142.1, read on the forward strand.
GCCCGCCTTCACCGTCGTGTGCCATCTTCCACGTCGTCCTTCTGCCTCATGGTGCGCCTTCCATCCACACGCGAGCGGCTCGCGCTATCTGCACCTCAGCTCGCATCGCAATGGTGGCTTGCCGCTCGTTTACCATGAACAAGCGGGAGACAACCTCCCTCGTCACAGTGGCGACAAAGATCTTCATGACACACCACTTAATGTGTATGTTAGTCTCCTCAGCGGCTTGTTTCTTCAGCCGTTGTTTCACCCTCTCCCGCTGTGCAGTGTCAAAATACACCCGCAAGGCTTCCTGCTCTGGCGAATATGGTGGCATCTCCTTTTCCTACTCATCGTTGTCCTCGACTGAAGAGCAAGGAGATGGGTGCGGCGGTGGAGTATGAACACGAGTGGCTGTTGTATTAGTTGTCCAAGTGGTGGCGAGGTGGCGAACTATTTTTTGGCGAGGGCGAGATGGTAGCACGGCGGAAAATAACGGCTAGGCGGGCTATTTATAGGGACTTGTGATCGGCGGGATATAGTGGCGCGGGCGGGAAACGATGGGTGTTTGGGAGATGACGTGTCGGTTTAATGACGACGATGTAGGGAGCCGTACTGTAGTTGCGTCGGGTTGTGCCGCCTCGGGAACAAAGAAGGTGGTTGAGCGTCATTTAAAGCAAAGATGACAACCTGTGTGCTGATGGCAAGCTAATCCCGCATGCCGAGTCCTATGTGTCAGAAAAGGAGTTGTTGGACAAGTTTTTGGAAAATCCTGACGGATAGGGACACCGTTGTGGACATTTTTCGTGTCCGAACCCTATTGGACGGGTGGAGATGGTCTAACAAATTTTACCAATTAAAAAAGAGCATTAACTTGAGCGAATTCTTTGTAAATTTCTTAATTTCAGATACCTAAGTTTTACGTACGTGTGAGAATTTTTCTTGCAGTAATTTCAGACATATGCATGTTCAAATTAACCTACAACCCCTTCTTTGATGCCAGGTCCTGGATGGGGGCGTTACTTCATCGGGCCGATCCAGTTCCTGGTGTGTTTCGGCGCAGTCGTCTCGTCCACTCTCCTTGCTGGCCAGAGCATGAAGGTAGTACTGTATGTACGAGTTACTTTTTTTTTTTAGATAAAGGAGCCAGGCCCCGGCCTCTGCATCAAGTGATGCATGCGGCCAACCTTTTATTAACTTATATCGAACTGAAAGTAATCCGTTATGACATCACGGGTCCGATAAGATTGAGACAAGTATCAACCAATGGAAAAAAAGGCACATAAAAAAGCTATGCATCAGCTAATCTATTAATGTGCCGCCATCCAGTAGCCTGGAAAAAGAAGTCCTGAGCAACCACCAGCATCCGGTTGCATCCAGTAACAATAGCATCCCGCTGGCCCTCCGGAAGAAGGAAAGCCCATAGCTGAATCCAATGGGAAGCTCGCCGAATAACCTGCAAAAAATTTGTTCCCTTTTGTTTGTTAAAGACAATATCATTTCTGGTTATCCAAATAGACCAACAAAGAGCAGAAACGCCAATACGAATCCTATCTTTATCGATCTTAGACACACCATTCAACCATTTACTAAACATATTAGTAATATTAGTTGGTGGTGGAATATTATAAGCACAATAAACAATACGCCAGATAATTTTAGCAAAAGGGCATGAAAGAAATAAATGATTTATAGTTTCAGCAGAATCACAGAAACAACATTTCTTACATCCATTCCACTTTCTTTTAACTAAGTTATCCTTGGTTAAGAGAACCTTGTTGCTAAGAAACCACATAAAGATTTTTATTTTCAGAGGAATTTTTAATTTCCACAAGTATTTACGAAGGAATCTAGTATGGCCATTCATGAGATCAAGATACATTGACTTAACCGTGAACAGCCCCGAATCTGTAAGTTTCCACATAAAACTATCAGGTTCAGTTGTCAAATTTATAGAAATGAGCCGCTGACAAAGATGCAGCCATTCTAACCACTTGTGATCATTAAGACCTCGTCTAAAGGTAATGTTTAAAGGCGTGTTGGCCAGCACAGTTGAGACCAAGACATTCTTGGGCTGCACAATGTTATAAAGGGAAGGATATTGTTCTGAAAGCGGCATGTCCCCCAGCCAAATATCTTCCCAGAATCGCACACTTGTCCCATTTCGAACTTTAAAAAAACCCCTAGAGAAAAACTCATGCTTCACTCGCATTAGTCCCTTCCAGAAAGGGGAATCAGTGGGTTTAACCTCAACTTGAGACAGAGTTTTATTCTTGAGGTACTTATTATGCAACAGCTGCTGCCATATACCGTCTTCAGTTAGGAGCTTAAATAGCCATTTGCTAAGTAAACATCTATTTTTAATTTCTAATACCTCAATACCTAGCCCACCTTGATCTTTTGGTATGCAAACAATATTCCATTTGGATAACCTATACTTCTTCTTATTCTCATCAGTTTGCCAAAAGAAATTTGAGCGGAAGAAATCTAATCTCTTCCTGACACCTTTCGGAATCTCCATGAAGGAGAGCATAAACATCGGCAAACTAGTTAAAACCGAATTTATTAAAACCAGCCTGTCCCCATACGACAGCATTTTGCTACGCCAACATCCAAGCTTAGACCTAAAACGATTCTCAACAGGATTCCACTCCGCATTTCGAAGTTTCCTATGATGAATCGGGATACCTAAATATCTGAAAGGTAAAGCTCCAGATTCACATCCAAAAATTTGTTTATATTGATGTTCCATTTCCTTAGCTCGACCAAAACAGAAAAGCTCACTCTTATGAAAATTGATTTTCAATCCTGACAGTTGTTCAAAAATACAGAGGATCAATTTCATATTAATTGCCTTTTCAGTGTCATGTTCCATAAACAATATCGTATCATCCGCATACTGTAAAATAGAAACACCACCATCTACCAAATGAGGAATGAGGCTCCCAACAAGCCCTTCTTCCTTAGCGCGCGATATCAAAATAGCCAACATATCAGCTATTATATTAAAGAGTAACGGTGAGAGAGGAACTCCCTGTCGTAATCCTTTCCTAGTTTGAAAATTATGACCAATGTCATCGTTGACCCTAATTCCCACACTACCGCGCTCCACGAAATGTTTAATTCTATCACACCAAGTAGGATCGAACCCCTTCATACGTAACACCTGTTGTAAAAAAGGCCACTTGACCTTATCATATGCCTTTTCGAAATCGATCTTAAACAATACCCCATCCAGTTTTTTCTTATGTAGCTCGTGAATGGTTTCATGTAGCACAACGACCCCTTCCAATATATGCCTCCCGGGGATAAAAGCCGTCTGGGTTGGTCTGATCACTTTATGAGCCAAACCAGAAGTGCGATTAGTACCAACTTTTGTGAAGATTTTAAAACTCACATTGAGGAGGCAGATAGGTCTATATTGCTGAATTTGGGTTGCATTTTCCTTCTTAGGAAGAAGAGTAATAACTCCATAATTAAGTTTATACAAAGGTAACTCTCCTTTCTGGAAACTCACGAACATAGCTAGAAGATCATGCTTAACAACTTCCCAAAAAGTTTGATAAAATTCCGCAGGAAAGCCATCCGGACCTGGTGATTTGTTATGCTCCATTTGGAAAATGGCATCATGGACTTCCTCCATAGAGAAATCCCCACTTAAAAGCGCATTTTCCTCCCTAGACAATTGAGGGATATCATCCTTTCTGTCCTCCATCAAAGAGAACTAGGATCAGGAGCGCCAAATAGTTTTTTGTAATAATTGGTAATATACACCTTCAGGTTATCATCCCCTACAATCGTTCCTTCCTCCTGTTCAAGCTGAAAGATTTTTTTCTTCCTATGTACGAGTTACTACAGTCTACTATAAATACGATTCACATCTTTTGTCCGCCATTCACTCGTGTAGTTGAACTAGTGATGTACGGGCGTGCATCGATCGATTCACCTGCTACACATGCGCAGGCTATCTACCTTATCGCGAACCCCGGCGGCACCACCAAGTTGTACATGTTCGTGGTCATCTTCGGCGTCTACCTGATGACACTGGCGCAGCTGCCTTCCTTCCACTCTCTCCGCCATGTCAACCTCATCTCACTCCTCCTCTGTCTCGCTTACAGCTTCTGTGTCGTCGCCGGCTGCATCTACCTAGGTACAGCGGCGGCCCTGCCGTCTATAAGCTATACAAATCTTGTACTGGGAGTGGGAATTCTTAAAATAAAATATGAGCTCGACATTGACAGGGAACTCCGACAGGGCACCTCCCAGGGATTACTCGATCACCGGCGACAACAGCACCACCACCCGCTTCTACAGCGTGTTCAACGCCATCGCCATCATCGCCACCACCTACGGCAACGGCATAATTCCAGAGATACAGGCGACGGTGGCGGCGCCTGTGACTGGCAAAATGTTCAAGGGACTCTGCCTGTGCTACGCGGTGGTGGTGACCACCTTCTTCAGTGTGGCCACCGCGGGGTACTGGGCCTTCGGCAACTCGGCGCAGGGCCTGATCTTCGACAACTTCATGGTGGACGGCGTGGCAGTCATTCCAGAGTGGCTCCTGTTCATGGCAGAGCTCTTCACATTGATGCAGCTCTCGGCCACGGCCGTGGTGTACCTGCAGCCGACCAACGAAGTCCTGGAGAGTTTCCTATCAGACCCCAAGGTTGGGCAGTACGCCGCGCGGAACGTCGTGCCGCGGCTGCTGTCCCGCACAGCTGCTGTCGCCATCGGCACCACCATTGCCGCCATGGTACCGTTCTTCGGGGACATTAACGCGCTCATCGGTGCCTTTGGATTCCTGCCGCTCGACTTCGCCGTGCCGGTCGTGTTCTACAACCTCACGTTTAAGCCGTCCAAGAAGGGGATTGTGTTCTGGCTGAATAACACCATCGCCGTCGTGTTCTCCGCGTTCACCGTCGTCGCGTCCGTCACCGCGGTCAGGCAGATCGGGCTAGACGCGGGCACCTACAAACTCTTCGCCAACGTGTTGCCTCCAGCAAACCTCCGTGCTACCTCCGGGCCTAACAGAGACTTCCTCAATGATAACCTTCGATTCAGTTTTGGATGTAGTAATAACTCTTTTTCCCTAGAGACATAGAAATTACTTAGTCCTGAAAGTGATCAAGCTTTTTTTTTTGCATGGTAATACGATTCTCATTAATAAATAAAATACGAGATACAAAGTACGTATACACCGATCTTACAGATCTGAAAAGATAGGATAAACCTATATGACAAACCAACGCCTATCCATCTTCTTTGGCACCACCGTAGCAGCCACCAAAGAAAAAATAGACAGATCACCTCTTTAACCGAGCTCGAAGCGGCTCCATCGCTGATCATCAGCTTTTCGGACCTCCAAAATAGTTTGCCATAGGACAAACCATTACCGTTGAAAGAATCAGACCGGGGCAGCACAACCCCGGACACGCCATCGAACTTCAGCACTGCCACCCCCGCGCGACGACGTCGGCGTAGGGAACCAGAACCGTCAGCCTCCAACCACGAACCCACCACAAGGTACACCATCTCCCAGCTGTCACCAGTGCAGACTACAGTCTGCACGTACTCCTGGACGAATCCTCTCTGCTCAACCATGGCGCCGGAGACAACGCCGCAGCAACGGGGACAGAGCAGGAGGAAAAACCCATCTGATGGAGTCGCCGCCGCCGCCTCGCCGACACCATCCATGAACCCAACAGCCACCGATCTGAAAGATCGGCAAGCACACTGTGCCACCAACTCCGAGACGCCGCCATGAAGGACACCGTCGGTGTGGGAGTAGAGTTGAGGCAGATTTATTTGCCCGGACGCCGCTCCCACCACCCCAACGACGCACCATGCCAAAAGCTTCCTAACCCTAATTACCATGCAAAAAACGGGGACCCCCTCCCTCCTGCCGCCGGAGCGGCAAGCGGAAGGAGAGGGGCCCAGCTTTTCCGCCGGTGGCCTCCGGCGGCGGCGGCGGCGGCGCTAGGGCAGGAAAGGCAGATCGCCTCGCGAGTCGCTGGGAGCGCTCACGAGCGAAACTCTTTTTCCCTAGACACATACTCCCTCTGTTCACAAATGTAAGATGTATTACAGATTTTAAAAATGAACTAGATATACACTATGATGAATGAATCTACACACTAAAAATAGACTAGATACATATTTAAATAGATGAATCTATTACTAAGCTAAAACGTCTTATATAAATAAATGAGGGAGTAGAAATTACTTAGTCCTGAAAGTGATCAAGCTTGATGAGGTGACTTCTACATGTTTATTGTCGCGTATCGTTTGTTTTCTGAACCAACACAAATAAATTGTAGTGATTATAAATAATAAACTAGGTTAGGATTAAGGTTTCACCTATAGCTGCATATTAGGCATTGGTAACCATACTAGCACAATGTCAGGACCCGAGGGTGCCCAACAGCATCATCGAAGAAGGGGAGGAAGGAGGAGGAGCGCGATGCTCAGATCTAACAGCTAAGAACAGGAAAGGTAAAAACTGGAAGGAAAAACAGGGAAAGGAAATTAGGGTTTTCTCTATTCGTGCCACCCATCCACCCTCTCCTGCCCTTTATATCGAAGGAGCAGGACCACGATTAGAGACTTCATTAGTCGTTGGCCTAATAGCCATTACAATAAGAGAGCACATCAAGGTGCGAGCTAAACTGGAATTTAAGTTTAATAACTACGGCGTCCCACGTCCGTTGGATGGAGACGAAACGATAACTGAAGATCTGGGCCGTTGGCTATTGTCATTGACGCTTCATCAGGCAACAGGTTCTTCAGGGTCCTGACAGTGCTCCCCCCTTGAGACAAGACCTCAGGGCTTGAAGGAGGGAAAAGTTTGCTGAATGAAAGAGGCGTCTTCCCAGGTGGCTTCCTCTGGAGTCATCGTTTCCCAGTGAATGAGCCATTGTGGTATGGCCACATCATAAGAACCTGCAGAACGGGGAACTTGGCGATATTGAAGAATTGCAATTGGAAATGTTTTGACCTTACCTGTTTCTGTGACCATGGGAACCAATGGGTTGGGAACTGCATTTGGCCCGATGTGTTTCTTCAACTGATTCACATGAAAAACATCGTGTAACTGCACCCCCTCTGGTAACTGCAGTTTGTAAGCTCGTTGTCCAACTGGTTGCAGAATTTTGAAAGGGCCATACCATTTCGAGGCTAACTTGGGAGGGTTTCCTGACCCAAGAGCATGTTCTCTGTGGGACTGCATCTTGAGGTACACTAGGTCCCCTATGTTGAACGTGCGTTCAGTACGGTGAGCATCAGCATATTTCTTCATGTGCCTTTGTGCTTTTTCCAGGTTCCTCTGCAAGATAGTGATCATGTGTTCTTTCTCTGTTAGAGACTCCTGTGCATGAGCAGAGATACCTTCAGGAATTGGTATGCCTGATATTGCAGGTGGTTTGTACTCGTACAAGGCTTCAAAAGGAGACATTTTGATAGCAGTATGAAAACTGCTGTTGTACCACCACTCAGCAGCTGCTAACCAGTTAATCCACTTCTTAGGTTCAGCAAAAGCCATGCATCTGAGGTATTGCTCAAGACACTGATTAACTCGCTCTGTCTGGCCGTCAGATTCTGGGTGATAGGCAGTAGAGAAATGCAGGGAGATTTTGAGAGAGGAGAAAATTTCATTCCAGAGTTTGCTGGTGAAGATTCTGTCTCTGTCTGTTGTTATTACTTTGGGAGGTCCATGGAGTTTGAAGATGTTAGACATGAACAAGTCTGCTACAGATTGGACAGTATATGGGTGAGACAGAGGAAGAAAGTGGGCATACTTTGTTAACCTGTCGACCACCACTAGGATTACATCCTTGCCTTTTGCTTTAGGCAGACCTTCAACGAAATCCATGCTGATTTCTGACCACTTAGCTTTGTGAATTGGAAGCGGTTGCAGAAGGCCAGGGTACTGAACCCTTTCAGTTTTTGAAATCTGACAGATGGGACAGGCTGCAATTTTCTCTTCAATGAATTTCTTCAGTTTGGGCCAGAAGAACACTTGTTTGATCTTTTGGTATGTAACTCTGCTTCCTGAGTGACCACCACAGATGGAGGAGTGGAAAGAGTCAAAAAATTTGGTCTGCAAGTCAGTGGATGTCCCAATGCAGATCCTCCCTTTGTGTCTGAGAACACCAGATTGCAGAGTGTAGTTGGGGTGACTGTTTTTGTAAATTGTCAGTTCCTGCAGGAGCTTGATGCAGTGGTCATCCCCACTGTAGGATTTAGTGATATCCAGAGCCCAGAGAGGAATTGTTGCAGAGATAGCTTGACATTGATATTCTGTGTTCATGTTGTCTTGTTCTTGGTACTTCCTGGACAAGGCGTCTGCAACTGTGTTTTCAACACCTTTTTTGTATTGGATGGTGAAATCAAACTCTAAGAGTTTGAGCATGAGTTTGTGTTGGATACCTTCGAGGAGTTTTTGGCTAGCTAGGTACTTCAGACTGCGCTGGTCTGTTTTGATGATTAACTTGTTCCCAAGAAAGTAATGTCTCCACTTTTTGAGGGCTTCAAGAATGGCCATTGCTTCTTTTTCATAGATAGAGGCAGCACTGGCTTTAGGACCAAGACACTTACTGAAATAAGACAATGGTCTTGAATTTTGCATGAGCACTGCTCCCAGGCCTGATGCACAAGCGTCAGTTTCCAATGTGAAAGGCAGGGAGAAGTCTGGAAGTGCTAGCAAGGGGGGTTGGACATGATCTGCTTGAGGGTTTCAAAAGCAGTTTGCTGAGCAGGACCCCATTGGAAAGCATTCTTTTTCAGCACAGCATGCAGGGGTTGGCAGATGAGTGCATAGTTAGGGATGAATCTCCTGTAATAGCCTGTTGACCCAAGAAATCCTCTGAGTTTCCTTATGGTATCAGGTGTAAGCCAATTGACAATGTCTTGTATCTTGGCAGGGTCTGTAGCCACCCCTTGACCAGATATTATGTACCCCAAATAATCTACCTGTTTCTGTTCAAACTTCCATTTTGACATCTTGGCCTTTAATTCATGTTCTCTGAAAACTTGCAGTACTTGTTGCAGGTGCAGCTGGTGTTCTGCTTGTGTTTTGCTATAGACCAAAATGTCATCGAAGAAAACAAGAACAAATTTCCTGAGGAATTTGGAAAATATGTTGTTCATTAACTCCTGGAATGTTGCAGGTGCGTTGCAAAGCCCAAATGGCATCACCATGGATTCGTAGTGTCCCAGGTGTGTGGAAAAGGCAGTTTTGTGTATATCCTCAGTGTGCATTCGAATCTGATGGTATCCGGATCTGAGATCGAATTTGGAGAAAATAGTAGCCCCATGTAGTTCATCTAGGAGATCCTCAATGACAGGGATAGGGAACTTATTCTTGATGGTCAATTCATTAAGACCTCTGAAATCAATGCATAGTCTCCAAGACTTGTCTTTTTTCCTAATCAAAATTGCTGGTGAGGAAAAAGGGCTCTTGCTTGGCCTGATTTCTGCATTTTGTAGCATTTGCTTGATTATCAACTCTATTGCAGCTTTCTGGCTATGTGACATTCTATAGGGTCTGATGTTGGGAGGCTTGGATCCAGGGGTGAGGGGAATTTGATGGTTGCACTCTCTGTTGGGTGGTAAGCCTGATGGTGGTTGAAAGATATCCTGGAATTTGTGTAGCAGAGCTGTAATGCCATCAGAGACAGGTGTGTCTTCCACTAGGTTGGTGCTCTCCGTTGACTCAGTGCTATATAGTAAGAGATATCCCATTGCCCCCTGGCTGACCAACTTGTTACATTTTTCAGAGGAGATCAGGAGCTTCTTTTTTGGAAACAAGTGGTCATGGAAGGTGTGAAGTTGCCCATCAATGTCCATAGTGAGCTGTCTGTCAATGAAATCAAAAGTTACAGGGTTGTGTTGCTTGAACCAGTCAACTCCAAAAATAATATCTGAGCCTTGCAACTCTAGGATTCTGAAGTTTGTAGTGAATTTATGCCCTTGTATGGAGAAGGTGCAATCGATGGCCATAGCTTCAGAGGATAGTAGTCCACCTCCAGCTACTTTGACTGTTCTTCTTCCTGTTGCTGTTACTGCAATATTGTTCTTAATAGCAAAAGAGCTGTCCATGAAGGTAGTTGTACTCCCTGTGTCTGCCAGAGCCACAGCTGAAGTTTTCTGTATGTTTACTAAGAGGGAAATGGTGGAGTCACTGGGATGTCCATTGTAAGCAGCTGCAGAAATGTTCATGAGTTGCTCATCTGGCTGTTGATTAACAGGTCCCCCTGGGTCCTCAGGACCCTGATTTCGTTCTGGCAGGTTGGGCTGTACTGCTGGATCGATGTGTACATCGGGGGCTTCATCATCCTCATCATGGCCTTGCATTTGAATGGTGTTAAGTGCTCGTTGCATTGGTTGGCATTTATGGCCAATTGTCCAATTTTCAGGACAGTACCAGCATTTTCTAGGTTCTCTCGCTCTGTCATTTGCTGCCCTGATCCTGTTGTCACGAACAGGGAATAACCTTTGAGGAGGAGCTGGGAGAGCCCTTGGAGCTGGAGCCACTGGTGCAGCCTTTGGCTTGGTCGACAAATATGCCTTTTCATACTGTCTCGCATACCAATATGCCGAGAGGAGAGATGTTGGTTTCTGGCACTGTACAGTGTGTTTGATGCCTTCTTTTAAGCCACTAATGAATCTATCAATGAAAAAATCCTGAGGCAGGTATGGTCTCTCTCTTTTCATTTGCTGCATCCAGCCTTCATAAGCATCAATGTAATTGTTGACTAAGTTGACCTGCTTAAGCATTTGCAGCTGGTCCATTGGGTCAGAGGCCACATTGTCTGGGAACCTATCGATGAGGACCCTGCTGAGCTCATTCCAAGAGATGTTCTGCAAGTATAACCAGCACTGTTCAACCATGTTTTTGCCTGCCCTCGAATGTGTGCAATGCCCCACTTCACCCTGTTTTCATTGGGAATGTTGACAAGGCTGAATATGTCTTCACACTCCAGAAGCCAAGCTCGTGGTGTTTCTCCAGTAAAGACAGGTAATTCCACATGTGGTGTACGAATCTGTGGCTCCCAGTGATGGTTGTGTGGAGGATTATGTTCTGGAGGGTTTGTGTTTGGAGGTGGAATTGTGGGGTACTGGTATGGGTCTGGGTACGGAGGAGGCTGGTAGTATGGGTAGAATGGGGGTGGTGGGGGTAGTATGGGTTTTGTTGAGGGTGTTGAAGGGGTCGCAGCATGGAAAACAAAAATTTTCTACGCGGCAAAGCGGAATAAACCCCAAGGATCTAGATCTACGAGATGAAGATAGCGAAGATGAGATCCAATCTCTTACCCTCGAAGATCAACAAACGCGTTTTGTCGGTGCAGGGGTTGGCTAGTCGATCCCCGCAACTAGACTCGTCTAGTCGCGAGGAGATGTATTATCCTCGAGATCCAATCCGGTGAAGTGCAGCAACGGGCAGCACCTCCACGGCGTCCACACGTACAGCTCGATGAAGACGTCGACTCCTTGATCCCGCAAGCGAGAAGACGTGGCCTTGATGATCTCAGCAGCACGACGGTAGTGCCGGTGATGATGACGATCTCCGCGAGCAGGGCTTCGCCAAGCCAAGCAAGAGGAGAGGGAGAGGACAAGGTGGCGCAGCCCCTAGGGCAAGGGGGTGCGGCTAGGTGTGGAGGTTGGATGGCGGCAGCCCTCCGGGAGAGGAGGGGTGCGGCTAGGGCTAGAGGGAGAGAGGGGGGTGCGGCTAAGGGGGGCAGCCTCCAAGGTGTATGGTGCGCCCCCCCCTCCCCTCCTTTATATAGGTGGCGGCTAGGTCAAGGGGAGGGGGCCGGCCGGCCCCTCCTTGCTTGCCCCCCAAGTTGGAGTCCAACAAGGACTCCTCCTTGGGCCCCTTTCCTAAAGGGGTGGGAGCCCACCTCCTAGTCCAACTAGGAGTGGGACTCCCCTCCTTGTGCCGCACCAGCCCATGGGCTTAGGTGGTGCGCCCCACCAAGTGGTGGCAGCACCCCTTTGCACCATGTGGGCCCCATACAAATTATGCGGTCCCACTTCTAGACCCTTCTAGAACATTCCGGAACCTTCCGGTACCCTTTAAATAATTTCCGGAACTTTTCCGAAACCTCCGGAAACCACTTTCCATATATGAATCTTATTCTCCGGACTCCTCCGGAACTCCTCGTGATGTCCGGGATCCCATCCGAGACTCCGAATCACCATTCGTTCACTTCATCATTTAATTCATCGCAAAACCTAATTTCATCGGAACGTTAAGTGTGTGACCCTACGGGTTCGAGAATGCATAGACATGATCATATCAATAATTAATAGCGGGACCGGGATGTCCATATTAATTCCTATACACTCAACGAAAACCTTTTCTCGATTGAACCACGATGCCGGAGATTCAATTAATCTCATATACGATTCCCTTTGTCTCACGATATTTTACTTGCCCGAGATATAATCGTTGACATCCCCATGTCCAGTTTAATCTCGTTACCGGCAAGTTCTCTTTACTCGTCCATAATATAGGATCCCGGTGATTACAACCTAATCACATGTCTGCAGACTCTTGATGCTATATTACCGAGAAGGCCTGGAGATATCTTCTCCGTCACAAGGAGGGACAAATTCCACTCTCGATTCATATCACCCAACAACCCACCATCGGAGATACCTGAAAGCCACCTTTATAATCACCCAGTTACGAAGTGACGTTTGATGTCCACAAAGTATTCCTCCGGTGAACGGGAGTGATATAATCTCATGGTCTAAGGAAACTATATTTGGCATACTAAAAGTGTTGACAACAAAACTTTTGTGACACGATTAATTGCAACTCTTTATTTGGGTCATGTCCATCACACCATTACTCCTAATGATATGACTCCGTTATCAAGTGACTATAACAAGTCCACAGTTAGGAAACTCTAACTATCTCTTGATCAACGAACTAGTCCTGTAGAGGCTTACTAGGGACTCCGGGTGTTTATATTCCACACATGTATTATGTTTCCATTTAATACAATTATAGCATGGATAATAAACTATTATCATAAACTTGAATATGCTTAATAAACCATTTTATTATTGCCTCTAGGGAATATTCCCAACAGTCTCCCACTTGCACTAGAGTCAATAATCTAGTTTACATTTCCTCGATCCAACACCCATGGAGTCTCACTCATGAAGTCTCAGTGCTGATCATGTTTGCTTGTGGAAGAGGTTCTGTCCGTGCTCTGTACTTTACAGCTCTTTATGTCCTTTGCAAAATTGTAACTGTCATCTAATTTGACATTACTTTATCATCACATGATAAACTTCCTATCATCCCATGATAAAACCATTATCATATAATGCATATAATATGTTTGGTTATAGAGTGAGATATTCATATCCTTTCATGCCCATATGTATGATTAGTCAAATGGACTTCCTCATAACACATGCATCTGGAACTCACTCAATCTTGAAACAACTTTCTCAAACCAAAATATTATATCTTATTTCAATCCTTGAATTAATCATATACTCCTATATGTTGTTGACTTAACAAATCAACAGTGAGCCTTGTCACTTTGATATTTCCGATCATGCTTTCGCTGTGCTACTCTGCTATTAAGAGATCTCTAATTTAGTCTGGCTTTATGACTTCAACCAAGTCCACCATTTTCTAAATTTATCTCAATCTCATGAAAAATGACTCCTCATTCAACATGTTCTTACAATTAAGAACTTGGGTCACATATCGTCATATACAAACATATGGTTCTTATATGTTGAGATCTATGAACAATTCATATTGAATTCCAACATATCCTCTAACCATCAATTTTGTACTGAGTTCTCTAACTCAATGCTTCACCTATATGCCACAATGAGATGAACCATTCTTCTCTTGTTTCATTTTGAACTCCTTCAAAATATCTAGGTTAAACATCTGACTTTAATGTTTATCAAACTTATCTATCCTCCATAGATACATTCATCTATATGAATATTTGACGTTCAAACTAACTTCATAAGTTATGCATTTGTCCATGTCACCATTTACAACATTTATGAAATCTCCATTTCATTCAAACACGATGTTGTAAACTCCCACTCAAATATACACCATACACATATTAAATTGTGAAGCCACTCTGGCTCCCACTCAGAAATATGTTATCTTTATATTTGACCATGATTAATTAGCTCCCACTCAAACATATGTCACCACATATTTTGATTATGGAAATAAATTTATGCTCTAACTTAATATATGTCACCACATATCTTAATTAGATCTCACTCAGTTTCTTATGCACTTTCTCGACACTTTGGACTCCTCCAAAACTCTTAACTTTTAAGATTCGAGAACTCATATACGAAACACCAGCACTTTGCTAGCTCTAAGTTTTATTTATTCCACGCAAACTCTTTTGCCAAATAAATATGTGAAACATTCTTTTCACAAAATCAAGTAACAATTACTTTATGATTTAAACTTGAAGTAGAATGACTCTTAGTCACTTTCGTATTTAAAGTTTCTATTTCTTCTTTTGTAGTTTTGTAGGTATGTCTTGTTTCTCAAACATGACAAGTAAATCATGAATATTATTTCGCAACTGTTTGACAAAATTCATATTCTTGAATCCTACTTCTCTTTAGACAAGCTAAACCAGAATTCAATGATCACCATCATCAAAACCTTTTATGTGTCAAGTTTTAACCAACATAGCACTTTTCATATGTGCCACTTGATACATAGACATGCAAGGTTTAAGCTTTCTAAACTTTATTCCAACAAATCTTTTATCCATGAAACCATTTCACGATAAAACCACTAAAATACATAACACAACCAAACACATTGGTTTGTTCCTTTTAGTCTCACATTGTGGAATCTCTATTCATAATCTCATATGAACATTCTACAAAACTTTATTTGCTTTGGCTTTTAATTATCTCATAATTATTGAAACCACTATTTCACATAACTCATATGCGAAATGCAAATCATTAAATAGATCCTTTATTTAAAACAGAGTGTTATCAAAATAAATCTAAATGATACTAATGAAACCTTAAAACCTAAGAACCCTTTGTTTATGACCACATAATATCAAATATAATGTGACTACAATACTTTAGGTTTATCAAAACACCTTTTGAATAATCTCTAAACATTGTAATTTGTGATAACACTTGTCACAAGTCACCATACTAAAACAATAACTCAAATATTTTGTCTCTTTTGATCAAATCGAAAAGACTCAATTATCTTGTTAACTTAGTATCCTCTACTTCCAAAATCTCATCATGACATGAATAAATACTCCTATTCACTCATCCATGATAAAATAATGATGTCTTTTATTTACTGAAAAATACAACCAACACTTGTGTTTATTTTCAGCAACTCATGGCATTTTCAGAAAATGGCATTTTTAATCATACTACTTAGTGATGCGCATCAACATGCTCTTCAGCACTAATAGTACAATTAAAACAATTCTCATCATTAAGTATTGGATATTTTAGCATGTCTTTATTTTATAAGTGTTTAACTAATTATCGTTTAAATCTAGCAAAGGACAATAATCTCATAATCGAAACGTGATCTCCAAAAAGGATTACTCATGAAAATAGAACAACCACTTGTCTTTAACATGAATGACCGTCTCACAAATCGAGACACACTAATTTAAGATCACACTTAATTCGATTACAAAACCCATTCAAATCCTCTAATTTAAAACGATAAATGTAGAAGTGAAATGACGCCAGCATCAACTCCTTGATTGCCATCTTCCTGCGAAATCCACTCAGTCCCTCCATGCACTTCTCAAACGGCAGGCCCTGTTTTCATAAAACAGCACAAGTATCAAATACTTAGCTCACCATAAGTGTAAATGGGACATTTAAACATTTATAACTAGTATATCAAAATATACCTTCTGCGTTGACTCCTCCGCCTGCTACGGGATTCCTTTCGATCTGACGAAGTCGAGACATCAGTTCCGGATAAGTGATCGAATCCCTTTCCTTGACATAGTCTCTGACACAATTCTTGAATTTTGGATGAAGCGAATGCAACAACCCATCTATCGCGAATTCGTCACTCATCTCCACATCCCAAGCATCAATCAGAGTGTGATATATCCTATACATCTTCTTCAGATGATCCTCTAAGCGATCATTTTCTTCCATCTTAGTTGAAAGAAACACACCCAGACCTTCAAACCTAGCAATTCTCACTTGTGCTATGAACATTTCCTTTAGCTTAGTGACAGTCTCAATGGCACTCAAGTTCTTGAATTGTTTGGATAGGTCTGAGTTCATGAAGACACTCATCAACCAATTGACCTGAATGTGAGTCTTACTCCGGCTGAGCCAATCCATACGTTTGTTGTAACTCGCAGAATCATCGGGTTTTTCTTCTAAGGGTTCATGTAACACGTAGAGCTGATCATTGGTTGATAGGACTTCTCTAAGACGTTCGTACCACTCGATGAAGTTTGACCCATCGAGACGCAGCTCCTCAGCAAGAAACAAACTACTGTAGTCGGCCATGATCTACAAGGATTTTGCAAAGACATCTTTAGGACACTTGTTTATGATAATTTTAGTTCAATTTAATCAAATTAACGAACTCCCACTAAACTCAACATCTCTCCGGTTGATTAGTGACACACGATCCAAATCCACTACACCACCACCGATCATCACGTGAGATGATGTAGTTTCAATGGTGAACAACTCAGTGTTGATCATATCATTTATATGACTCGTGTTTAACCTTTCGGTTCCGTGTTCCCGAGGCCATGTCTGTACATGCTAGGCTCGTCAAGACAACCGTAGTATTTCTGCTTGTGCAAACTGGCTTGCACCCGTTGTATGTGAACGTTGAATCTATCACACCCGATCATCACGTGATGCTTCGAAACGACGAACTTTCGCAACGGCGCATACTAGGGGAGAACACTTAATTATCTTGATATTAACATGAGAAATCACCTTATCATGCTACCGTCGCGATCACATCTAAGCATAACAATAAGGTGCATAAAAGGGATTAACATCACATGCAATTCATAATTGTGATATGATATGGCCTTTCTTCATATGCTCTTAGATCTCCATCTTCAAAGCACCGGCAAGATCTCCATCTCCGGCATGATCCCCATCATCTTGGCGCCATCACCATGGTTGTCCACCAACTATTGCAACTACAACTAATGCTACTCTTAGCAATAAAGCAAAGCAATTACATGGTGATTTCATTGACACGCAGGTCACATAAAATAATAGACAACCATATGGCTCCTGCCGGTTGCCGTACTCGTCGACATGCAAGTCGCGAAATATTACAAACATGATCATTGCATACATTATCACAAATCACATTGGCCATATCACATCACTTGACCCCCTCTACAAAAACAAGTTAGACGCCTCTACTTTGTTTATGCAAATTTTACGTGGCTTGGGTCAACGAGTTAGAACCGTTCTAATCTACGCAAAACCACAACGGTGATATAATAGTTGCTTATTTACTCATCCTTTTGAAAGGCCTTCCATTGAAAATTGCATCCTCACTAAAGCAAGAGAAACAGACACCCGCCAGCCACTTATGCAAAACAAGTTGCATGTCAGTCGTGGAACCGGTCTCTCGTGCGTGGACGAGTAAGGTTGGTCCGGGCCGCTTCAATCTCACAATACCGCAAAGATGCAAAGTGCACGCGAGAAGGTAGCAACATAAAATATCAACGCCCACAACTCCTTGTGTTCTAATCGCATCAACACCTACGAATAGATCTAGGCTCTGATACCACTGAAGGGGTCGCAGCATGGAAAACAAAAATTTTCTACGCGGCAAAGCGGAATAAACCCCAAGGATCTAGATCTACGAGATGAAGATAGCGAAGATGAGATCCAATCTCTTACCCTCGAAGATCAACAAACGCGTTTTGTCGGTGCAGGGGTTGGCTAGTCGATCCCCGCAACTAGACTCGTCTAGTCGTGAGGAGATGTATTATCCTCGAGATCCAATCCGGTGAAGTGCAACAACGGGCAGCACCTCCGCGGCGTCCACACGTACAGCTCGATGAAGATGTCGACTCCTTGATCCCGCAAGCGAGAAGACGTGGCCTTGATGATCTCAGCAGCACGACGGTAGTGCCGGTGATGATGACGATCTCCGCGAGCAGGGCTTCGCCAAGCCAAGCAAGAGGAGAGGGAGAGGACAAGGTGGCGCATCCCCTAGGGCAAGGGGGTGCGGCTAGGTGTGGAGGTTGGATGGCGGCAGCCCTCCGGGAGAGGAGGGGTGCGGCTAGGGCTAGGGGGAGAGAGGGGGGTGCGGCTAGGGGGGGGCAGCCTCCAAGGTGTATGGTGCGCCCCCCCCTCCCCTCCTTTATATAGGTGGCGGCTAGGTCAAGGGGAGGGGGCCGGCCGGCCCCTCCTTGCTTGCCCCCCAAGTTGGAGTCCAACAAGGACTCCTCCTTGGGCCCCTTTCCTAAAGGGGTGGGAGCCCACCTCCTAGTCCAACTAGGAGTGGGACTCCCCTCCTTGTGCCGCACCAGCCCATGGGCTTAGGTGGTGCGCCCCACCAAGTGGTGGCAGCACCCCTTTGCACCATGTGGGCCCCATACAAATTATGCGGTCCCACTTCTAGACCCTTCTAGAACATTCCGGAACCTTCCGGTACCCTTTAAATAATTTCCGGAACTTTTCCGAAACCTCCGGAAACCACTTTCCATATATGAATCTTATTCTCCGGACTCCTCCGGAACTCCTCGTGATGTCCGGGATCCCATCCGAGACTCCGAATCACCATTCGTTCACTTCATCATTTAATTCATCGCAAAACCTAATTTCATCGGAACGTTAAGTGTGTGACCCTACGGGTTCGAGAATGCATAGACATGATCATATCAATAATTAATAGCGGGACCGGGATGTCCATATTAATTCCTATACACTCAACGAAAACCTTTTCTCGATTGAACCACGATGCCGGAGATTCAATTAATCTCATATACGATTCCCTTTGTCTCACGATATTTTACTTGCCCGAGATATAATCGTTGACATCCCCATGTCCAGTTTAATCTCGTTACCGGCAAGTTCTCTTTACTCGTCCATAATATAGGATCCCGGTGATTACAACCTAATCACATGTCTGCAGACTCTTGATGCTATATTACCGAGAAGGCCTGGAGATATCTTCTCCGTCACAAGGAGGGACAAATTCCACTCTCGATTCATATCACCCAACAACCCACCATCGGAGATACCTGAAAGCCACCTTTATAATCACCCAGTTACGAAGTGACGTTTGATGTCCACAAAGTATTCCTCCGGTGAACGGGAGTGATATAATCTCATGGTCTAAGGAAACTATATTTGGCATACTAAAAGTGTTGACAACAAAACTTTTGTGACACGATTAATTGCAACTCTTTATTTGGGTCATGTCCATCACACCATTACTCCTAATGATATGACTCCGTTATCAAGTGACTATAACAAGTCCATAGTTAGGAAACTCTAACTATCTCTTGATCAACGAACTAGTCCTGTAGAGGCTTACTAGGGACTCCGGGTGTTTATATTCCACACATGTATTATGTTTCCATTTAATACAATTATAGCATGGATAATAAACTATTATCATAAACTTGAATATGCTTAATAAACCATTTTATTATTGCCTCTAGGGCATATTCCCAACAGGTGTTGTGGAGGGAATTGAGGTGGAGGGGTAGGGGGTGAGTAATATTGTGGCTGAGATGATGGATTGGTGAGTTGCGTGAATTGGGCGGTAGTGGGCGGGATTGTTGTTGTGGTTGTGGGTGTGAAAATGGGATGCTCGGGGGGTTGGTTTGGATTCTGGGGAAAAAGCGGGTGTGGAAGCTGGGTGGGGGATAAGTTGCCAAAGTGAGGAGCTTGAAGGTGGGATGTGGTGGCGGAGCTTGCCGGTGTCGGTTTTTCGATGACTGGTGAGAGGGTTTGATGGGGGAGAGGTGGTGGTGTGGAAAAATTTCGACTTTGGCGAGCAGCGGTTTGATCTGTGACTCCCGATGTCTCGCTGGTGTGTTGTTGCTGACCCAGAGACGCAAATCCAGATGTCACAAGCTCGGTCAATTTCGAGAGCTCACCTTGCAAAGCCGAGAAGGACGCTTGAGAGTCGTCTTGTTGCTGGTCGAGGCGGCGGCCGATCTGCAGCACCTCCCGTGGTAAGTTCCCTTCGATCTGTTGCAGCCGCAACATCTCATCTTGTTCTGCCTCGACAGCGTTTTCCGCTGCCTTTTCTGTCGCGGCAGCACGCTCGCGCGACGAAGATCTGGAGCGCCGTCCGGGCGCCATGGCTGCTACGACCTGGTTGCCTTCGAAGGGATTTTACCCCCAGATCGGGAAGATCTGGGAACCTCGTCGGCGATGTTGGCTTGGTGGAAAATGTTTGGGTAGCGGGGGTTTGGGAAGGGAGGGAGGGAGCAGCGTTCGGATCTGCTCTGATACCACCGTGTCAGGACCCGAGGGTGCCCAACAGCATCATCGAAGAAGGGGAGGAAGGAGGAGGAGCGCGATGCTCAGATCTAACAGCTAAGAACAGGAAAGGTAAAAACTGGAAGGAAAAACAGGGAAAGGAAATTAGGGTTTTCTCTATTCGTGCCACCCATCCACCCTCTCCTGCCCTTTATATCGAAGGAGCAGGACCACGATTAGAGACTTCATTAGTCGTTGGCCTAATAGCCATTACAATAAGAGAGCACATCAAGGTGCGAGCTAAACTGGAATTTAAGTTTAATAACTACGGCGTCCCACGTCCGTTGGATGGAGACGAAACGATAACTGAAGATCTGGGCCGTTGGCTATTGTCATTGACGCTTCATCAGGCAACAGGTTCTTCAGGGTCCTGACACACAATATTATTGATCTATTCCTCCTTCGGGTTACCTCGGTTATTATTAAGTATTTAATATACCAACGCATCAGGTTTGATGACATCATCATGGCTTCTCGGAGAATATATTTTCGGTTACCGTACTGACCTTATTGTCACCAGATTCGGCGGCAGTCTTCCAATCATCCCCGGTCGTTGCTTTTCTTGTATTTCCATTTGGTGCTTCAAGTAACGGCGATTCATAATATCATGGTAAGGAAAAAGACAAATAATTGCACAAATATACTCCCTCTGTTCCATATTACTTGACTTCCAAATAGATGTATCTAGACACAAAATGAATTTAGAGACATCTATTTAGAAGTCAAGTAATATGGAACGGAGGGAGTATTGAGTAGCCCGAGTGGACTACTTACACATGATACATCAAAACGTAGTATGAACTTTGTAGTTTATTCTATTAATGGCTCATATATTTGCTTCATATCATGAATTATCACCATTGTTTTTAATGTTGTATGGAATTTCTCACGAAGTATCTTTATTTGGTTTATAACTGTAAGGACAAGGAAATCTCTGTTATTGAAGGATTTTAATGTTCCCAATCAACTTTTTGTGTCAAAAAATGGCAACTTCCCTAGTTGGAATTTATTCCTCTTATTTTTTTGCTTCCTGGTGAAATAAGAAAAATAGGTGCACGTGAACGCGGTAAAATACTAAAAATCCTGCATCTACGAATGCATTACACTAAGTGAAACATGATGCAAAATGCACTCATCAGGTTTCAAGGCATTTGGACAACCACACAACGGTACTCGTGAACCAATTCCGAAGGAACTCCATATGTAGGACACCGAATAGTAGGTGTGCATATATGAATAGAAGAAAACCCAAGTTTACCAGTAAAATCTACCTTCAGTATGAAGTAGTCATCATATTGTCTCACACCTTGCACAAGACGCATGAACACATCGCTTGACATCCTGAAGCGTCACTGGAACCTCTCCTAACCAAGAGTTGGAGTTTCGACTTTAAAATAGTCATTCTATAGCATAACACGACAGACAATCCTTTGATAATCGACTGGGACCCTCCCCCTTGTCGAACATCAGAGACGGGGCAATGCATTCTGCTCCTCAACCAAACATGGAAGATTTATGAGGAGCATCAGGTGCTCCGCATCATCGACTTCATCATCAGACGATGTATCCAAATATTCATGGAAGAAGAACCTGTTGTTACTATCCATTCTATGCATAAAAAATGCAACAATCAAACAATGAAACATTTCATCGGAAGAAATTTGGACACAAATCACGTGAGATTTTTTGGTCAAATGGCCGAACACCTTGCATATGGGCGAGTCCGAGGTGGACAAACTCGTCGTGACAAACTGCGGCCGACGAGAAGACCGTACTGCTCGCAAGAAAGATGAGCGGTTGCCAGCAGGAAGGGGGCGAGCTCAAATCGGGGTACGGGGTCCCTATGACGACGGTGGCGGTACGGAGTGAAGCTTCCGGATCCATCATGCCCACCTCGCCCAGAGCCAAAAGGCGTCGGAAACGACAGCGGTAGCGACGGAGGTTGACCGAAGGCGTCGCGAACAACGTGGTGGCCGAAACATCGATGAAATGGAGCAGCGACAACAGTTCGGAGGAGAGAGATGTCAGGTGCGATAAAAAGTGGAGAGGAATCGAATGGTTGGATGGTTGACTTGCGGGGTCGGTCTGTCGGAATCGTCACAAGCGGGTGTGTCCGGACAAGTCTGGACACCCCTTGCTGACCCTAAATGTTGGAAGGGGATGCGAGAGGCGTCCGAGATTGGGAGGCCCTGAGAAGTCATTTTGTTCCAAACACCGGTCAGGTGGTGTGGGGTGAGGACGGGTGCAAGGGAAGTGTTCCGAGTGCCGCTTATGCTCTTACAACTAGGGTTGGACGCCGGATTGTAGTACGGACAGTCACGGGGACGTCACGGGTACGAGAGATGAGAAGTTCTTATCTCATGGCTTAACAAGATTAACCGAATCATATTTGAACTAGTAATACACGTATACACTGACAGCGCATTGGCAGTACGTGCTGCACACGTCATACATGATATATACCTAGGGTTAACTAGAAAAAACAGTCTAGATCAGACAACAAGAAACGTGCACGCTCGCTTATACAACTACGCGTTGGCACGTGCTCTGGCAGCGGCGAGGAATCCACACGTTAAGATTCCCTTTCTGTGCTATTTAGTCACCAAGCGTCTCCGTCGAAGGGATCTTTGGCGTGACCACAGCTCACAGGTTGACGCAGTAAAAACGATAGATTGTTGGCCACTGTTTTACCAGCACCCACTCATCATGCATGGTGGTCTCGGTCATCGGTGGACGCCCTTTCCACTGCAAATCCAAGCTTTTCTGAACCTTTCTTGCATCCGGATCGCTAGCTTTAGACAACCTCCGTCCCTGCCCCCCCCCTCTTTTACGGTAGAAAAAAACATGCCCAGTGCCGAGAAGAACACGTCGCCGAGCTACTGCGTCGAATTGTTAAGACGAGATGGTAGATACTTCAGCGAAAATCAGCGACTGATATTTCAGTGTCTGTTTGAAATGGCCGTAAGATGGTTAGGTAAAATGTTGTTAGCAATGTCATTTTCTCTTCGTTTTCTTCCGCGGTGTTGCTTCCATGTTGATCGACATATACGCACTGACAGAGTACTTGTTTAAGGTGGAGAGCAGCGTGCATCTGTAGGCACCAAGGGTGTGCCCTCTGTATACGCGGAGCAGCTCGTGCGTGCAGTTCACTTGTGCAAGCTAACAAGTAGAACAGTACATGAGTGATGAGTGCATACAAAGTGTGTGCAGTGGACTAGTATGGTGGAGTAGTGTGACCCCTTAAGAAAAAAGAGCACGTGTGAATCTAGTAGTCTGAAATCGTCAGAGAACATTTCATCAGCTGACTGGTCAGTTAACCAACCGTTGAAGATGAGCGAGAGCGCATGCATGGACAGGTGAGGTCAGCACCTGAAACGTAATCGTTTGAAACGTTCAATATTTTCTGCTGTCGTCTTTCGATGTCGATTCTACTACCAATCAACGATACCCACGGCACAGTAGTATCCATCAGTTTCATTAATTTTCTTCTCCAAGAATAGCAAGCTCGTGGTTGTGCTTTTTTAAACGGAGGCAACAGATTTGCCTCACTGGTAATTTAAGGAGAAAAAAATGACTAGTAGTTAATTGATGGAAAACCGGGTAAAAACCCTCACACGGGTAACGACATCGCCAAGGAACCCCACTAAGAACACAATAACGTAGACATCAAACATGACAAAAGACGAGAGCTAGCCATCCATAAAATAGCTAATTGCAGACGCTTGCCTTGTGGCGCCACTCCTATTAATTTTGATTCTGGATGCTTTCTTCTTCCGCATACCAGAGTCATGGCCAGCGCCCCACCTTCTTGCTCTGGCCCTAAGCTACTGAAAAATTCGTAAACCTTATCGGTGAAGAGAGCCCGGAAATAGGTGGCAACGTACGCACCGGATGACAGAGCTTGTCACCTACGGGAACCACTAGCCGATGAACTCAAGCGAGAAGAAGACAACATCGCCCAACACACAAACTGTAGACACTAGTGACGTGCGAGCCCTTTTTTTTTTTCTTTTCTTTTTTGCCTGGACACGAACACGACTAGTGGTACATGAATTAGAGCACGGCGTGGTGCTACCAAAATTAGTTCATTAGCAAAGTGTGCTCGGTACTGGTACCTTTGAAAGGCGCGCAAAAAATGCTCATATCTCCCAGAGTCGGAGTAGAGTTCAGCCAGCTAGCTAGCTGTTCCGACACTGACATTATTTATTAGTGATGAACTGATGACACATGTGGATCTAAGATACGCACGACGGCTGATAACCTGGCAGCTGATTGCGTCGATCGAAGATCACAAACGCGCGCGCTAGCTGTGTCTGTGTGGGTGGCGTTGTTAATTTCCATGACAGCGAACGGTACTTACCCATCATATTCCATAAGATCATCCTCCGGCGCATCCCCTTCACCCCCAAACATCCCGAACAAAAGCCAGTTAACGGCCAAGCATAATTAGCGCTAGCTATGTGACCGGCCGGCCACGAAAGCGAGAGTATATACTGCTCCTACAGCTCTGTCATCGATCGGTGGCCAACTCTCACCTAGCTAAAACAAAATTTACGGCAGCCAGCAATCGAAATGGCGCCACTGTTCAAAAACAGCGCTACCGCTGGGCGCTGGCCCGGTTTTGAAAACATTTACGTAGCAGTGGACTTGTCACTTATGTACCGACGTACATCTCTGACCAGTAGATGCCATCCGTCGAGCATCGAAATCTGGCTGTAGTGACAACTAATCATATATCTGAACATGTCAAATCATTTCGCTACAACTCTGTATTGGCCGGTTAATTTGGCGGCCGGCCGGTAGACTGGCTGAAGAATCAGGGTCCTGAATCCCAGCTGATACCTACATACGCCTATTTTTTTCCAAAAAAGAAAAGCTCATACCTACATGTGCCACAGTAAGTGGCACGCGGCGCCTATATAGAGGCACCCAAACTCGCTCTTCGCTTCGCTTCCTGTATATATCGATCGAGCTTTAAGAGACAAGAAGAGCCGAGCAGTCTTGGTGTGCTGGGGAGTCTGGTAGTACTGGTAACTTTGCTAGCCACCTTCCCTGCTCTCCTTTCGATCGGGTCCTGCCTGCCCCTGTCAGTGTCAGGAGACAGGAGCTAGCTCTCGCCCTCCTAGGTAGACGCCATGGGAGCTCCGAGCCGGGAGGAGGAGGAGGCGAGGAAGATGGAGGCCGGCGGCGACACCGTCGGCCAGAAGCTCGACGCCGGCGCGCTCTTCGTCCTACAGTCCAAAGGTGCCCCTCCATCGCCTTCAATATGAACTGTCGGCTTCTTTCTCTTTCTTGTTACCTCGCCGGACGTCTTTCTCTTCCGTAGCTTGCCGATCCAGGAATCCAGGATCCAGCACATAACTTGTGTTCCTGGAGCCTCGGTATCATGGTGCATGAAAACTGCTGATTTGTTCTCCCCAGATAAACTATTTATCCTACTTAACTGTATAAAACCTGCAAGCACCAAGGCGATTTTGGCTATACTATAGCAAGACGTACGAAGTCGATGTGCTAGGTCTATAGTAGTGTATACCTGTGATAAAAGATTAGTATATAAGCCACGTACGTTGCTGATTGATCCGTCTGTAAATGGTACGCTGTCATAGTAGTAATTGCAACATAGAGCTTGATTTTTTTTTAGAAGTCACCGGGGGAACAGTGTCCCCACTTAAATTTTTTTTTCAGTGAAGACGGGAAACAAGTGCGGCTGTACGTTTTCTGTCACGTATGACGTATCCATCAGCAGCTGATAGGCATAGACTTTTTTTTTTGAGAAAACCTGCATATATTCAACGAAGAAGAAGAACAGTACAAGGACAAAGAACACACACAGGCACACATCGCCGGATCCGAACCAGAGCAACAGCTAAACAGCTGAACCTCCACACAACGCACCACCACCCCCTACCACTAGCTACGCCGGCGGAGAAGAGAACGATGGACGCACCGCAACCCTGGACAGAGGAGCACCTTGATGCCTTCAGAGAACAAGAGTAGTCCGCCGTAGAACGCCGGAGCTTGAGACGATGAACGACCTTCGGCCTTGGTGCTCGCAGTCCCAGATCCAGCCGCAGACACCGAAGGATCGGCGAACCCGCTGCAGATCTGCCGCCGACGAACCTCGAACCCTGCACTGGAAAAAATCCCGGACAAACGGGCCTCCTGAAGAACCCCAAGAGCTTGCCGGTGACGCCAGAGGAGACGCCGACACCACCGCGGCAGAGGAGAAGCCAGGGGACAAAAGCCCAGCACGACACCGGCGCCTCCACCACACCGACGCCGACCACGGGCACCAACTCGCCAGATCCGACAGATCGGCGAGACACCGCACCTCCCAGCCCCTCGCCACCGTCAAAGACGCCGCCGAGAAGGGGATAGGGCCGGAGGAACCTTATTCTATGCGCCGCCGCCTCCCGCAACTGAACGACGGTGCCTGAAACCCTAACCCTACTATGTACAGGCCACAGGCAGGGCACCGGAGTTCCTCTCCTCTCCAGTCGCCGTAGCGACGGGAAGAGGAAGAGGAGACCCCAGCACCCGCCGGCAGCCGCACGAGGGACGGTGGACTCTTTTCGCCTTCTCAGTCGCGAGACCAAAAGAAGGGGAAAGAAGGCTCGATAGGCATAGACTTGACAAATCCAATCTCTCTCCCGGTCTTCATTCGGTGTTGACCCCTGAACCACAAATTCGTTTTTCTCCATTCAGTTTTAAGATTTTCAGGAGAAGTGTCTACGAGTGCGCTGACGTACGTGTTGCTGAATGCATGCACTACATATTGCAGGTTCATGGCTGCACTGCGGGTACCACCTGACGACGTCCATCGTGGCGCCGCCGCTGCTGAGCCTGCCGTTCGCGTTCGCGTCGCTGGGGTGGTCGGCGGGGATGATCTGCCTCGTCGTCGGCGCCGCCGTCACCTTCTACTCCTACAACCTCATCTCCCGCGTCCTGGAGCACCACGCGCAGCAGGGCCGACGCCAGCTCCGCTTCAGGGACATGGCCACCGACATACTAGGTCAGTTTTTTATTGAATTTTTATTTTGCGAATTTATTTATTTGAATTATATTAATGAATGATGCGTGGTAGTAATCGACTTGCTTTTCGTGATAGTCGACACGATCTGACTGAGACGATATACTACTATATAACATGGCTTTTCAAATGACATTGATTTCAAAAAGAAAAATAACATGGCTTTTCAAACAAGAGCCCACCACCAGGCCAGGACCATCACTTGTGCGTGGTACGCGCGTGGCATGGTTAACCAAGCGCGCGAACGATTTAGGATCATGCTGACACTGTTCAGCTAGGCCGCCGTGTATGGTCCCCGATCGAGGTGTCCACGTACGTCCAGGTTCAACATGACACAGGTCACGTCACAATCACCCGGCCGATCCAATCATTAATATGGGAAAACTTTCAATGGGACGGGAGTGTTGGACTAGGCCACGACAGTGTCTCCCGGATTGCTAGCTGCTTTGGCCATCAATCAGGCCATGTGATCTCGCATTCGAAGGCCCTCTTAAAGATGGGTCAGAGGCTCAAAGCACGTGGTCAATGACTAGCCACAAGCGGACAAGCCGACAATCAGTGTAAGATTGCTCCAGGCTTTCGAACTGAAGGGCATCACGTGAGCATCTTCTTTCAATAATTGCTACTCCTGCGTCGCGCGCAGGCGACAGACAGATCTGGTCGACGCTCCCGCTATGGAATCGTGGCCGACATGTGGGCTCGTCGCCGTCAGAGATCCACGTTTTACTATCGTGGACTCGTGGCCGACATGGCAGTAAAGCAATTTCCCAAGCAAAAAAACTAAAATTCAGCTGAGCGCATTTCTTTGCTCAACTTCTCAGCCTCAGGGCTGAAAACAGCGCCACCGTCAGAGATCCCCGTTTTACAAACGTTGTAGAATTGTTTTCAGAATTTCAGATGTATGCATGTTCAAACCAGTAGCCCTTTGTGTAATGCAGGTCCTGGATGGGGGCGTTACTACATCGGGCCGATCCAGTTCCTTGTGTGTTTCGGTGCAGTCGTCGCGTCCACTCTCCTTGCCGGCCAGAGCATGAAGGTACGCCAGTAGAAACCAAGTTACTAACAATGATCGGTTCGTATCAGGTCACATCTTGACGGGTACTGATGTACGTGCATTGATCTATTCGAATTCTTACCGCAGGCTATCTACCTGATCGCTGTCCCTGGCGGCACCATCAAGCTGTACGTGTTCGTGGCAATCTTCGGCGTCTTCCTGATGACGCTGGCGCAGCTGCCGTCCTTCCACTCCCTCCGCCACGTCAACCTCATCTCCCTCCTGCTCTGCCTCGCCTACAGCCTCTGCGCCGTCGCCGGCTGCATCTACCTAGGTACGCCGGCGGCCCTACCGCCTATAAGCTTACACTTCAATTAATTACAGAGCTCTATATTGATGCAACGACGTACCAACATGCAGGGAACTCCGACAGGGCACCTCCCAAGGACTACTCGATCCCCGGCGACACCAGCACCCGCGTGTACGGCGTGTTCAACGCCATCGCCGTCATCGCCACCACCTACGGGAACGGCATCATCCCGGAGATACAGGCGACGGTGGCGGCGCCGGTGACTGGCAAGATGTTCAAGGGCCTCTGCCTGTGCTACGCGGTGGTGGTGACCACCTTCTTCAGCGTGGCCACCGCGGGGTACTGGGCTTTCGGCAACGCGGCGCAGGGTTTGCTACTCAACAACTTCATGGTGGACGGGAAGGCCGTCATCCCGGAGTGGCTCCTCCTCATGGCGGAGCTCTTCACGCTGATGCAGCTATCGGCCACGGCCGCGGTGTACCTGCAGCCGACCAACGAGGTCCTGGAGGGCCTCCTCTCGGACCCCAAGGCCGGGCAGTATGCTGCGCGGAACGTCGTGCCCCGGCTGCTGTCCCGCACCGCCGCCGTCGCCGTCGGTACCACGATTGCTGCAATGGTGCCGTTCTTCGGGGACATGAACGCGCTCATCGGCGCCTTCGGGTTCCTGCCGCTCGACTTCGCCGTGCCGGCCGTATTCTACAACCTGACATTTAAGCCGTCCAAGAAAGGGGTCGTCTTCTGGATCAACACGGCCATCGCTGTCGTGTTCTCCGCGCTCGCCGTCGTCGCGTCCGTCACCGCAGTCAGGCAGATCGTGCTGGACGCGGGCACCTACAAACTCTTCGCCAACGTGTGAGGGTTACGAGACTTTCATGTACGTGTACACGAGGAGCGCCAATGCAGCATTCTTGCATCTTGCCGAGCTCGCAATTAGCATTCGTCGGAAAATGTTGCTCGGCTGATCTAGACAAGTATCAAGTACATATCGAATTTTGATCTGTGGATAAATGATGTAGGCAGATGAGTTTGATCGGAGCGTTCAGCTGTGCTCTACTACTCTTATACACTTTTGGTAACTATATTACACTTGTAGATCCCGAGTGAAGATTTGGTTCTACCGAGCTCCAGTTATCCCGATCGTTTAAAAAAACGAAATAAATATTTACGAGTTTCAAAAAATATTGGAAAAATTCACTGACATAGCCAATGGTGTATTCCATAAACTTGTAAAAAATCAACTTTAAATATTTTGTATTATGAGCTAAAAAGACAAAAGTGCGGATCAGAGTATGCATATTTTCAAATCTCCAAATTTATCAAATTTGCTATTTTTGTGTATCCTAGAATACAAAGTATTTGAATCTGATATTTTGCATGATTGTGGGATACACCATTTCCTACATTCGAGATGTTTTTTCAATATTTTCAAACTTGTAAAAAAAATCATTTTTTTAGATGAGCAGCATCACTTAAGCTCGGGACCTAAAGACATTTTTCGCTTCACCCCATAATTATATCTTGATGCAAAACATTGTGCTGAATTTAATTTACATATAAGCTCCACTACGATACAACACCCGAGAAACTCTTGATCTATTCAATCTAACAATAATAAAGAACAAACGCATGATGAAGATCACTCTAATCTATAGTCTATAGAGTCACACACGCCACCCGTACTGTCACCATGGCACCGTGATCACAACGGTGACCCCAGAAATTATATTAGATAACATCACTTGAGCAACATCATATCCATTATATAAAGGGAAACATCATGTATTCAACTATATTAACAAAGCTCATGATCACAATCAAGATCACATCATGGGAGAAACAGAGAGAGAGAGAGAGAGAGAGAGAGAGAGAGAGAGAGAGAGAGAGAGAGAGAGAGAACCACATAGTTACAGGTACAAGTCTCAACCCCGATGAGGGACTACTCCCTACTCATCACGGGAAGCAGCAACGTCGATGGAGATGGCTCCGGAGGTCGATCCCCGTCCCGGCAGGTTGCCAAAACAGGAACTTTTGTTCCCCAAATTAGGGTTTTGGATGGTGGCAGAGTCTGTTGCGTTTCTGGAAAAATCCTCTGGGGTTAGGATTTTCTCGACGGGATAAATATATTGTCCAAAGGGCGGCTCCGGGGGATTTTTGAGGGCCAGGGGCGGGCTATGGCCGTAGGTGGCCCCTGGGCCGCAGCTCCTGCCCGCATGGGCCCTGTGGGCCTCCCCTAGACCTGTCCTTCTGGATCCCGGAGTTTTTTTTGGTGAATTAGGATTTCTGTAAAATTTTCAGATTTTTCTTAGCACTTTTATTTTTGGGCATTTTCTGCAATGCATAGACAGAAACTAGCACTGGGCGTCTTGTTAATAGGTTAGTCCAAAAAATGCTGAGAAACCATAGTAAAAACATGTAGCAATGGTATAAAACAAGTATGGAACGATTAAAAATTATAAATACGTTTAACACGTATCAGTTGACATGGTACGGGACGGGGTGACCCTCGAGGTATTATTGTCCAAGAATGGTCTCCTCCGTCGGGTCATAGGGTAAATGACGTGCCCTCTCATCTTCGCGGCTGGAGCATCCGGTTACCGTAATTAAGCGAGTACTACTGCTATAGCAATGTTCGTCAATGGGTGGTGGCCAAGTTGTCGCTCGCAATTACTTCGCACCACCGATGGATTCGTGTACCAATGTAGGCCGCTATGTCAAGTCCCGCCAAACCGGTGCACATCTCCCTCGGCCGTTTCATCCGCGGAGAAACACAAAGTTCATTGTTTCTATTGGAAGACCGATCACTAATTAATGATCGTTATACTTATCAAGGTTTTAAATAGCCTGCTATATCCTTGTTATAGCTTTTTTAGTATGTTGCCGCTATATGAATCCATATACAATTTATCCGCTATAGCCTCATTTAGCCTGATTTAGCCCGCTTTTGAGGGTTGCCACACTATTTGTTATAGCCCCGTTTTTTTTTTCAAAAAAAAACACTGATACTTATACCCATGTGAACGTGTGATTCGTGTGAATCATTTCACTGCGCGGTCGCCGGTCGCCGGTCGCGGCTGGCTGAAACATCGCTGAATAGTGGCGTTTCCGTGCGCCCGAGAACGGAATATGGATCCAGAATTCCTGATAGATACGGCGATGTGCAGGTGCAGCTGCCCGCGCGGATATTCTCTCCACGGTAGCGTGCGCACTGCTCGGATACAGTGCTAGGCAGAGGGATATAGAGGTAGCTCCTCCCTTCCCTTCGTGTATCGATCGAGCGAGAGAGGTAAGGAGGGGGATTGTCGATCAGGTGAGAGGATTTACTACGTGTGAGTCTACCGGTACTGGTGTGCGGTAGCTTATAGCTAGCTAGCTTGCTAGACGCCATGGGAGCTCCGAGCCGGGAGGAGGAGGAGGGGGCGAAGAACATGGAGGCCGGCGGCGACACCGTCGGCCAGAAGCTGGACGCCGGCGCGCTCTTCGTGCTCCAGTCCAAAGGTGCCTCTCGCTCGATCGCCTGAACTGAACTGGCTATCGTTTCTCTTCTTCTCCCACCATCTTTCCTCTTTCTGAAGCACGCGCGTCGATCGAGCGCATAACTTGTGTTCCCACATGCATAGCATCAGTAGATATATAATGGTCTGCAAACTGATGCTGAGCATCAGTACCATGGTGCATCCTAGCCCCCCAAAAAAGTACCATAGTGTGCAATTGTGCATATATGGAACTGTTGGTTTATTCTCCCCAGATAGACTAATTAATCATAGCATGGAACTAGCATGCACCAGGGGATTTTGGCTATACTAGCAAGGTACGTAGAAGGTATAGGAGTATGACTGATTCAATATATGACATAGTATGACTTATTCAATATATGACATACTGATTGATCCAAAATTAAATGTTCAATGTCCTAGTAGTAATCGCAATAATGGAGCAGTAGAACTCAAACTTCATGGCTGCACTCTCACGGTGAGAGTCTCACCAGCTAGCACAGCAAGATAGCTATGGAGAACGAGGAGACGACGATGGGTTTAAACATTTTTCGGGCTTGTCCAGGGTCACGACATGTTTCCTGCCTCGCAATGATTTGCTCATCTTTATTTTTTCGAGTAGATTTGCTATTCTGATGCTGCAGTTTCCACCTCTTGCTGTTGATGCCTCTTTAAAATAGTCTTTTTTTTCTGCGTGGAGTTTGAATTGACCTGGGAGCCTGATGCTTTCAAACCTTTTCTCAGTGTGTACTTTTTGAGACTGATGCTTTCTACGTACCTACTTTTTCCCTGCAACATATCTCACTTAAATAAGATCATACTTGAACTGTCAAAATATGTCCTCCATTTCCAAACGATCGGAGCCTGCAGGGACGAGTGTTAAATAGGACTTGACAACAATATACTTATAATATTAAAGCGTCACTTCGATCGGAAATGTAGGATTTCCAAATAATATTTTATTTCAAATAAATAACTCATGAATATACCGTGGACTGGTGTGCGTCACCATCTGGTTGATGCAGTATCATGGATGCACATTGCATACACTGGACACAACAATAAGTGCATAAATAGACCACATGCAAGTTGGCAGTTATCTATATATTCATTTGAGAGTCAACTCATATGGAACGGAGGCAGTATATGACAAAATTCTATTAATAATTTTTCTATCTCAATATGTAAACTATCCACATCATCCATTCTCTTAGCCAATCAGTTATCCATGTTATCGTCACTAATATTTATTAATCTCTACATGCAAACTCCACATAATCCATCTTTTTAATAATTTAATTGTCTACGCTAATAATTTTTAATACACACATATTTCATGTTGAATAAATTTAGTATATCGACTATGACCAAATAAATTTTATATGCTTTTTAGACAACTTAATATATCATACTTTATATACCTTTTATTTACATAACATAGTTTTAAAAGAGATTTCCGCTGCAACACGCTGAGTATCTTTCTTATCCTGATATTCCACGCTAATAATCATAGTCGGTCCAAGAGGAAAGACAAGTGCGCGTGTAGGTTTTCTGTCACGTATCGATCAATAAGTAGGCATAGACTTTGACAAATCCAATCTCTCCCGGTCTTCTTCGATGCTGACTCCTGAAACAAGTACTAGTTTTTCTTTAATCATTTTCCGATTATTGGGATAAGTGTTAAGTGCGCTGATGTACGCCTTCGAAAATTGAGCACAAATGATAATCAATTAAGTACTACATTTATTTCATAATATAAACTTTTTTAGCAAGCTAGAGTTGAACTTGCTAAGAAGACATATATTGTGGAACCGAGGGAGTAGTAGTTCTCTCTCCGTCTCAAAATATAAGGCGCTTTAAATTTTTATGGTCTCAGCTATGTAAAATTTTGATCATGATTGCAAATTTTGATCATGATTGCTACTTATAATATATCCAAAAAAATTGGTATAATAATATATGGAATGAAATACTTTTACAACGGTATCATTTATACATGCTCCATCCATATAATTTAATATATATTATTGATCAAAGTTAATTATCAAAAATCAGTATAAAAATAATGCACCTTATATTTTGAGATATTTTTGGGACGGAACGAGTATACTGGAACAGTCATATTGATCAACTGAGCATATATATCGACATTTTGTAATCGTGACGTGTTGCTGAATGCATGCACATATGCAGGTTCATGGCTGGACTGCGGGTACCACCTAACGGCGTCCATCGTGGCGCCGGCGCTGCTGAGCCTGCCGTTCACGTTCGCGTCACTGGGTTGGTCGGCCGGGATGATCTGCCTAGTCGTCGGCGCCGCCGTCACCTTCTACTCCTACAACCTCATCTCCCTCGTGCTGGAGCACCACGCGCAGCATGGCCGACGTCAGCTCCGCTTCAGGGACATGGCCACGGACATACTAGGTCAGTATACAAACTTGATTAATGATGCATGATATCGATTTGGTGCGTCCACGCACTGCTGCAAGCAAGCAAGTCCGTGCATGCAGAACCCAACAGGCTAACTTGCATGGTCTGCCAGTGATGGTAGAGATACAAGCGGGTCATCGTTAACCGGCCTTTGCCATTTTTAGTTTTAAAAAATGAACTAATTTTTCTATGCTACCTACCGCATGTGCCCCAGATTAGTCTTTCGTGGGCACGGTTCAAAATATGGCAACTTAATTTTGTATGCATGCAGTCACGTAGATTCTCTTTATCTTTTAATTTTTAAAATGTTTTATCTCTTAAATCGTAAGTCAAAACACAGATCCGTTTTCACGGATAGCTTTGTCGCGTCGAGATCTTCGAAAGTAGATCCCATATTGATATGTTTTGACTACTTTTTTTTTTCAAACTTAGTTGCCAGAATATAGTCACTTGGTCACTAGATATAGTCATGTTGGTTAGCAAGTTAAAATCAAATGGATACCAGATTTTTTTAAACTTCACTACTCATCAATGTAAGCCTTTCCTGATGTTAATGTGATCTTTTACGTGTTTAAAGTGGATCGAATACTTATTCTCTAGACATGTTGAACATCACTACGAGAAAAAATATCTTAAAATTATCTGATAACTGTGTGCTATTTGGATGGCAATTTGTTACCTAGTAAGATGGCACTACAGTACAATAACCTGGCAACTGACAACGGAAAAAATAGTTCGTCAAAATATATTAAGATGGAATCTTGTTTTATAGGCCTCGTCGAGATGAACCCAACGGTGAAAGCGGATCGTCAATTCGATTAACGGTTTAATAAATAATTCATTTTGAAATTTTGAAAGTGGAAAAGATTCCTTATACGCATGCGGTCGTCAGTTTCTCAGCCCTTATAGACATGGAAGCTGACTCTCTAACGCCGTACGGGGAATCATCTATGAGAACGTTTCTTAAATAGAATATGATGACATTATTGAAAAATTTAGTTATTTTGTTAAACTAAAGTGGGTAGAGGGTACCTAAAGATGACCCACATTTACACTTTAGGTGATGGTGATAAGCTCGTGCATGGCTAATCAAGCGTGTTTACTTAGGAAATTAGGGGCTTCTGGCATGTGCGTGATCAAGCTACCACCGTACAACTATCCAGTTGTCATGGGGTTTGCGAGAACCAAACTGCGGTTGGATGGTTAGTAGGATGATCGTACCCTCAGCCTCAGCGCACCAGCTTTGACACTGGTGTTTCTCATTTCGGCAGAATATTTGTTCGGTTGGAGGCGATGTTCTCGTCAATAGCGAAACACTTGTGGTGATTTCGTCAATCTCAAGATTCAATCCACTGACTAAGTCTCTCGAAGGTGCTCATAGGGGTGAGTGTAAGAACGTGTATGTGAGCGTCTGCGTTGTACTGTGTTTTGAAAAAAAAAATCATGGGGTTTACTGCTACTATCTTTTAAGTATAACGCATCCTCCTCCTCCCCCCCCCCCCCCCCCAGCCCTCTCAATCGGCCCAGTGGGGGTTCGAGTATGAAAATGGTCGTACCGGTGGCCCGTATCGGTCCGGACGGCCCCAAAAACTGTCCGACAAGCCCTTTCTTCTGGGCCGGTTTAGGGGTGCCGGACATTGAGGGTGGTATGTGTTTTTTAATAGCGCCCACTCAACGCGTCACGGCATTAAACCTCATCAGCTCAAACCGCTGTAAGGGAGCCTCACCGTCGATGAGGTGAGGGAGCTCGCCGACCTTTGCATCATCGCATCGTTCGACATGGTTGCCGAAGGGGTGGCATCTGAGTTGTCGGCGGCCTCACATAGATGTTGCGGTTGTTAGTGGCGGAGGCCGACATTTTTTTTGTGACGCTGGTGGAGATGCTCAAGCTAGTATCTCGCGCACCGGTAAGGCGACAACCTATGTAGATTAGCTCAAGCCTTTCGGATAACCTGCTATCACGTGAGCGTAGTTCAATAATTTTGACTATTCGCGTTGCCTCGCGTACAGGCTGACAGGTTCTCAATTTCAGATGTCCAAGTTTTACAAACGTTTTAGATTTTCTTACAGAAATTCAGACATATGCATGTTTACCGCTTCTGTGATGCAGGTCCTGGATGGGCGCGTTACTACATCGGGCCGATCCAGTTCATGGTGTGTTTCGGCGCAGTCGTAGCGTCCACTCTCCTTGCCGGCCAGAGCATGAAGGTAACGTATACGAGTTAATACTGTAAATACGACCGACACCGTAGCCTGTACTGGAGTACGTACGTGCATCGATTCTAACCTCTCTGCTCATGCGCAGGCTATCTACCTGGTCGCTCACCCTGGCGGCACCATCAAGCTGTACGTGTTCGTCGCCATCTTCGGCGTCTTCCTGATGACCCTGGCGCAGCTGCCGTCCTTCCACTCCCTCCGCCATGTCAACCTCATCTCCCTCCTCCTCTGCCTCGCCTACAGCATCTGCGCCGTCGCCGGCTGCATCTACCTAGGTACACTGGCGGTCCGCCGTCCATAAACTACGTTTCAAAT
Organism: Puccinellia tenuiflora; assembly: GCA_012064385.1. Lineage (NCBI taxonomy): Eukaryota > Viridiplantae > Streptophyta > Magnoliopsida > Poales > Poaceae > Puccinellia > Puccinellia tenuiflora. Next base: position 274,988 of record QRDG01000142.1, read on the forward strand.
AATTAATAAGTTCTGCATTAACTGATGCCACGACGTACATGCATACAGGGAACTCCGATAAGGCACCTCCCAAGGACTACTCAATCCCCGGCGACACCAGCACCCGCGTGTACGGCGTGTTCAATGCCATCGCCATCATCGCGACCACCTACGGAAACGGCATCATCCCGGAGATACAGGCGACGGTGGCGGCGCCGGTGACGGGCAAGATGTTCAAGGGCCTCTGCCTGTGCTACGCCGTGGTGGTGGTCACCTTCTTCAGCGTAGCCACGGCGGGTACTGGGCGTTCGGCAACACAGCGCAAGGCCTTCTCCTCTACAACTTCATGGTGGACGGGAAGGCCATCATCCCGGAGTGGCTCCTGCTCATGACGGAGCTCTTCACGCTGATGCAGCTCTCGGCCACGGCCGTGGTATACCTGCAGCCGACCAACGACATCCTGGAGGGCCTCTTCTCAGACCCCAAGGCCGGGCAGTACGCGGCGCGGAACGTCGTGCCGCGGCTGCTGTCCCGCACCGCCGCCGTCGCCTTCGGCGCCACGATCGCGGCAATGGTGCCGTTCTTCGGGGACATGAACGCGCTCATCGGCGCCTTCGGGTTCCTGCCGCTCGATTTCGCCGTGCCGGCAGTGTTCTACAACCTCACGTTCAAGCCGTCCAAGAAGGGGGTTGTGTTCTGGCTCAACACGGTTATCGCCGTCGTGTTCTCTGCGCTTGCAGTCGTCGCATCCGTCGCCGCCGTCAGGCAGATCGTGCTGGACGCCGGCACCTACAAACTCTTCGCCAACGTGTGAGGATTACGAGGCTTCACGTACGCGAGGAGCGCCAATGCAGATTGGTTGGAAAATGTTGCTCAGCTGATCCAGACAAGTATCGAGTGCATATCGAGTTTTGATCTGTGTATAGTGATGTAGGCAGATGAGATGAGTGTGATCGGACAAGTATTCAGCCCATCAACTCTGTACTCTTATACTTCAGGACAGAAGAGTAAAGTGTGCTCTACTACTTCTAAATATATACACACTTCTGCCTCCTCAGCTGCCTTTGAGAATAGCTGAGTCATAACCTCCATTGCAATTGCAAAAAACATTGGGGAGACAGGATCACCCTGCCTCAAGCCTCTGGCGTGGATCTACCCGTCCCGGAATACCATTGACCACCTTTGAACTAGCAGAAGGGAGAATAAGTGCAAGCCAGCGAAGCCAACAAGGGCTAAAACCAAAATGACGAAGCACCTCAAAAAGGAAATCTTGATGCAAAACGTTGTGCGCCATAATCAATTTAGACGTTCTGCCTCTGGAGACTTAAAACGGGCGTCTAAATTCATGCCATGAACACAACTTCCTGCTCGACATATCAAAACCGTGAAGGGGTATGGGAGTACAGGCACAGCGAACTGGTCGAACTGGGCATGATATAACACATCAACAACACCTTGTATTAGCCACACTGTGGTCGATGATATAATACTCAAAATGTGTAGTTACATTTAGTTGTGGTACAACAATCGAGTGAAATTCAGAGGAGATGCTACTAAAATGGACAAAAAACTACGGGCTACATAAGACTGTCGAGCTGAGACTGTAGATCAGATATAGACAGCATAAAAATTGATTGAACTTCGTCGGCCGAGTACTCCGCCTTCACAAGGGATTGTAGCTGTATATGAGCCTCAACTATATTTGTCCTACAACAAAGAAGAAACGAATAATAAATACACAGAAAACAACCACTGTAGTGCATCACGTGTTTGATCTTCCTCAGTTTACAATCACTATTTTTGGTGTACATGTTAGAATTACAGGCTTCTTTTAGAAATCAAGCTTAGTATTGTATTAAGTTAAAACCAAAAGTTAGTTGCGTGCAGCTTAGTACATTTCAACTTACTAAACAAGGGACTCTTGTGAAAAGTAAGTCTACATGATGCAAATAATTAAACAGTACAATTATTGATAATGATGTAAAAAAATTGCTCAACTACCAGGGACATTGTAGAAGTAAAAAAATATTTCGGAAATTTGCTCACTACGACGCCACAGGATAGAAACGGACAGAGGCGGAGCTGTGGCTGCAAGATTTTTCATTACGGTTGTGCGAAACCGCTATGAGGTGTAGCTAAGTGTGTGTGCTGCCTGGGTTGTGTGTGTTGCCTGGTCTTTGATCCTGGCACTTGCTCCCAAACTCTTGTAACCATTTCCTTCCCCTCTCAATCACAAAAGGTACAAAAGCTTGTTTGCACGTTCTCCCAAAAAGAAATAGAAGTGGGGAAATAGCAAGTAGCCCCAACTCATTAAGCTCATGACCATCAGGACTAATTACATATATGGTTAAGGGGTTAGGATTTCTATCAATACATCATGTATGCATATGGTTTGTTACGGCAAAAACTTATGCTGGTTGCTGACTTTGGCCAAATAAGCATTACTGCTGCATTGGACAAATAGTGCCAGTGTATTCTTCATAGGTGCGATGGGATGTAGATCCTTACTTGATGGGTTTGAATAAAATTAATCTTGTCGATGGATTTTGCAAATATAACCTCATCTTGGTCATTACTTTAGGCAGATCTTCTTGAATAGCAGTCCCGACCTGCTTTTGGCAGAATGAAATTATTTCATAGCATATAGAAAAACAGCACAGCAGTAAATCTCATTTCACATATGACATGTACCTTTTGAACGAGCTCTGCAACTTTTTCAGGTGAAGCAAATGCTTGTGTCTTAAGAGGTTTTGCTAGAACGGAATCCAATTTCTGGCCCTGGTTACCGGAGGACAGTGCAACTTTGACAGCAGTTACCTGCCAAACAATGAGTGAACCATGTTACAATTGACATTTTAGAGTATAGCCTACAATGCTGTATATATAACATGGATTGTTCTAGAAGAATGTAGTTAAACATCTCGGATCCTGGCTGTACTGTTTGGTCTGAACTATAAAACGATGGCATAATTGATACTCCTACAGATTGGGATAGTCATAACCCACAACACAAATTACAACATTTCAGGATACCCACAGTTATTACAGCAAGGAAAAAGTCCACTTTACTCTTCTGTAGCATCTCCAGTGTCCACACGACACCCAAATGTATCATGTTGTGTTGTTTATTTTAACACCCTAAAGTTGTAAGACAAGGCTACATAGATCCCCCTTCCCCAGGGCTAGTTTTGCCCACCACTTCCAGTATTACCCGCAAAAAAAAAACTTCCAGTATTTTGCCCACCTAACCCGGTTTTGTTGTGTGAAGCATCATCCACAACACCTTTCTTCTACCTCCCGTTCTCCCTACTCTCCATCCCTCCATCTTTCCCTTCAATTCCCATGACGCTTTGCACGTAGAAGACCCGCTCGCAAACATGAGCCCGCACGCTCAACAACGCTCTCAGGCTTATGCCACAAGATCTACTTCCTTGAAATAAACACTCATCAAACTAACAGCAAAAGAACAGACACTGCAATGGAAGATTATGGGCATAACTGCAAGGCGAGAAGTGGAAATTGTGTGTGGGTTGGTCTTGAGCTGCTGTGCCCGCCCAACAGAGTTTTGTATTCATGCTACACGTAGCGAATTCAGCACTTCTGGACACATAGTGTTCCTAACTCTTCGATCGTGTGACTATGTTTTTCCTTGTAGATTTTGACATGCCAAGTTGGACACCTTTGACATGTAGCTCTATAGTTCCATGTAATTGGGGTGCTCCGTTTTCTTGAGGCGGAATGTTGAACAGGTTCCAGGGGATGCAGTGCAACACCATTCTGCTGGTGACATGAGACAAGCATAGAGCAGTAGCAGAGCAGCAAGTTCAATAACCAGATACCCAAATCCATGCTGGATCTCCTGCTCAGAATCCAACTCGGCAACCCAAAGCAGACCAGCAACATGCCCAGTCTCGCTGAGGAGGTACTTAGCACTATCCGTGTGAAGACCAAGAATGCACCTGCCTCCTTGGCCGCACACCAAAGCACACAGTTTGTATTACCAGGAGGGAAAGAGAGGAACAGGTGGGGGCATGAAAAGTGATGTGGATTACACATGTGCAAAACCAGTTCAAGGGGAGGCTGCGAGGACAAAACAGGATGACATCAGAAAAAAACCTAAAACCAACCTTGGTGGCCAAGGATGTGGCCCAACTTTAGGCCTCCTTTGATTCATAGGATTTCCTAAGGAATCTTGTAGGATTTGATTCCTGTGGACTTTTTCCTTTTCAAGGTGTTTGATTTAGAGGATTGTAACCTGTAGGAAATTTTCCCGTAGGAAATTTGTAGTGTATTTTCACAGGAAAACTAACATGAGCTTGGACCTCATGGAAAAATCATTTGGCTTATTCCTATCCCTAAAGGATTCCACCGTACAGGGCAACTCAATCCTATACAACTCCTATTCCTCTATTTTCCCTATCCTGTGAATCAAAGAAAGCCTAAGAGGGTCAAATAGAGTAATGGAAACTTTTGGGTGTTATTTGGGATGCGGTGATATTTCTAGGGAGCAGAGTGGACTTTATGGTTGCAGCAAAACAAAGTATAAAGCCACAAATCCTGAGAATTTTAACTTGAAAGGGGCTAGTGTTACATTGACCATACCTTAGTAACAAAAGAAAGCATTGGGTCCACTACTAGTTTAGTTATGGACATAATAAACTCTTCACAAGTTAATTTAAGGCTTTTCTCCAGCTCCTGAAATAAAAAGAGCAGTCATAGGGAAATTAGCTGAAATCAACAAAACTGAAAGAGGATGTGAGCAACTAGCAAACGGTTAAACAATCATGTTGGTATATTCAGTGTTGCCATATTTGAAAGATTGTTTAGCAAGTGTCAACACAAGGACATGTCAAGTTGGCAAGTTGCAGTTGCCAATCAGCACAGGCAAGGTCCAACATATGCTCACAAGTGCAGGCACATCTGCACATTTTATTTCCAATTCTCACAATATGGAATGCCAACTTCCTAGTAGCAAACTGATGAGAAAATCAAAAAATAACACAACATCTTACACAAGGCAAAGCGCCCATCAGTTCAAGTTACTTACTTTTCTGGCATCAATTTGGCTCTCCAAAACACGGGGAGAAAAGGTCCTAGCAAGTGATGTTGACCTTGACCAGTCAAACAATGAGACCTGGCCCCTGAGAATCCTTCTTAAGTGATCCTGTAAAAGGAACATGTGATTTGCTATGGTTAACTATCAGATATGATCGATCTACATGATATTTTACATCTGTATACTGTATGATAGAGCCCAAGGATAGCTAAATGATGAGGGCTCCTAAATGATAATAAAAAAAGCTTTGGACCTGTGGAAATCACACGATTAAGTCGACCTCATTCTCCTAGTCCTATTCCTGATTGTTATTTCCAATTCTGTCACTGCTTTCCTACTTTAAGAGTAAAGCAGTTTGGGTCCGTGCAAGACCTTTTAAATCAGGGTATCCCAAGCGATATTCTCTTGTTGAAAATGTTAATCAAGGTCGAAGAAAACCTGAGCTTCACTACAAGTTAGATGCAAGAGAAAGTAGGAGTGCATAATAGATATTAAAAAACACCGGGTTTGATATTTTCTAAAGAAGACGAGGTTATCGCAGCATCTATTTGGTCTTCCCGAAAATCACTTCTACTCTACAGCCAGAAACTCTGTCTGAGTTACCAATTCTTGAGTCAAAATCCGCCTAATCTGTAAGCTGCTGCCAACGAAAGTAGCAGGAAAGGAATATCTTTCCCAACACTTCATTCAACTCAAAGACAATAAATGGAAACCAGACCATGTTACCGCTCACCAGGGTGCACGAAAATACAAATAAAATTTGCCAACCAACTCAGAGACACCTGGTTGGTAATAAGAACTCTTATGGTCTCACTCCAATATCAAATACAAATTAGACCTAGAGACTATTTTTCGATTATTTTATATAACAGATGGCAAATTATAAGACTGATGGCGTTCCGATGAGAGCTATCAAATGTATCCGCCTTTTTATTTCATATATCAGATGGACTAGTAGAACTTAAGTTTTTCACATTAGAAGTTAAACCTGTGTTCTCATGCATACTAGACTAGCATTAGATCAAAAGAGGTAAACATGCGAAACAATTCTGGAAAATAAGCGTCAGTAGATATATATAATGAAAGCAAATGTAATCCAGAACACCAGGCTTCAAGTCAGGAAATACGAACAAATATGCAAAGGATGGAGTCGCACATACCAGCAAATGGGAGAAATCCAGCTCCTTATGTGTGACAGAAAACTCAATATCAAATGGTGCAATCTGTAAATATGTAACCTCTTATGAGTTGCCAGATGGATTAATGTAATCAATGGACTTTATTATGACTACTAGATAGTTGCATGGCCACCTGCTCCCTTAAAATGAGTAGGTGCTTAATTAGGAAAAGCTGTCCATCCATGGGGGTTGCTCTTTTTGTAATGACCTTGCTTGCATTCTGTTCACAGGGTCAACAGTTTGTTGCTCAGACTAAAAAAAATGTAGCAAAGTACAGAAACTGCAAATAGCATGCTTGTTTAGATCATATGGACAATAGTAAAGAGAGAGGACCTGAAGGGATGTTGAGCAAACTTCTAAAGCTTCCTGTGACATTAAATGATGTGTCAAGTTGAATGACCAGCGCATCAAGCAGTAAAAGAAGAATTAACCAGAGAAATTATCGTAAGCTTTGAGAGGTACAATACCTGGGCTAAACCAGTAAAAACAGAAGATTCTAAGCACTGATATAGCTTTGATAGGCACGAAACTGTTTTCTCCAATGGTCTGTACCATGTGGCATACATGTCTGAGTTGTCACTAACCTACAAATATAAGAAATATAATTCATCACCCTTTCTTGAGATTTAGATCTTTCTCGTGCTCCCTGTTAACTTGATTCAGTTATAAGCACTATTTTTCTTAAAATCAGAAGCAGCCAACGTGCAAAAAAGCAATCCTGGTATAAATAAGGAGAGAGAGAGAGAGAGAGGAGTCGAAAATCTACTCATAAACTTGCATTAACATCAGTGACACAAAATATATATACAAGAACTGGCAAGCATAATTATACAGACAAATTTTAGTACAGGCTTTTAATGAATATACAGGACCAAAAGGAGATGGACAGAAAAAATAACAATTTGTTATTGCAATAAGAAAACTAACATTAGCACTTGAAGTTGCCGATCTCTCAAGTTTTCCAGGATAATCCAGATCTTCATCAGAAGGGCGGAAATTTGCAATCTGGACAAAAATAGATGATAAAAATTAAGCAAAAAGTTTTCGATACATTAAACAACAGCTGCTTCATCTCCCAAAAAACTTACACTTGTGTGTAAAACAATGGAATGTAATTAGTTGACAGAAATCAGAAAACAAAAGGTGCTAACATCCCGTAAGGTTCAAAACAAAGTAATAGAAGAGTACTATCCTATGAACTCAGATCTGACGATAAAGTTCCTTCCCCTTTAGTTCACCTTTTAATCCTTTGACTCGTCCTTAGCAGTCAGCATCATATTCAATTCGGCTTTTAAGGGGGTGCCATGCTTGTGCAGAAGCCAGATAGGTAAGTTGTAGTGGAATTATGGATTCTAATTTAAGTTTCTCAATAGAAACTCAACTCAACACTCAGAGAACTAAACAGCTGTCAATATTCTAACAATTGCTCATTTTGTGGAAAATAACACAATCAACATACACTTACTTTTTACAATTCATAACAAGCAACCAACCTCCCATTCCCTCACTACTACCCATGCAACGCACGCAGAGGCCCCCATGTGCGGAATCATGTTCTACAGATGACCAAAATGGACACCAAGCAGTTCAAATGATTGTTGTGTTATGTAATGAGGCCATTATAATGTTTTCACTCGGTGCATTGCAGCTGATCGACTCAACTCAACACTCAGAGAACTATACTCACAATAAATATAGAAATACACCTAGGCACAATAACAAGGAAATATGCTGGCTGAAAAAAACACAATGTCACCATCATAGAGAGACATATTTGAAATGGTACCTCCTCACGAATGTGAGTCCGAGCACAAAATGCTAACCGCTCATGAACATCTGCAAGTATTCTCTGCAATATTGGACGCAGCCCAGCTACTGATTCCCCACGTCTACTCAGTTGTTCCCCCAACACTTCGACCTTCAGAATGTCGACGAGTTCACAGAGAGAATCAATGTTTCCTTCATATATCAGTCTAGGCCTCAGAGTATCATACAAGTGTGTGCACCTGAATAAAAAAGAAATACAGTTTATCATCTTAACCGAAACAGTCAAGTTCACACAACAAATATGCACAACTGTCACACTAAGTTTAAGTTTATAAAAGCTGAATATTTGCTCTCAAGATGAATGTGACAGTTCTTTTATGCACTAAAACCTCATCCAAGAAGGCAGAGGAGAGTATAAGTTGATGCCGATCATCAAGTTAAATCCTTGTAGCAAGTATTGTATATCATTATATCTTCAGTTTTTTTTTTTAGCTATTCTACATTGTTCTCTCAGATTAGGCTGGTTAGGGCTGTACACGCTTTTTTGATCATCTGGATCGTTTACTTGTACTATATTTTGTAACCTATTTTCATTATTGTTATGTGATTTCCAGCTGCATTCTCCCCTACTGTGTTTCATACAGAAGGTACGCACACACTACAACACATCTCATGAGTTTAGTTTTGATACGACTAACATGAACTAACATATCACAAGGGTGCCACAGGAATTTGCCAAATAATTTGTAAAAGCAATTTTCCAAGTTTTTAAGATATTCAGATGATTTATGATATTGTGGAACTTCAGTTTGATCCGGTTCATATTTTGTATATACAGTAGAAAGGCATATAAGATAATTCTCTATTTGTGTCCATTTAACAAAGAAATTTCTATCCTATTTTTGCTCCAAGTTAATGAAACAAGTTCACTGAATTGTTCAACATAGAAACTTAAAGTGTTTTAATTACACTTGACTAGTGCAACAATAGCAAGTTCACCTGGAGAAATATTTTTTGCTTATATTTGATGAAACGTTCTATTCCCTAAATTCCTGCATTTATTATAGCCTGTGATGAACTCTTTAGTGACACATTAAAAGTAATTTGCTATGCTGACTACAACTTGAATATGCACAGTAGACTCCGCGTAAGAGAAGTATCAAACTGAAGACCAAATCAACACCGAACAATGGTAAAAAAATCACTGAAGCTCCCAAAGCAACAAGCCTCAACGACTTATTGACTTGCTACATGGTAACTACTGCATGCACTATATTACATGTCAACCTGGACCAAAACAAGACTTTGCTACATGCTAAGTGCTAAGTCGCTAACATACAAAACAATACCTCCTGCCAACATCTCGCGTACAATAAAACCTGTCAATAAGGTGTTAGGATTCATTATTGGCTGCTGCCTTGTTGAATGTTGATTTGTACACCCAACTTTATGTGATTACTAGTAAGACACCCGTGCTACAACGGAACAAAAAAAACGATGTGACACATAGTTTACTCAAGTTATATCTCAAATTAATTTGCCTTGAGCCCTTGATGCTTTCATTTATCAGAGGCGGTCGAGGAGACATACATAAGCTTGCTGCTGTGCTCGTAGGTTTGTATAGTCGTACTTATCAAGGTTGAGATGTGAGCTAGAAAACAAGTGAATGGACAACCACCAACTCAAATGTCTATAAGCAGCAAAGATTATGTCAAGTTTTTCTTGTGGGGATTATCAAGTCAAGTTTGGTGAACTACACAAATTGAGATGACAGAACCATGAGGGGATTAAATAATCTTACAATGGATCCATTAAAGGAGCCATACTTGAAACATCTGATGCGGAAGCTGGGAAGAAGTGAGCAAAAAGCTGGTGCTCAAGCTGGCATGCCTGAGAAGCAACAGGAAAATTAGTAAACATTTTCTTTCTAGCAGTCAAAAAGATATAGGTATTGCAACAACATGAGAACAAATCAAACTGCGAGAATGATACAAGCTTTGATAAAATACAACCTTGATACTCAGAATGCATGTTGTACATTAAGTAGAACTATAAACTATTTACTACTTAACACATTTCATATGTGAACACATAATACTAGATCGCTGATATATATATAAAGTGTGATGATCAATCTCCTCTACTTTTCAGTATGTATTACAGTATATTACTCCCTCCGTTCCTAAATATAAGATGTTTTAGCATTTCTCTTTCCATCCGTATCTAGACATGTTTTAGTGTAAGGTTCAAATGAATCTTGCACTAAAACATGTCTAGATACGAATGGAAAGAGAAATGCTAAAACATCTTATATTATGGAACGGAGGGAGTACATAACAATAAGTTGTAACTTTCAAAACATAAGCAAAATAACTAACATTTGGCTAAACAAATGAACCTAAATAGTATAATTAGCTAAATATGTGGTTACCTCCATTAAATAGGCACAACCAGACCTTGTTAAAGAAGGTAAGGCCTCATTTTTAGCAAACTCAGAAATGCTTTGCTGCACCATGCCTCGTATCTACAAGGAATATCAGAGGTCATAGGATATAATCACGTTAAGGTCGAAACATAGTGCAAAGTACTACCATTTCAACTTACCAGGTACAGCCTCTGCTCACAAAACAAACTGTGACACTCTGAAAGAATCTGTGCATATTCTTTCTTAGAAGATCTGCTTTCAATCTCATCGAAAATTGGTTTTAGCTGAACAAAAACAAAAAGTATCAGTAGCAACAGGATTACAATTGAAATACTACCAGAGCTTCATTGGTATAACATAAGTGTCTACACTAGGTTTAAACTTTTCAATGAACTATAAAAACTATATATCATTTAATGAAAAAGTATACCTCCCCAGCTGCTGCCTTGAAACGAACATAGATAAGAGATGCTTCCACACCCTCCGTAACAGCATTTTTGCCAGAACCACTGCCTCGGATTGCAGCTTGAACCTGCAAAAAAGTAAGCTATTATTCAGTACCTATTAGCTGCTGCACTTTTACCTACCAAATGCAACTGAGGATCACCTGGGCTGAAGCAGCTTTCAGTGTCGACAGGACATGTGACCGGATCATACCTAATGCCCGAGACTGCAATACAAGAAGCAGATAATTATAGGGTTGGGTGTACTTACTCGTTATTACGACTAGAAATGTATTTTGCCTCACACATAGTCCTTTACCTGAAGTTGGCGGAACTTGACCAAGTAAACAGCAGATTCAGCATATTGTGGATTATTCTCAACATATCTATATCCACCAATACGATAGAACATGAGCCCCATAAATCTCAACAAAGAACACTAGAAACATGTCACTATTATGCCATAACGACTTACGAGATACAATCATCAAGGCGTTTCAACAGTGGGAGAAACTGTTCATTTCCGATGTTCATAGTCTGAGAATAAAAGCTAGTAGAGGCCTGACAAAGTAGAAATAGGTTAAGTAGGTCATATGAAGCAGTCTATGGAGATTTACAGTAATGCCTGAATGCCGGTATTTCGATAATTTGAAAAGTGATTGGCTGCTGACAAAGTGTGGTCAAGAACCCGAAAATGTCCAGACCTCAAAGCTACGGAATATACTTAACAATATCACTCGGCGGGGTCTTAAAAAGTACTCCTCAGAATGTCCATAAATGACAATATGAAGAGCAAGGCACAAAATCAATATTTCATAACATCCATAGGAAGAATCTAAATTATATTCATGTGGTTGGTTCAGAAGGGGCTACCTGTATCATATCTGCAACCAGGTAGATTACTGATTTTATAGGGTTATTGATTTTACTAACGAATTTACTGTTACGTATAGGAACAAATGGTCTAAGATTTTTTAATTTACAGGGTTACTTTTTTCCTGACAGGTCTGTTGTTATGCATAGAAAGACCATCAAAAATCTCGACAACGTATACGAGTAAGTAGTCACACTTGATTACAATGTCATGTCATGTATTAGATGATTTCTTCACAAAATTCCATGGTTCAGGTTCTGACCTCATATGCTGTGTTCTTTGATTTTTCAATGCGGACAAGGAAAACACTTCATGCCTGGTACTCCAAAATTTTGATCACTTGGTTGTCCAATCATGGTATTGTTAATATAATTTCTTCACTACATTTTGATACATTTCTAAGGCTCTGATTTTATTTCATGTGCTATTTATATTTTTGCTGCGTGCCAATCGGGGTTCAGAACTACTGGCTGCAAATATGGAGACTTCCCAAAGTTCAATAAAAACAATAATGGGTGTTCTTGAGTAGGAAAATCTGCATATTTTCGTAGTTACGACCTCGATTAGTGAGTATTTCAAGTGATGGCTTGTAGAAATTTACTTATCATATAACATGAAATCCTATTTACATAGATGGTGGTAGCACTGAATAGTCCAATTAACATATCGATGACAGTGCCCTGATTATTCTATGCTGAGTATCAGGTAATAACAAAATTAAATTAACTAGAACTTATGCATGACATAAATAATTGCTAATGCACCACCACGCAAACTTGTCAGAATATCGCAGTAGTCAGAGGCCAAGGTGAGAATGTGAATTTTGCACGGAACACACCACCAACCCCACTTCCAGCAATGACGTAAGAGTGGAAGAGGACGACGAAAATGGGGTGGGTGGTACAAACTAAAGAGGAAGAGGCTAGAAAATATAGCGAGGAAGATAGCCCGAACAGATGAGGGTTCCTTTTGTGGTTGCTAGCTAATAGGTGATACAAGACAGCAACTTTAATTATGATGCAGTTGAAAAGTACATGTGTCACATATGACGTGCATGCTCATGGCATAAAACTATTTTTTATTCCGTAGCAGCGCACGGGTATTTAGCTAGTACAAATAAGCAGAAACTTCAGGAAGTATGTTGATGATGTAGGATTTCACTTAAGTTCATTAGTTTAGTTTTTAGAATTTGAGCATTACAGAATCCAGTATGTTCGGTTAAGGGTACTCTTATGTGAACTGAAAAAGTTCTTGAAAAGGACTTTGTTCAACCAAATACTTCAATGAAGTCAAACAGTAAATTATTTTCAACAGATGGGCTAGGATGCCAATCTCACATTTTCCAATTCATCAAAGTAGTTTAACCTACTTCGGAGTGCTTCAGCGAACTCAATTAGCCTTTGTTTCTCCACCAACTGCATAAGCATTAGAAAGCAAAAATCAGAAGAGGCACTAATATGGTAAAATCACAAGGCAAATAACCCTTTAGTAACACACATGACAACAAATCGTTAAAAATGATGTTACACCTGCATCTAGTGGGTGAAATGAAACATGTTTTTAGATTGCAAATTGATAATACATCCACAAAAACAAAGGATAATTGGAGATTACTGGTAGCGTATTTGTTTTCTAAAATGTCCAGCTAGTGTGAGAAACCTTAGTCTTCTTAGTGGAATTTCTCAACAGTCTAGAATTGATTCCCTATACTAAGCTTACCAGAGTACTTACGATACAAGTAACATGATAGTTTATCTTAATTGCATAGTTCATAATATTAAGTTCTGGAAAATATTTGATAAGGATCCATACAGAAACTGTATAGCAGGAGACTACATACAATCAATGGATCGAAATGTGAAGAAAAAAATGTAAAATTTCCAAGAATAATATATCTTAGTTGATGCAATAAGTAGGGATGCAATAAGTAGGGATACTAAATATATCAATGATCAGATCATTATCATGAGGCAAAGTACACATGACATGTAACATTACAAAAAAGATGGTAGTATTGAAGACAGTCTTAAAGGAATGAGTGCAAAATAAATAATGCATTAAAGATCATTTCTAGTGGAACTTTCACTTTGAATAGTTAACTCCAACAAGAATGAGTAAAAGAAGCATACAAGTTGGTCGCAAGCATCATGCAAAGTTTTTGTCTTTATGGCAACACTGGAGTGCAAGGATTGTAGTTCTTCAAATAAGTTCAGTGTATCATCCACCTGAATTGGAGGTACTTAAGGTCAAATTGAAAGGAAACGATGTGTATGTTCATTGTAAACTTTCTTCAACATAAACTAACAGAAAGGTTAATGACCTACTTGTTGAAGGATACCATCACATGTTTTAACACGTTCCTCTAAGGTACTCTCATAGAGGCGATACTTTTCCTCCGTCTGCAAAAAAAAAAAAAACAGAGGGGTGAAATATCAAGGTGCCATGGCAAGTTGTCCACTACTAAAAGAAGACAGAATATGAACAAACCTCAGATTTCATAGCTGATTCCAGTTCAGCAAACCATTTGTAGAACTACAGGTGGTAATAAAAGTATTAGCTCAATCTGCAGAAACGTTCTCTAGTCAATCAATATATATAGCAACGAAGGAAAACTTGCCTGGTGTGTATTCACCAAGACAGCATCCGTTGCACCCGCCTCCTCTGAAGCAGACTCTTTTTCTGTCACAGCTATACCACCATCTTCCTGATATAAGACCCAGAAATCCAATTTAAACTACCAATGGTACCAATGCAATGTATCCATAAGTAATACAAAACCAGGGGAGGAGTACAGAGTGTACACCCTTAAAATGACACTGATACTCAGTTACAAGCAGTCATAAAATGAAATTTTCACGTCCACAAATGCAGGCCTTGGGAGTTGGGAATCCATTTGACACCCAATTAAAAGTTCAAAGATCATCACGAATCTGATACTTGTTAGATTGAGAGGCATGAGCTAATAATGCCGCACCAATCGCCACTTTTTTAAATTCACCAAAGCCCTGTACTGCAAAGTCTGCGTGCTCTATTACTGCTAATGAAATATCTTAAATCCTTCAAGCAAAAATAAATTTGACAGGGCTCCGGTACAGCCCAAGCACAGCATGGGGCAAACAAAAACCGAATTACGGTGCCACTGACGAGATCACAATGTTTGACATCTCAACCAGTGAGGCGTAGCATAAATAACAATCGCGAGATCCGGCGTCTTACCAGATTGGCCGGGAACGGCCGCTCGGATACGGCGTGCGAGAGCGCGGAGATGGCGGCATTCTGCTGCTCCGTGAGCGGCGCGTTCTGCAACAGGAAAAGCGAAATCACGAGGGCCTCGGATCAGATCCACCAGACCGTTGATCGCAGAGGAACGACGAGGGGGTGGGGGGCGCGGCGCGTGGAGCCGGGTACCGACCTTCTCCCACGCGGAGGCGAAGTTGTAGCCCTTGGAGACAGCCCCCGACTTGGGCAGGGTCGCCGGCGTCGTCGCCATGGACATCCTCGCCGTGTGCTCGCGCCAAACTGGAGGTGTTGCTTTTCAGCAGCAACGCTCCGAAGGCTGAAAGCGTAAAGCCGGCGTACGTGACCATAGAGGTTTCCGTTTTTTTTTTTTTCGTATAAAATTTTGACGCGAATTCGGAACCCACCCAGTGGACGTGTCACGGCCCAATTACTGCCGCCTCTTTCGTTGGACCTCCGAGGCTCCGAACCATGCGGCCGGCCCGTGCGCCGGCGTCGGCGGCGCGCGGAGGCCTGGCGCTGTACGAGCTGTACAGGGCGGCGAGCCGCGCGGCGGCGCCGGCGGTGCTCCTGTGGCGGCGGCTGCGAGGGCTGGAGCACCCGTCGCGTTGGCCGGAGCGGCTGGGCCGGCCGTCGGCTGCGCGGCCTCGGCCAGGCTCGCCCCTCGTGTGGTTCCACGCCGTCTCTCTCGGCGAGGGTATGGCCGCGCTCCCAGTCGTCCGTCACTGCGCTCGCCTCCACCCCGGCCTCCCCATCCTCCTCACCACCACTACTCTCTCAGCCTTGTAAGTCCACCACCATTACTCTCTTCTGTTCATATAGTGCGGTCATGCTCTTAACTCTCTTCTTTGATTCGGTGTAGTGAAGTGATTAAGGATTTGCTCCCAGATGCTGTCATATATCAGGTGAGTTTGGATGTTGCTCCCACACCTTATGGGCTCTTCAGTTGTGCACTTGTGCTAGAGTTAATTTAGCGATGCCATTTTTAATATAGCTGATTGGGAGGTGTTTATGTTAGATCTAATTTATACATGATTAGGATTAGCCCAAGACAGGACACCAACTAATGCGGATTAGGGGTCTAACCATTGCTGCGATGAAGCCATTAGCCCTTGCTCTTTGATGTGCGTAGTTGTACGGCGCCGAATGTCCCTTGGATCACCAACGGCACTGCCTAGGGTGTGCTTGGCGTGAGAGAGTGCCTCCGGTTCCCTGAACGCTAACTTAGGATTAGGACAGGAAATATTGGGGCTGTGATAACTGTAGAAATCGTCAACCCACTTCCAAATAACTATTGGAGGTTCCTCCGATCATGGCGCATGCAAATAGGGACGTGGGGTTTGACCCTCTTATCTCTCGTTCTTTTTAACATAAACGAGATTAACTCCAACATTCTCCCACTAAATCGAAGTGCTAATATCCGCACTTAAGAGAAGAGAAAACTAAAGCAATGTGTTTCAATTACCGATGGCAATGGGTACCCATTACCCATCTACCCTGCGGGTTTTTACCCTGTAGGGTGAGGGTTTGGTAAAAAAAAAATACCCATGAGTATGCAAATGGTAAAAAGTATGTACCCAGTGGGTATAGTGGGTACGGGTGTGGTATAGCAGAACTCATACCCACATACCCACGTACTCAGTTTATTTTGCATATGACACGTGAGTTATATAGAAAAATCCCAATTTCCAAAATTTAATACATAGAGTAAACGAGACAAAGCTAAATTTACAGTCAATTTAGTTTAACCCTACGACCAATTAGGTTTTACTTTATCCCACTCGGCGTCAGGCCCGCCGCGTCTAAGTCAACTCACGACACGACGCCCCACCCAGCCGCCCACGCCTCATATCGCTTCATCTCATGCATCATAGACGTCCCGATGCCCCGCACAATCGATTTCATCACCCAAGGCCGAATTAGTGAATATATAATCCTACATGTCGTTGTTTTTCATGTTATGTTGTTAACATTACCTCGTTGAGTTGTTGGGTGGGTTTACCCATGGGTTTTTAATACCCTGACGGGTGCGGGTATGGTATAAAATCTATACCCAGGTGCGAGTGTGGGCGCGGGTAAGATACGTAGGACGCGGGTGCGGGTTTGGTTAAGCTATACCCATACCCAATGGGGACAGGTGCCATCAGTAGTTTCAAAAGCTAATGAAAATGCCACTGAAAGCACCTATAGCGTACTATACTATTATCTTTATAGGATGCTTTTTAGTCTTAACGGGAGTTGGATTATTCTGATGGTCCTGTTTCCAGAATCAAAATCAAAGGCTCTCTAATACATCCATGCTAGCTATAAAAAGGACAGACCCAAGTGCACAGAGGCTCCCACACAAGGTGGGGTTTGGGGAGGGATTATAGGAACCTAGTCTTACCCTTGCAGTGTAGGGAGGCTGGTTCGAACCCAGGACCTCTTGGCACAAGTGGGGAGGACCTCACCACTGCACCAAGGCCTGCCCTCACATCCATGCTAGCTATGTGTTCCTTAAATTGATTATTGGTAGTCCTTTGGTAAGCGGATCCGTGAGGATTAACATAGTGCTAATATGCTCGATCTTAATAGTTTGAACCTCACTATTTTTCACAATGTGATACTTAATGTCGATGTGTTTGGCAGCACCACTTGACTTTTTACTTGCATAGAATGTTGCAGCTTTATTATCACAGTACAAGGTGAGTGGCTTTGAAATGTTGTCCACCACTCTTAAACTCGGGATAAAGTTCTTAAACCATACAGCCTGCCTCTTGCCTCATTAGATGCCACAAACTTAGCTTGCATCGTAGATGAGGGAGGTCGTAAGGGTGTTTTTGGAGCTCTTCCACGAAATGGCTCCATCTGCAAGGGTGAAGATGTAACCTGATGTGGATTTCTTAGTATCAACACACTCTGCAAAGTCTGCATTTGAGTAACCTATAACCTCAAGGTCATCAAATCTCTTATATTTAAGCATGTATCCCTTAGTGTTGGAACAATGTTGCATATTATACCTCTGAAGCACTTTCTCGGTGTATGACTTTTGAAATAAGCCTAACACTCCTCTGGACCTACCTCTGTAAATCTTAAGGCCTAAAACATAAGAGGCATCACAAAGATCCTTCATATCAAAGTTTGAGGAGAGAAACCCCTACGTCTCTTGTAGCACATAACTGTAACGGGAGTAATCATCACTGAGCGTAATACACGGGTCAAAACCATCCACTGGTTTCACATAAAAAGGACCATAGATGTCACTGTGGATTAATTCTAAGCGCCTTATGCTTCTAAGCGACCCTTTCTTCTGATGATTAACATAGTTCCCCCTTAATACAATCGATACAGTGTCCTAAATCGGAGAAGTCTAATGGATGCAATATCTCATCTCTAATAAGACTATTCCTGGCCAGGGGCAGCCCGGGCTAGGCTTGGGCCTGAAATATTGAGCCTGACAGGAGGGCTCGGGCTTGTGAAAAAACAGATTTTAGACGTGGTTGGGCCGGCTAGGGCGTGGAATTTCAGAACCGGGCTTTTTTCGGCCCGAAGCTCGGTCAACACCGGCAAATGGCCAGATATAAATGAACATTCCATTCTCCGCTTCAAATTGTGGTATAAGCAACAATGCCACAATTTCGACGAGGTCTCATCACCCTTACTTCGCTTATGCTTATTTGTATCATCACACACATTCATCACAGAAGATACATTGAGAAGACGGATAGAAAGTTTGTATGCCTGCTAAGAAGACCAACATTATTATGATTAAACTCGATAACACACTAATGGTTTCCAAATTTACAAAAATCATGTTCATCGTCTAATACGGAAACATAAATCAAGTTTCTTCTCAAACTATGAGCATATAAAACATTATTAAGTAAGGGAATGTAGCCGCCTCCTAATGCAATTGGAGAAACTCCAACAGCTTCGGCTTCAATCTTCTTGCCATCGGCAACCTTAAGATTTCGCTCCCCCTTCTTATAGTCCTCACGGAATGCAATCCCTACACTGGCGACACCTAAGTCAATCCACCAAGTATTAGATGAAAAAGTCAGCATAAAGGCCTCATCAATACATGAAATTAAATACATTTTTTGCAACCCATTTCTTAAAGCTTATGCATGTGTCACGTCTTCTTGCAGAAAAGACACATTATCTCCGCTTGAGTCTTAGGCATTTAGCATTACTAATGTTATTGGTGTTAAGCTGAAACCACACTTTGTTTAAAATGAACCCACATGAAGTTTTAATTATAGATTAATAATGCAAGTGATTATAATCTAACCAAAGTTGTAAATGGTCATGTGTTCTTTTAGTTTATTTATTTAGCTCCATTATCTGCCCAAACGGTGTTTGTGGAGTAGAACAGTTATGAGCATGTTTTTCATCATACCAACGTAAGTTAATTTCCGTGCTTATTTTTTATTTATTTCAACCAATAACATCAACAATGTTTTCATTATCTAAATGGGCTTGAGAAGCTGAATGAGACCAACTTCACTGCGTAAAAGGAGAAAGTCATGATCACACTTTGGGTGTTAGAGTTTGATTACTCTTTATGTGGGGATACAACCATAGCTCCTCTTGTCTCAGCCTTAGACTATGCTGATAAGAAAGAGTGTGTCGATCATTTGACTATTCAAATGATTAGAAATGGAGCATTTGAATCGTATGTCGATCATGAGCATTAAGAGTTCAATCTCAGTTGGTATCCGAGAGCAATCCTTGATTCCAATGATGCTAAAAATATCTGGCCTTATTGAGGAGCAATTTAAGGTTTCTTCCAAAAACGTATGCTATTACTTTGATCATGAAGATGCTAACCTCGAGATATGATGGTTCTTGTGGCATTAGAGACCACATTGTGTCTATGTTTGACATGACTGCTAAATTGAAGGGTATGAAAAAGACTATAAGTGATGATTTTCTGGTCCATCTCATCCTGACCTCGTTGCTAGGTGAGTTTGGCCCTTCAAAATAAGTTACAACACTCAGAAATAGAAGTGGAGCATCAACGAATTTATGAGATATTGTGTTGAAGAGAAAGAAAGACACAAGTTAGAGCGCATGCAAGCCTTTGTCAATGTCGTTAGTCCGGATCTAATATGAGAGATCATAATGAGTCTTTCAAGGCAACGAAGAAGCTCCAGTTTTCTCCCAAACTTGAGTCCGGTAAGGCCAACTTCCTCACCGAGCACGCCTTAGGCAGTGCCTGTGGCGTCCCGAAGGATCTCACGTTGCCGTACGACTACGACTACTCGCGATCTCACGTGGACTTACTGGTCTCGGCCTTGGGAGAAAACTAAAGCTTCTTTGTCTTGAAAGACTCTCCATTATGTTTTCTCTTATTAAGCCCAAACTAACGACATTGACAAAGCCTTGACGCGCTGTCTCTATTCCTCTCCAACACAATAGCTCATAAAGTCGATCATGCTCCACTTCTCTTTCTGAGTGTTGTAGCTTATTTTGAAATAACAAACTCACTTGGCAGCGAGGTCACATGATGAAATGGACCAGAAAGTCATCACGTATAGCCATTTCCATCCCCTTCAACTTAGCAGCCATGTCAGACATAGACATGATGTGCTCTGTAATGCCACTAAAACCATCATATCTTGAGGTCCACATGTTCATGATCAAAGTACTGCCATAAGTTTTTGGAAGAGACCAAATATTGCTCCTCCACTAAGGCAAGATATTTATTAGCGCCCTTGGAATTGGGGTTTGCGCTCTGATCCCAACTGAGATTGAACCCTTAATGATCATGAGCGACATACGGTTCGAATGCTCTCATTTCTTAGCCTTAGTGTCGTACTCTTTCCTATCAGCATAATCTAAGGCTGAGACAAGAGGAGTTATGGTTGCATCCTCATATAAGGAGTAATCAAGCTCTAAAACCCAAAGTGTGACCATGAGTTTCTCCTTTCACGCGGGGAAGTTGGTCCGTTCAATTTCTCAAGGCCGTTTAGATAATGAAAACATTATAAATGTTATTGGTTGAAATAAATAACAAATAAGCATGTAAATTACATTTCGTTGATATGATTAAAAACATGCTCATAACTATTCTATTTCATGATCACCGTTGGGTAGAAAATGGAACCTAAAAAATTAACTAAGAGCACACATGATCATTTACAACTTTGGTTATATTATAATCACATGCAAAATTAATCTCTAATTATAACTTCACGTAGGTTTCATGTGATTTCAGCTTAACACGAATTAACAGTAGTAAGGTTGAAGGCCCAAGACTCAGGTGGAGATAATGTGTCTTTTCTGCAACAAGACGTGACACATGCAGGACTGTGCAGGCTTTAAGAAATGACTTGCAAAAAAGTATGTAATTTCATGTATTGATAGGTCTTTTATGTTGGCTTTTTCCCCTTATATTTGATGGATTGACTCAGGTGTTGTCGTGCACATTACCAGTTCACTTCGGGATTTGCTTTCCTTGAGTACTATAAGAAGGGGGAGCAAAATTTTAAGGTTCGGCAAGGAGATTGAAGCCGAAATTGTTGGAGTTTCTCCATTAGTATTGGGAGCCGGCTACATTCTCTTACTTAATAATTTTCTCCCAGTTTGAGAAGAATCTTGATTTCTGTTTCCATATTAGATGATGAACGAGATTTTTGTAAGTTTGGAAACCATTAGTGTGTTTGAGTTCATTATAATAATGGTGTACTTCTTATCAGGCATGACAAACTTTCTATGCTTCTCCTCAATGATTACTCTGTGATGAATGTGTGTGATGGTACAAATAAGCATAAGAGAAATAATGGTGATCAGACCTCGTCGAAATTGTGGCATTATTGTTGCTTAGACTACATTTTAAAGGGGGGAATGGAACATCTCATTAGACAAGAGATATTGCGTCCATTAGACTTATCCGATTCAGGCCACTGTATTAACCATGACTTCCTTCTTTCACGCGGGGAAGTTGGTCCCTTTCAGCTTCTCAAGCCCATTTAGATAATGGCAACATTGTTGGTGTTATTGGCTGGAATAAATCAGAAATAAGCACAAAAATTATACGTTGGTATGATTTAAAACATGCTCATAAATATTCTATTCCACAATCACCGTTGACATACTATGAGTTGTTTGATTTTTTTTAAATGCAGCTTGTTAGATACGCAGGCATACTATGAGTTGTTTGATTTTCTGGGTATTCTTCCTTCTAAATTCTAATGAGACCTTTTTTGGTGGTGTAGTTTGCACCTCTTGACTGTCCTAATGCAATAGATAGTTTTATTGGTTACTGGAAGCCAAGTTTGATACTTCTCATGGAAAGTGAACTGTGGCCAAACCTCATTATGTCTGCAGCAGCCAAAGGGGTGAGCAGTTCTTTTATGATTCTGCATCACCAGTTTCCTCTCAATGATCATTCCCATATTCTAGTTTCTAGTGTCTGAGCTTTCTTTTTTAAGTGCATACATGAGCAGATATCATTGCCTTGGTTGTCCATTAGTGTATGCATCATTCCCTAGCTAATTGGTTGTTATGAACATGATTAACCTACCTATTTTCAGATTGCAGTGGCTCTTTTAAATGCCCGCATGTCATTGAAGTCTTTCAACCGTTGGTCAGTGCATCTAGGTTTGCCATTAATCTCTCTGATGCTCTCTAAGCTCTCACTTGTCATCCCATTGGTAAGTAACAGTGGAGGTCTAATCCCTATTTTTATGTACAACTGTTACCCCCATTACCGTTCATTTTATCTGGTGCAGAGTACTATTCAGGCTGTTCGTTTTCAATTGCTGCATACACCACCACACAAAATCCATTTCGCTGGCGATTTAAAATATGGTACGCCCTATATCACCTTCTCCAGCCATTCAATGTTTTGACAATACATTTGGTAGTGAAACTGTGAGTGGTGGAATTCTAAAGGGTAGTCTCTCTCAAGTTTGAAAAGATAATCCTGTTTGAGAAAACGCAAAGACTTCACAAGCGGAATGATTATGTAGTGACTCATGTGATTTAACTAGCTGTTGGTGATGTGGAGGCTGGGGAGAAAGAGCTCAGTACAATCAAAGATCTGCAACAGCAGTTCAACGATAGGCCCATCTGGATGGCAGCTTCCATTCACAAAGGTGAAGAAGAAGGTAAGCACAACCGAAGTGCACATTTTTGTTATTATGTGAACTGATATAATTAATTGTACATCTGCCGTTCCCATGAACTGTACACATGACTGCAATTAACTATGTGGTTGTCCCTGCTAGCCTAACCTCTTTCTTGACTTCTTTACAGTACTCTCCAATTATAAGTTTATCCATTGCTAAAGTGCTGTTCAAATCAGCATTAAGTAAAATACCTTGTATGATGAATATATTCAGGCAATCTTCATATGGACATTCAAAGGGTCGGCATTGCAAGTTAACATTGTTTGACAGGTGTTTTGAAAAGGACTTGGGAGTAGATAAGCAGATTGCCTTTGTAAATTATATTATTGCCATGGAATATGTCTTCAGTGTATTTAAGGTTGCTTAGTCAACGGAGGCTTATGTACCCTCCAGGTTGCCAGTATTTGTAGCTATAGCTGTTTATTTTAGGAGTCACCTTTTCCGTCATTTCATATCCTTCTGACTGGTGTTCTGTCATATGCTTCAGTTTTCCTACTGTTCTCGTAGTAGACCAATCATGGAAAAATACCTTGCACAGTAGCTTTTGCGGAATAACTTGGAAGAATTTATTTCCTTGGTCATTATGGTTGTCTTCTCAACATAAAAACGATTTTCACATGCTACTGTTACTTTTTTTTTTCCAGTCGTTCTCCGTGTTCATGATGAGTTAATCAAGACACATCCTTCGCTACTTCTAATTCTCGTGCCAAGACATCCTCAGGACAGCAAGGATGTTTCTTTAGTATGTTATAATGGTGCCTTTCTTACTATTTATTTTACCATGTTTGGTGTATGAGTCGGTTCCTGAGTGCACTGTTAGTTATTTTGATTACTTACCAGGTTCATATCATGTTGGATAATTGAAAAGTTAAATCATTGTAAATACTTAAGGTGAGAAACAAGTTTTATGGGAATAACAAAACTAACTGTAGACGACCTGAAATTTGACAGTTTTCTAAAGCACGGTAGTATAACAGGCATGAATAATATCTTTGTATACATCTTGCAGGCACTGAAGAAACAGAAGGTCAATTTCGTGCTGAGGTCCACAACGGAAGTGGTATCTTCAGATACAGTAGTATATGTGGTTGATACTTTAGGTTTGTGTTATCTCTCCTTCAAAAAGTTGTGCCTTATTCATGTACAAATTATTTATAGCCTTTTGAACTATTAGTTAATGGCAGAAAATATCATGGAAAGCAGGGGAATTAAGAATGCTCTACAAAGTCACTCCAATAGCAGTTGTTGGGGGCTCATTTTTACCTAGCTTGGCTGGCCATAATTTTTCTGAGGCTGCTGCCGCTGGCTGTGCTGTTCTGACTGGTAGGGAAAATGTATCTACCTATTTATATTTGAGTTTCTATGAAAAAAAATCAGGGTATACAGAGTTTCACGAGTTGCACTGGCTTGCAGGTCCCCATGTTGGACATTTCTATCATATGCTGGTTGAATTGTGGCAAATAAACCCTTTAGCTGTCAAGCAGGTGACAAATTGTTTTGTTCTCCTTTTTATATAAACAACATAACTATGTCGCATCATTTATATTGCATATTGAATGCCTTACTCCTGCACACAGCCAAGGGTAGCTGGATCATGAATAGCAGTATTCTTTGGTTCTGGGTTTGGCATTTTTTTCTGCTTCAGAAATTTGTTGGGAAGTAGTAATGTTAATGTTTAACAGGGTGAAGGCCCCTACAATCCTTCATAGACTGAGATTTTGACATTTTGTGATCAAGCCTATTGGGAGGCTGGTCTTTTGCCCTTCCTCCCAATCTAGAATACGATGCCAATGTTCTTTTTAGTTGACAGGAGAAGTTGAACTTTTGGAAGCACTAAAAGAAATGCTTGGCGATTCCAAAGCTCTGGAAGCACGTCAAAAGGCTGCAAAAGATGCATTTTCCATTATGTCAGATGGAGTTGTGAACCGCGTATGGAATTTAGTCTCCATGTTCGCTGTTGACTCCCAACAGAAATACTGATCGTTGATTAAGTCCCCGTAAGTCTTCGCAGTTGTGGGCATGGAACATACTCTTTTCCTGGTTAGCAGCATTGACATCTGCTAATGGGTTTCTTCAGGGACTGCTTTGGAATACATGGCTTACATCTGGAGTTTGGGACCCTCTCTAACACATCGATGAATTTCTCCAGGGACTGCTTTGGAACACACTGCGACCCTCTCTCTAAAAAGTAGGATGTTTCAAGAATCTGTTTGTGCAATTAGATGTACAGGAGGACATGGTTGATTCGTTTTTGCGGTTTCCATATACTGTACCTAACATCACATGTCTGGTGGGTGGTGACAAAGGACATGAATCTCATATTATAGGCCACTAGTCCCTACAGTCACTTCAAGTTGAAGGAACAGTGTGTCCGTCCTGTTTTTCGTTTATTTATTTATTTATTTATTTGGTTCTCTATTCGACTGGATTTACTTCTCTCAGCAACTAATATGTTTATGAAAATCCTGCTGGGCTTCCTGTATTATTTTAATTTCTCAAGTCTTTTGGTTGTATTTCTCGAGCACTTGTCAACCTAATATGTTGTAGGACTTGTGTCGGCCGGTCGTCTGTTAAGTGTTGCAGAGATTTCGAAATGAAACGCTGACTTCGATCAACAAATTATCATGCATATTCGTTGACCTGTACTGTCGTACAGATCCGGAAAAAAAAGAAAAGAGAAGTGGCAAACTTATGAACAACCATATATATTCTTCCGCTCCACGTATGGGCAGTGCAAATTAGCATGACTCGGCCCTACTCTTTCTTTCGTGCAATGCACGGTACGTGCTTAACTTCCCAACCGTATAAAAAAGAAATAGGCAATGATCATTACTACCTCTGTTTCATAATATAAGCCTTTTTAGCAAGCTAAACTAGATTATTAAAAAATATATTGTGGAAGGGAGGGAGTATCTGAAAAGAGTTTTGGCACCCGGGTGTAGATGCACCCTTTAATAAAAATACATTTTTATCGTAATTTTGAATGTCAAAAAATTCTAGAAAAATATCCGCGTGTACACGTTCGCATCCTTTGTGTTTCTAAAGTTGTTTCACAGAAAAGAGACTTTTTATGCGGCCGGTGTAAAAAATACAAATTTTGGTGCTAAAATAAGACTTTTCACAAGATATTTTTTTGTCTTTTTACGCAGCACACAAAAAATGTCGGTTTTTCACCAAACTTTATGTTCCCACATAAAATGTTGTGACTTGTGCACGAAATTTTTTGTCATAATTTTCTGACATTTCAAAATGTGTTTTTTAGGTATAGGGAGCATATGCACCTGGGAGCCGAATTGAATTTTCGACAAAGAACGACCTTCAAATTGAGTCTAATAATATGATCGTTTTGCTAGAGAAACACAGAGAGGCTATAGAACACAAGTGAAATCCAGTCACTTATCCCGTTGTTTTATTAGAGCATCTCCAAGAGCTTACCTAAAAAAGCTCTCAATACCCAAAAACTGCTTTTTTTTTTTTAGGTATTAGGAAAAAAAAAACAGCTCCAAGAGCTTACCTAAAAGTGGTTCCGGACCCAAATTTGTTGGGTCACTACCCAAAATCTAGCTCAGAATTGGTAGCCAATGACCAAATGGATTGGCACCACGTCAGCCTTAACCATGGCGGGAAAGCAACTGTCGTGACCCCGCCGTCTCCGATCACGACCATCGCCGACGAGCCTTCGACGTGACGCGTGAAGGTCGCCCCCCACCTCTGTGACCCTCGCTGCCCTCCTCCTAGGCCCCGCATCGCCCATTTCGGTCGGAATCGAGCGGGGGCCACCGCGGAGCCGTCAGGCCGAATTCGTCGTCGTCGAGCCCCCTTCCGCCACCTCTCGTGTCTTCGGCGACCACCTCCGGCCAGCGAAGGTTGTCGTGCTTCTCGATTTGGCCCGGCATAGTCGCAGCCGCCTGCCTCCTCCCGAGCTCGACCGGCGCCCGCCTCTCACCAAACGGCTCGACCTCGCCTGACCTCGCCTCGCGCGAGAAATTGCGTGAGTATATAAAATGTGGAGATGTTGATACGTTTCAAACGTATCTATAATTTTTGAGTGATCCATGCTAGTTTTATGACATTGTCACATGTTTCTACTATCATTTTAATGCATTTGTCGGACT
This sequence comes from Puccinellia tenuiflora, assembly GCA_012064385.1. Taxonomy (NCBI): domain Eukaryota; kingdom Viridiplantae; phylum Streptophyta; class Magnoliopsida; order Poales; family Poaceae; genus Puccinellia; species Puccinellia tenuiflora. The sequence continues at coordinate 302,176 of QRDG01000142.1, forward strand.
AACCTATTGACAAGATGCCCAGTGCCAGTTCCCTGTTTTTTGTGCTGATTTTGTTGCAGAAAGTTACTTCTGGAAATATTCTCGGAATTGGACGAAAATTTACGACAATTTTTTATTGGACAAATGAAGACCGGAGCCAAAAGGGCGACCTTGGGGGCCACCCACAGGCCAGGGGCGGCCCCCTGCCGTGACCCTAGGGCAGCCCGCGGGTGGGACCCACCCCTGCCCTGTGGGCACCCCCTCGGCTGCCTCCGACGCCTATAAAATCATCCCCGACGAAAAAACCCTAACCCCCAAAGGATTTTCCCAAATACGATACAGAGCTCCGCCGCCATCGCCGATAAGTTTCGGGGGTCAGATTGATCCTGTTCCGGCACCCTGACGGAGGGGGGGGGTCGACTGCCGGAGCGATCTCCATCGACACCGCTGCTTCCCACGATGAGGAGGGAGTAGTCCCTCACCGGGGCTGAGGCTTATACAAGTAGCTATGTGGTTATCTCTCTCTCCCATGATGTAATCTTCGTTGTGATCATGAGCTTTGTTAGTGTAGTTGAATACATGATGTTTCCCTATGTGTAATGGATATGATGTTGCTCAAGTGGTGTTATTTAGTACAATTTCCGGAGCCACCATTATGATCATGGTACCTCGGTGACAGGATGGGTGCCGTGTGTGACTCTATGGAGAATAGATTGGAAGGATCTTCATTATGAGTTTGTTCTTTATTTGTTGGATTGAATAGATCATGAGGTTTCTTGATGCTTGTGTTATTGAAGAAAGAGACTATTCAAGAAATAGGTTGTGGTGTTTGTTAGTACTATCTTTGGATGTGGATAGTGACAGCATGAAGTGTCCATAGATGTGGAATGCGAACTTTAAGGTGTGCTTTTCATAGCCCTACGCAATTCTCATCCTATTTGATCCACAAAAGAATGATCTCCGAGTAACGTCTATCACGCATGTATTTTTGTGGGAACTACCATGTGTTTAATTATGTTAATGATGTTGAGAGTAGTCACTAGTGAAAGTATGAAGCCTAGGCCTTGTTTCCAAGCATTGATACACCATTTTTAGTCACTTTTGTCACTTGTTTGTTTGCTGCCATTTTTATTACAGAATTACAAAATCACCTTTTACCATCCATATCACTTGCATTTTACCATCTCTTCGTCAAATTAGTGCACCTATACAACTAAAAATTGTATTAGGTGTGTTGGGGACACAAGAGACTTCTTATATCTTAATTGCAGGGTTGCTTGAGAGGGATATCTTTGACCTCTACCTCCCGTGGATTCGATAAACCTTTGGTTACTCACTTAAGGGAAATTTGCCGCTGTCCTACAAACCTCTGCGCTTGGAGGCCCAACAAGTCTATAAGAATAGAAGTGTGTAGTAGACATCAAGCTCTTTTCTGGCGTCGTTGCCGGGGAGGTAATGTAAACGGTACTCACACTCCGACGACGAAGCTAATTTCTAGCATCGTTGCCGGGGAGGTGAGCGCTTGAATGTATCTTCTTTAGATTCGGCAGTTATATCTTTTTGTTTCTTGTTTTTATTTCACTAGTTTGGCTTATGGAACCTTGTTCTTTGAATTTGCTTTTTGAGAGTGACCTCTCCACCACTCCTATGGTGGATAAGGTTACTCCACATACTGAATGTATTCCTTTCAAGATACCGATGGGGATAATTGATCGTGTTATGAGTAATTGCTATGCAGGAGATGGAGCTATACATCTGTGACACCCCCCCTCTGGCACATGTCACCAGAGAGGCAGTCGCCCCGTGCGCCAGCCCAGGATATCCGGACGCACGTTATGACAATTCAACATAGCGGAAATATCATTACACAATCAGGCCCAGAGGGCTACAAATGGTTTACATGGCCATCAAGGCATGAGAAATTATCATGGCCAAGTATGGCACGGGACAGAGTTTTTAACAGGCAGCGGAAGACGACTAAGGCAACGGCTTGGAGTGGCTCCATTCCACAGGCATCTGGCTGGGCTACTGATTCTAGCACGCTCTTGCTCCATCTCTTTGCTATGGTAGAAGATGAATCCTCTCAACGTCTGGCCACATGAAAAGCCAGTTTGAGTACGGTGACGTACTCGCAAGAAAACAACCACAAGACATGAACAGTCAAGCAATCATGCAACAAGTAGCTAGCAACAGAAATAATCTAAACATGGCAAGTGTCTACTTACGGCAGTCCAAGTGGGTAGCCACAAGGCAGCACAACAAATCATGGCATAAGCAAATAATAGGGGTATCACCAGTACAGAGTCCAAGCCAGGTGGTGTTGGATCGTGTACCGGCGACCACACAAAGAGCTTACCTGTGACGAATAACGGGTGGACCCATTAGTACCAAATATTAAACATCACCTGTCATCACAATTAGGCCCAACGGCCTTACCCCATCTGTAACCTGCCAGGCCCACTGGCCTCATATCTCTGCTCGGGGCATGCACGGCTGACGTTGGCTCGGGCCTAACTCTAGGATCCCAACGATCACACCGTCACCCCAAACACGGGTAGCCATCCACGACTCAAGTAACATTCCCTGCATCAGCCTATTGTAATCAGGTGGTTCATCTTTCAAACCGAACTTAAATTTAACCTCCGGACTCGACAAAGGACAATAGTGTGACCGACACTGAACTGTTCCATTACCTAGGAACAAGGCTAACTGCTAAACGACACACTCTCGAGAGGTTGTAGTTACCACCCATCTAAATGCACCTTACTTAGCTACGGCAAGATACACTTACATAACCGTTCACGCTACCAAGACACTCCTTATATAGCTACCGACTTACCACTCGGGCTAAGTCTTATGACGAAGTGAATCCGGCACGTCCCCAACTCATGAGCAACGCCTAGCTCCGGAACCTTCACAAGACTAGCCCCGACCACAACTATGCAGTATCCGACTAGACTTGCCAAGTGGGTAGCATCAAAGGAGGCTTGATAGGGTACATAGGCTATGGCTCTCCCATTTGGGCGACAGTGGTAGTGCGTTCAAGGTTCAGATTGGTGGCACTATGGACTGACCCTATCGAAGTTTGGAGGGTTGATTCATTTAATCCAGTTTCTTTCAACAACAATTCTAACAACAGAGAATTAGTCCAACACAATAAAGAATTAGTCCAATGCAAAGCCATAATATCATCTCAACATGAAACAGATTAATCCAATGCAAAACTATAATATCATATCAACATGAAACAGATTAGTCCAATGCAAAACTATAATATCATATCAATATGAAACAGAAGCAAACTGCACATCATAGTTCAAGCAATATATAGTTAGTTTGCATCGACCGGGTGACTATAGGGTCACCACTGATCGAGCAAAAAAAGAAATAAAAATAGTTAGTTCACAGGTTACAATGAGCAATAATAATCACATAATAATCCAGCAAAGATAAATAAACTCAACCGGGCAACGAGTGTGCCTGCCACAGGTTGATCGAAAGAAAATAAAATAGCACAGTCAACCGGGTGATGGCGGAGATACCTCCGACCAGTGACAGCTACAGGTTGAGTAACAGAAAATAAAATAGCACAGAGTCAAAATAAAATAGCCCAGTTGGTTAGCGTCAACCGGGCGATGGCGGAGATACCTCCGACCAGTAACAGCCACAGATCGACTACAAAGGTTAGTGGAGGCGTCCACGCGATCCCGTTCCACCATTCCATTGACTGCGGCGGTTTCCCCAGTCCATCGTCGCTGGAATGGGGAGTGGTGCATGGTACCATCCAATGCACGCCACAACTCTACAGAAAAGTAGCCGCTTCAATCCACTTGGGCAGGACCCAACGTGTATTTAGACGGGGTACCGGAACTCAACCCACGGGACATGGGTTTATCGTATTACAGGTATGAAACAAAGTCACGATATCTCGTGACACACAGTTGACAGGATATAACAAAGCCACGATATCTCGTGACGCACAGTTGACAGGATGTAAACAAAACCACGATATCTCGTGACGCACAGTTGACAAGATGTAAACAAAGGCACGATATCTCGTGACGCACAGTTCACAGATGATAAGCAATAAAATGCACCTATATGACAGGGTAAAATGCAAACAAACAACAAACACCGCTTGAGTGTTCATACCAAGTGGTTAGCTTGTCTTCGACGATCGACGCCATTTGGCTTGGAGGTCACGGGCACGTCGCGGGTTAGGGTCTCGATTTACCGATACCACGGAATACGCCTATATATACATACGTGGGTGCTGAGCATACAACCATTATACAAAAATATAAAACCTATACCATTGGATAGAGCTTTTCAAACTATGAATTTACAAATTTGAATCACCTCAAACCGAGTTACGAGTCAAAAGTTATGGCTTGGCGTTGATTAGCTATCCACTGCCCACTCAGAGGTTCAGTTCGCCGACGGATAACTATCCGACGCGCGCGCGGCGGGTAGCTGTCCGCTGCTGAAGGCTGGGCTGGATCGCGCATTCCAGACAAATACGCCTTCCCTTGTGGAAAGCGTAAAGCCGTCTCAACCTCCCGTCCCGTACGCGCGGGAGCCCAGGAGTGGCCAGACGCCGGTGGCAGCCGTCCCGGCGAGACTGGAGAGGGGCGGCAGAGAAGCCGTTGTGCCCCACCGCGGCCGGGGAAGCGTGGGCGTGGGCGGCGACAGCCCCTGCGCGCGGCTCCCGCGACCTCCGCGCTGCGGCCATGGCGGACGGCCGGCGACGACGTCGGTGAAGGGCGGGCTAGGGGACATGGTGAGGGTGGGGAGAGGACCGCGGAGCTCCACCGCGCCCGAATGAGCTGATCCCCACGGTAGGGAGGCTGCGGAGCTTGCTCCACCGAGCTCAAACGCTCCGGCCATGGCTAAGAAGATAGAGCTCCGTGAGCTCGATTCACCCGCGGAACTGAGTGAGCGAGAGGTCTGGGAGAGAGTGTGTGAGTGCTAGGCGCGGGTAGACTCGAGCTGCCCTCTATATAGGCAGGGAGGAGGAGCAATGGACAGCCACGTGTCCATGTCCTAAGAAGATAAGGGGAAGTGGATAGGATCGATTCTGGTTCAAGCCATGGGAGCAGTATGGGTGCAGCTACAGATGGGGTTTGGTTGGGACTAGGGAGAACAGTGGAGACCCAGGGAACAGGAACGAACAGTGCGCCGTCATGCGCACACCGGCGTTCGGAGCGCGCCACGAGCGGCATTGCCGCGTTCCCGTCGACTCGGGGCTCCAAAAAGAAAATTGTTCATGAAACCTTGTGCCAAATGTACAATCCTACCACTTTCTAGTTATATGTTTTTGCTGGTTTGCAACTTGGTTTAACCAAAAAATCAGGAAACCTAGCGCACACCAGGTGTTCGATGAAATGACCAGGGTTGTGCACATCTCAGAAAAATCCCCAAAATTCACAGTAGGTTAGGATAGGTGTATATAGTATGTTTGTGAAATTTGAGCTCAACTGGATACATGGAAAGGGGTTAAATAATTTGGTGTCCAAAATTGCCCTAATGGCATGGGTATGCCAAATGCACTAAATCAAATAATATTGATATGATCTTCTTGATATGGTGTTCTATATGGATGTTTGTCTATTTGGAAAAGTATCAATGCCAAATGATTTTTCTAGCTAGGGGTTGCTTTGGAAATAGCAAATAGGCATGAAAAGGGCATTACAAAGGAAGTACCCCAAATATTGCTCAAATGAGGTTGGGCCAATGCAATGAATTGTTCAGGAGGTGGAATTAGGATTATTCTAAAAATTGCAGAATTTATGGATGAGCGGAAGGTGTCTAGATAATTTCGGGATTAAAGATGGCATAATAGTGAATATGAATAAACTTGGAAATATTGCATGCGACTATGAAATGTTTTTCCATGGGAGTGAGGTATATGTATGAGCGAACCTTATGGTATCTTGGTGGAATTTATTTCAAGCTACAATTGTGGTGGTGGCTTTGGTAGGATAGATGGGAGGGGTTTTGGAATCTCCAAATGGAACCAATGCTTGACAGACAAAACAATGGCATGGAAATATGGTGGAGGCCGACAAGATCAGGGATTATTGGGAAAATTTCTAAGAGAGCGAAACCAAAGTCAAATCAAAAACTATCTGGTTCAAAGAAAACATTTTGAAAATAGAAAAAGTTTTTCAGGAGTGGGAAAACACTACTAAAATTAGGGACGAATTTTTGGGGTGTTACAAACCTTCCCCCCTTAAAAGAATCTTGTCCCGAGATTCGGACACTAATAGAGATTCCCGGGGTTATACAAGATATTTCTTGTATGGTTTAATATATCACTATATTTGAAATATTTTAAAACTTTTTCTACACAATACTAGAGTTTAACACACAAAAGGATCAACACTCAGCAGGATATTTTACTAGAACAAATATTACCAAAGCATGATATTTTTATCACACTCAATGCATTCTAAGGATGGCATGGCAGGGGATCACGAAATCAATCAACATAGGATTTGCTACTATGGTTAAAAAAATTAAATCTAAGGTTTTAGTTCAACCAAACACAAGCATGGCAAGATCAAACAAGATCTACACACAGATCGTCACTCAATAACCTGGATAATTACCCAATTTTGTAAAACAAAAGGTTAGGGATATGCTAAACATGTCCCTTGTCTAGATTTTTTTTTTGAAAAGCTGCATATACCTTTTCAAACATACACATGTTTGGAAAAAAATAACAAGGTTTCTTTTTTTTATATAAGAAAACATCTATGTCGCCAATAATTGGTTTACAGACACTGTGGGGTAGGGCCATCCCCAAAATCATTTTAGCAAAATTTTCCCTACGAAACACTAGAGAGACGAGGGACTGATCTCCTGAGAAAAGGATAGAAGCACACTGAGTGTTATCTGTTCTTGCAGCAGATAGTTGCAGGGAACTATCCTATAGATAGTAGAAATTGCTACTCGAGAAACTATTATTTTTAGAAAGTAACCCTGCATTTTATAGCCCAAAACAATCGTAGCAGTATGGCATAATCATGTCAACCATACTGGTTAACAAGCACCCAACGACCACTTGACAAAATTTTTGACAAAAGGGAACGGCATGATATTCTACCATGGGTCGACTAAGTGGTTAACCAGAGGATTAGAACACCAAGTTTTGTACAGGTTCACTCAACATCAACCAGGAAAGGCAATCAACACAAACACGCATACAAGCAAACATAGGAATTACAAACAAACTCACAAACTCTCACCTACCAACTTAGGACTCCTCACTTGGTGGGGACTTGGTATGGGCTTCATTGACTTTGCTGCCTTCAGGAGCTTGCAGGTTTGGTCCTAAGCAAAGCTTGGTATCCACTGGGCTCCTCGCCACCACGGCTAGAGTCTCGGGGATGCCTTCTGGCACAACGCCAAAGCTGCGAAGGGGTTGGAGGTCGTGGGTTGCGGCTGGTCCTGGATGAAAGGTGTTGAGTCCAAACTTCAGAGCTTCCATTGATGGGGGTGGCCTCTGGGGTTTAATTTTTACTGGTCCTTGCGGAGTTGGGTGTTGTCTGTTGGTTGCGGGACTCGGCCAAGGGCTTGCCTATTGAAATGGCATTCCTCCAAGTGGTAGACAAGGATGCTCTCCAAGGCGGTGGTGTAGGCTACGAGATGTGACAAGGTAGAGTTGAGCATCACTTCGAGGCTTACCCTGGGATGGCTGGGGCTTGCAAGGGATCTTGGCGGGGAAAAGCGAGACGCAGGAGGTTCCATCGCGGCTTCAAAGTACTGCAGACGAGCGAGACATTTCCAAGCTACAACTTGGAGCGCCATCTCCGGGGAATCCATGAAGTGGCTTTGAGTACTCACGTACGTCGTCACGCTTCCTGATGCATGTAAAATGCATACATGAACTTTGCACTATAATACTTATATTCCATTCATATTTGCATCATATAAGGGATATATTACTGTTATTTAATGATTTTTGGTAATTAATAATGATCTCCCCTTTTTATGGAATTAATCCTGCGCAGGCAGAAAACCCCTATTTCTTTCCTTATTTGTTTCAGGGCCTTAACGACGTCATAATGAGCTGAAAATTTACGGGGATCATTATTTTGGAAGGAGGAAGACCTAGGAGCGAAAGAAGCAAGCAAACGGAGGCCGGAGGGGCAGAAGAGGGTGCCCCACGCGGCCTGGTACTATAGCCGCGTGGGCCCACCTATTTTGGCCCTCGTGGCCTCGTTTGCATCGATCCTTCGCCCTGAAGCATCCTCGTGACCTAAAAACGACTGCATAAATAGTCCCCCGAGGAGTTTCGCAAGGAGGCAGCGGAGAAACACAAATCCAGAAACAGAGAGACAGAAGGCTGCCGCCGGAGAAGATCGGAGGGGGGAAACGCCGCCGGAACCACCTCCGGAGGTCTTCTCCATCCCCCCTCTGGAGTCTCCATCAACACCACCGCCAAGACCATCACCATCTTCGTGATCCACTTCATCCCCCTCATAGTTTGAGATTGGTTGATCCCTAGCCATTGTCTAAGTGCTATTTTACATGTTTGTGAATTGCTACTTGTCATTGTTTTGTGGGGAGATCATAGTTTCAGATTGTGTTGTATCACTTGTACCACTGAATCATATCATGTCTTGGCATTGTGAGTAGTTCTCTCATGTTCCTGGGGGCATAGGATGAATTAGCAACGATTTTTATATAACATGTGTTGGTATCTTGTCTAGTTTTTATCTTTGATGTAATTCTATGATGGTGTTGTGCGAACGTCGACTGCATATCACTTCACCTATATGGGATCATAGGAGAACACTATGATGTAATGAATTGAGGGGGTCTTAGGGGGACATGTAAACCTGAGACCAAGTTATGAAGTTACTTTATGGGGTATTAGTATCGGGGACCTTAAAGATTAATGCTATGGTGGGACTTTATGTCTTAATAACTCTTGTGTAGTCATTTACTTGGCACCTTGATCCATCATAAGAGGTGTAGTTTATTTATTAGCTATTCCTAATTATGGCTCCGTCCAAAGAAGATTAAAACTTGACAAAATGTTTACCTTGTTGTTCTAGAAATATTTATGCCATAAAGTCTAAGTAGCCCTTGGGAACTCTCTCCACCTAAAAGAAACACACACTTGAGCTTGTCCTCTTGCTGCATAGAGGATTGGGCTTTCTCTCTTTGAGAGCTTTCACTTGTCATATTGCATTTTCAGCATTTTACTTTATTGCAAACTCTACACCAAAAACCCAAAAACACTTGCATCATTTAATCATTTTAGTTTGTCAAGTGCATAGATAATAAGGGAAGTGACAGTCTTATTTGAGAGGATAAATACTTATACCTTCTACTCCTCGTGGGATCGATACTATACTTACACATCGAAGACTTCAACGATCCCCTATACTTGTGGGTATCAAGACGTTTTCTGGCGCCGTTGCCGGGGAGTGTAGCGCTTAAGTTTTTATTCTTGTTTGCACTAGATTTTTTTTTCAGTTTTGAATATACTCTAGTTTACTTTCAGTTTTGCATTTAGTTTAGTTTTACTTTCAGTTTTGCATTTATAAAAAAACCCAAAAAAATAAAAAATGGAAAACTATTATAAAAATGCCATGATAGCTGCTGAATTTAGAGTATCTTTTGAAGGGAGAAGATTAAAAAAATCATGAGGTATCTAAATGAAATTGCTAGTAAATTGCTTAATTGCCATAAGGAAGAAACTTGTTGCTCTGAATACTATAGACACTTTGAATTCCAATGCCCTTCCAATAAAGTTGAACCTGTTATTGCAACTTATCATACAGGGAATTATGCTCACTTAGGGATGCAGAAGTAGAGCAATTTGTTATTTTTGTGGCAGCCTATGAATTAAAAACCTTCATTGATGAACATGAAACTTGCCCTATAGCTTCTCAATCTAAAAATATGACTGCCATTATCCTTAATATCTGCATAGATGAATTTGATGAAAATATCTATGTTGTTGACACAAGGAAGAGATTTGCCCAAGGAAGATCTAATGTTTTGCAGGAAGAAGATGATGAAAACATAAGCTTGGAAGAGGAAGTATGTGAAGAAGATGACAAAAGCCTAAGCTTGGGGATGCCCATGCAGCCCTAAGAGGAGGACAATGAAGAGCAAGAAGATGAAGAAAATGATGAACAACTAGAGAATGAAGAGAGGAAACATCCACCTTCACCACCTATGGATGAGGGTAACACTCAAGATTTTGCTGATGATAAACTTTGCTTTTATGATTCTAAAAATGATGAAGAACATGGTTTAGACATGCTATATGATGATGCTTTAGATGATGGTCCTATGCTTATTGATAATCCTCCATGTTTAGTTGTTACTACTTTATGTGAGGATAAAAATGATATACTTGCTGCTTGTGATAATACTCTCACTCATTAGAGTCCTACTTTATTTTTGAACTCTCCTATTCACACCATAGAAGAGGAAATTTGCTTTGATGATACTATGCCTCCTATATATGATGATTATAATGATGAATGTGATCTTTTCAGCCCACCTACTATTGAGCATAAAATTGCTTATGATTATGACATGACTCCAATTTATGATGATTACAATGATGACTATGAATGTTTTACTCCCACTATTACTAATGAGAAGAATTTTTCTTATGTGGAGAGTAATAATACTTTTATGATGATGAAGGAAAAGAATGCTTTATGTGATAGTTACGTTGTTGAATTTGCTTATGATGCTACTGAAAGTTTTTATGAGAGAAGGAGACATGACTTCATATATCTCAATAATACTAAGTCTTCTCTCTTTATATTGAAACTTTTGAAGTTCCACTTGTTTTATCCTCCTATGCTACTTGCTTTGTGTTTCAATGATTTATTTTCTTACAAGATCCCAATGCATAGGAAAAGAGTTAGACTTAAAAGTTAATGGTTTAATGTTTTGTGGTGTGTTCCTTATGCTTTAACTTCCAATTCTGTTTGGGCACACCTTTATATCTTGAGAACTTGCAAAATAACTTTACCTACTGTTCTCTAACAATTATTCTAATATTTTCACTTTATATAAAATTTGGGAAAGTAAATGAGAAGGATGAGTAATGGAGATGTTGGGGTCGACCTTGAACATGTGTTGTTCATGCCAATGGAACCATTGCAAAGTCTCTATCATTAAAACTTCTCCCAAAGAAAAAACTAAATAAATAGAGTCAAGGTGTTTGTTTACTACTGTAACCACACCTTTGTATCTTATTTTTCATCTTAATGGCAAGGATAATCTCTTTTGAAAGATAAGATTGAACAATAGTGATTTGCTGTCCAGAAAACAGATTCCTGAGCTTCACTGCGAAAATGTGTAAAATCACAGAAGATGAATTTTGAGCTAATATTTTATGACAGCATTATTCAGCTATTAATACACATTTCATTAGTTCAAAGTTTTCTGATTTGAGCAACGTAAATGCCTCTGAAAATTCACTCTTTATGGTATGTCCAGTTTTTGACAGATTCTGTCTTTATTTTGTATTACTCTCATTACTTGTGTTTTGTGTGGCTCTATTGATCAAAGAGCAAAGCACAACCATAGTAATATTAGCTAATGTTTAGAATCAACTCATGATATGTCTTTGCTGAACCTATGGATATTTAATTTATGGAGACACTAACCCCTCTAATCAAGTTTTATGATGAGTTATGTGTAAATAGAACTTTCAAGTGGAAGAGTTGAGGGTGATAAACAAATATCAAGAGGGACAAACACTCAAGCTTGGGGATGTTACTCTAGTCTCACCCTACCTACAAGAATTTAAGCTTGGGGATGCCAAGCCACCTCACTTCAACCATCTTGATACCAAGTAAGTAAGCCTAGCTATATGGCTATAAAGAAAGCGCTTTACGGAAGGCAACCCGGTTGTTTTTACTTTTGATTTTCTTTGTGTCCTCTTGCTGTAACAAGAGACTTAGTTTTTAGTTTAGTTCCTGGAGTTTTTTTTAATAAAGTGCCAAGTTTTACCCATTTTGGTTTGAAAAAGTTGCTATTTCTATTCGGAGATTTTATTCCTGCATGGAGTCTGTGCACGGTTTGATTTTTCATTCTTATTATGTAATTCCAGATGATCTGATGTTTTAACTGTAACTGCATATTTTCATCCTCTGTATTATTGAATTTTTTCAGAATTTTTCGACGAGTTTAAGTAGGACAGAAAAATACGTTTTTCTGCTGTTGTTTTCCTGGACAGATTTTGTCCCATATTGTTTTATGCATAGTTTGAACTTTTGAGTTGATCCAATTGAGTTTATGAGTAGGCATACAACATTATACACTCTCTGATCATCCATATAAATTTTAGTCCATTGATTATATGCAGCAAGAAACTTGTTTATTTATCTCTACTAATATCACCCCACAGAAAAGAGATGGGAGAAATTGTGTTTTGAAGTTTTTTTCACAGGGATTGGAGGAGATGCACCATGAGTTATCCAAGATGGTGAAAACCATAAGCTCACTGGACCTACACACTCTCGGTTTGCACATGTCTAACTTCTGTTTTTCTATCAATGCACTTTATCGCATAAACTTGGAGCGTCTTTTATTCGTTTTTGTTTTGATTTTTGTTTTGTGAAACCACCACTCTATCATTTCTATATGAGAATGCTCCTGGAAATTTGGGTTGAAATATCTTGGATGCTTTTATTGTATTGGGAAAAGGGATGTCTAAGTTGATTTTTAATGACACATATAGTTGCATGATTCATGAGCTTCTTTATGAGTAATAATTTGCAAATGATTTATCATGAGCTATCTTTTATTCATGTTTTGATGTTGTATGTTATTTCACCTTGTTTGACATGAATTAGTTAGTTCTATGGACACTCATGCATGCATCTAGATGGTAATCTTTCTCCCTTTTGCTAGCCCAAAAATTCCAACAAGTAAAAAACTTGTTTCCAACACCTTCAACCCAAGTTTTTCCATTGAGTCCACCATATCTACCTATTAGCTTTATGCTATTCCAATTATGTTTATCATGTTATTTGTAGTATCTATACCTCTAAATGAAAATGATTATGTTATTTATTGTAATGGGAAAAGTTGGTTAAAAAGCTCTCGTGAACTTGATGCACACTTTACTTTTATAGCATTTAATAAACATGAACCATTGTGATTAATATTATGATGATAGTGGCTTGATAAATGTTTAAGGTTGGGAGTTAGCCCATATGTGCTGTCACATGCAAAGCTTTCAACATGTTCCATCATTTGTTTAGTTGATATCATGTACTTTTGTTTATGGATGCCTATCATGGTGAAATAATGTGGAAATAGAGTAAGTTTAAATGAGTTTGTATAGATGGTTAGAGAGAAACCTGGGCCGCTAATCTAAGCCATGCATCATTCATGGTGGAAATTTACTTACATGCTATTTTGAACTTTCTGTGATACACCCTACAATAAAAAGCTATATCAAGTGGTAAATAAAAAGGGTGTTGAGGTTGTTTATTATGTTTGTTTGTCTTGTTGTTTTGATGTGGGCTTGATCCATATCATGGGACAAGAGGTACCCCAGTTGAGGCTCTTGATGATACCATTATTACTTACAATGATAGATAACTTAAACTTGTTTTGTTTCCCAAGTTGAGTAATCATGGTGCAGGTACTTGTATTCAAGGGGTATGAGACATCTAACCTTTACTTTATCAAGGCCACTACTCATATTTGCTTTCACATTTAACTTTAATCATTCAAGATTCTATGATAGGGGAATGAGAGCTTGACACCAAGTATTACCATTGCAATCAATAACTTAAGTAGAATAGTTTGGAGGATAGATGAAACTTATGCATGATTGACCTCTACTCATTTATATATCTTTTCCAAAGTGTCCACCTTTTATATTCAGATTTTCATCTACACTCTATGGACCACAAGTATGCAAAAGTAAGAACGTCCATATTACTATCTTTATGTTACACTTTGTGAACTATCATTGAACATCCTTGCATCGAATACTTGATATCACTTTATAAACTGTTTGCATATTGCTACTTCTCTGAATAATGAATCATTTGACTTTATGTAGCAGTAGCAATCATCTTTTATATCCATGTTGTTATTATATTGTAAAGTTCATGTTAGTTTTATCACTTCCATACTCGAGGACGAGCATGAGTTAAGCTTGGGGATGTTGATGCATGTAAAATGCATACATGAACTTTGCACTATAATACTTATATTCCATTCATATTTGCATCATATAAGGGGTATATTATTGTTATTTAATGATTTTTGGTAATTAATAATGATCTCCCTTTTTATGGAATTAATCCTGCGCAGGAAGAAAACCCCTATTTCTTTCATGTAGGGCCCTTTTTAGGGCCTTAACGACGTCATAATGAGCTGAAAATTTACGAGGATCATTATTTTGGAAGGAGGAAGACCTAGGAGCGAAAGAAGCAAGCAAACGGAGGCCGGAGGGGCAGAAGAGGGTGCCCCACGCGGCCTGGTACTGTAGCCGCGTGGGCCCACCTATTTTGGCCCTCGTGGCCTCATTTGCATCGATCCTTCGCCCTGAAGCATCCTCGTGACCTAAAAACGACTGCATAAATAGTCCCCCGAGGAGTTTCGCAAGGAGGCGGCGGAGAAACACAAATCCAGAAACAGAGAGACAGAAGGCTGCCGCCGGAGAAGATCGGAGGGGGGAAACGCCGCCGGAACCACCTCCGGAGGTCTTCTCCATCCCCCTCTGGAGTCTCCATCAACACCACCGCCAAGACAATCACCATCTTCATCACCATCTTCGTGATCCACTTCATCCCCCTCATAGTTTGAGATTGGTTGATCCCTAGCCATTGTCTAAGTGCTATTTTGCATGTTTGTGAATTGCTACTTGTCATTGTTTTGTGGGGAGATCATAGTTTCAGATTGTGTTGTATCACTTGTACCACTGAATCATATCATGTCTTGGCATTGTGAGTAGTTCTCTCATGTTCCTGGGGGCATAGGATGAATTGGCAATGATTTTTATATAACATGTGTTGGTATCTTGTCTAGTTTTTATCTTTGATGTAATTCTATGATGGTGTTGTGCGAACGTCGACTGCATATCACTTCACCTATATGGGCTCATAGGAGAACACTATGATGTAATGAATTGAGGAGGTCTTAGGGGGACATGTAAACCTGAGACCAAGTTATGAAGTTACTTTATGGGGTATTAGCATCAGGGACCTTAAAGATTAATGCTATGGTGGGACTTTATGTCTTAATAACTCTTGTGTATTCATTTACTTGGCACCTTGATCCATCATAAGAGGTGTAGTTTATTTATTTGCTATTCCTAATTATGGCTCCGTCCAAAAAGATTAAAACTTGACAAAATGTTTACCTTGTTGTTCTAGAAATATTTATGCCATGAAGTCTAAGTAGCCCTTGGGAACTCTCTCCACCTAAAAGAAACACACACTTGAGCTTGTCCTCTTGCTGCATAGAGGATTGGGCTTTCTCTCTTTGAGAGCTTTCACTTGTCATATTGCATTTTCAGCATTTTACTTTATTGCAAACTCTACACCAAAAACCCAAAAACACT
The DNA here is from genome assembly GCA_012064385.1 of Puccinellia tenuiflora. Lineage (NCBI taxonomy): Eukaryota > Viridiplantae > Streptophyta > Magnoliopsida > Poales > Poaceae > Puccinellia > Puccinellia tenuiflora. Next base: position 317,726 of record QRDG01000142.1, read on the forward strand.
TGCATCATTTAATCATTTTAGTTTGTCTAGTGCATAGATAATAAGGGAAGTGACACTATTATTTGAGAGGATAAATACTTATACCTTCTACTCCTCGTGGGATCGATATTATACTTACACATCGAAGACTTCAACGATCTCATATACTTGTGGGTATCACTTCCTAAGGCACTTGTGGCGACATACACATCGGCATGATACTCACTCAAACAGGAGGAGAGGTTAGACCAATATACATGGTACACTGGGCGAGAAATACAACCAATAATATCACGAGCAGCTTCCCACAGCAGAGGTGGAAAACCGGGGCGAAACTCAGTGGTGGTCTCGAAAACAAGGTTAGGTGCCATCTAAAAACTCAAGCTAAGGTACTTGGGAGAGAGGAGAGTGCAAGATTCCTGAGCGGGATCTGCTTCAAGAGAGTTGGGTTGCAAAGGATAGCAAGCGAGGGTGGGATTTTATAGGTAGCTAGGACTTGGGTTTCATACTAATGGGTAGTGTCGATTCCTTCTCAAGGAAGAAACCGGTGAGTCTGGTTGGTTAAGATTGGGACAAGTTTTACTGCACCATACTGTTGACTGACACGAGCCATGCCTGTTAGGCGGATACGGATTAAATCCATCGGGTCGTTGTCGGGAAAAAGTAAGGTGGGGCTCTCCATGCTAGGGTAGTCTACAGCCAGCCTGGTGCTCTGATACCATGCTCTGTGACACCCCCCTATGGCACATGTCACCAGAGAGGCGGTCGCCCCGTGCGCCAGCCCAGGATATCCGGACGCACGTTACGACAATGCAACATAGCGGAAATATCATTCCACAATCAGGCCCAGAGGGCTACAAATGGTTTACATGGCCATCAAGGCATGAGAAATTATCATGNTTCTGAAACACAAAAACAGCGAACTGGCACTGGGCATCTTGTCAATAGGTTAGTCCAACAAAATGCATAAAATGATGTGATATGATAATAGAAACATGTGACAACATCACAAAATTAGCATGGATCACTCAAACATTATAGATACGTTTGACACGTATCAATAACATAACCATCACATAAAGCATTTTTCTCATGATTCACATGCATAAAAGTATTATTATTATTCTCCACATAAGTAAAATCTTTCTCATTAGTGTGGCACCCCCCTCTGGCACATGTCACCAGAGAGGCGGTCGCCCCGTGCGCCAGCCCAGGATATCCGGCCGCACGTTACGACAATGCAATATAGCAGAAATATCATTACACAATCAGGCCCAGAGGGCTACAAATGGTTTTACATGGCCATAAAGGCATGAGAAATTCATGGCCAAGTATGGCATGGGACAGAGTTTTTAACTGGCATCGGAAGACGACTAAAGCAACGGCTTGGAGTGGCTCCATTCCACAGGCATCTGGCTGGGCTACTGATACTAGCACGCTCTTGCTCCATCTCTTTGCTATGGTAGAAAATGAATCCTCTCCACGTCTGGCCACATGAAAAGCCAGTTTGAGTACAATGACTTACTCGCAAGAAAATAACCACAAGACATGAACAGTCAAGCAATCAGGCAACAAGTAGCTAGCAACAGAAATAATCTAAACATGGCAAGTGTCTACTTACGGCAGTCCAAGTGGGTAGTAACATGGCAGCACAACAAATCATGGCATAAGCAAATAATAGGGGTAACACCAGTACAGAGTCCAAGCCAGGTGGGGTTGGATCGTATGCCGGTGATCACACAAGAGAACTTACCTGTGACGATTAACGGGAGTGCCCATTGGTACGAAATATTAAACATCACATGTCATCACCACTAGGCTCAACGGCCTTACCGCATATGTCAAACTGCTAGGCCCACTGGCCTCATATCTCTGCTCAGGGCATACACGGCTGACGTTGGCTCGGGCCTAACTCTAGGCTCCCAACGATCACACCGTCACCCCCAAACGCGGGTAACCATCCACGACTCAAGTAACATTCCCTACATCAGCCTATTGTAATCAGGTTGTTCATCTTTCTTTCAAACCAAACTTAAGTTTAACCTCCGGACTCGACAAAGGACAATAGTGTGACCGACACTGAACTGTTCCATGACCTAGGAACGAGGCTAGCTGCTAGACGACACACTCTCGAGAGGTTGCAGTTACCACCCATCTAATTGCACCTCACCTGGCCAAGGCAAGATACACTTACATCACCGTTCACTCTACCAAGACACTCCCTGTGTAGCTACCGACATAACTCTATGTATTATGACGAAGTGAATCCGGCACGTCCCCAACTCATGAGCGACGCCTAGCTCCGGAACCTTCACAAGACTAGCCCCGACCACAACTATGCAGTATCCGACTAGACTTGCCAAGTGGGTAGCATAAAAGGAGGCTTGATAGGTTACATAGGCGATGGCTCTCCCATTTGGGCGACAGTGGTAGTGCGTTCAAGGTTCAGATTGGTGGCATTATGGACTGACCCTATCGAAGTTTGGAGGGGGTTTCATTTATTCCAGTTTCACTTAACAACAAGTCCAAACAACAGAGGATTAGTCCAACACAATAAGGATTAATCCAACACAACAAGTATAATATATCATTTCAACATAAGACCATAAGCAAACATAAGCCACACAATAGTTCAAGCAATAAGCAACAATAATCATGCAATAATTCAGCCAAGATGAATAACTTCACCCGGGCGATGGCGGAGTTGCCTCCGGCCAGTAACATCCACAGGTTGAGTAAAGAAAATAAAATAGCACAATCAACCGGGCGAGGACGGAGATACTTCCGACCAGTAGCAGCCACAGGTCGAGGAAGTAAAATAAAATAGCACAATTGGTTAGCGTCAACCGGGCGAGGACGGAGATACTTCCGACCAGTGACAGCCACAGGTCGAGGAAGTAAAATAAAATAGCACAATTGGTTAGCGTCAACCGGGCGAGGACAGAGATACTTCCGACCAGTGACAGCCACGGGTCGACTACAAAAGTTAGTGGAGGCGTCCACGCGATCCCGTTCCTCCATTCCATTGATTGCGGCGGTTTCCCCAGTCCATCATCGCCGGAATGGGGAGTGGTGCATGGTACCGTCCAACACACGCCACAACTCTACAGAAAAGTAGACGAGATTCAATCCATGTGGGCGGGGCCCAACATGTATTTAGTCGCCGGCCGGAACTCAACCCACACTTGATGGGTTTATCGTATTGCAGGAAAGTAAAGGTACATGAAATAATAATACTGATAGTAGGCGAGATTCAATCCATGTGGGCGTGTAGTCTCCAAAATGAACCGAAAAGCAATCATAAGAAAGAAAGCATCCATTCCACTCGAGTATTAACTCGACGTGGTGTCAGCAATCTTGGCAAAAAGACCCGAATGAAAAGCCAGCGTCGCAATCAAAGCAGGCATACGCCAGCCAAGTTTGACGGAGGGAGAAGAAGCAAATAACTCTTTGGCAAATGCCCCAACTCCGAGGATCGTAAGACGACATTCGTCCACTCCTCACCTCGGCGAAGGAGAAGAAGCAAACAATCATGGGAACGCATGTTTTATAGTTATCCAGTTAGAGGGTTCGACACAGCCACGCAAATGCGAGGCGCACAAATTATTCACACGTCATTCTAACACACACATGGATGATGAGTGAAGCATGGCGTTGCTAACTATACTGGAATTGAATCACGACGTTGCTATCTAAGCTCGAAATAAACATAGCAAGCAAGTACACACATGGAATCATCTGCATCGAATAGCCCCAACATAAAATACCACGCATGACATGATAATATGCAACAAACTGCACCGCTTGAGTGTTCATAGCAAGTGGTTAGCTTGCCTTCGACGATCGACGCCATTTGGCTTGAGGGTCACGGACACGTCGCGGGTTAGGGTCTTGATTCGCCGGTACTGCGAAATACACCTATACATGCATACGCGGGTGCTGAGCATATAAACATTTTACAAAAATGTAAAACTCATACCGCTGGATAGAGATTTTAAAACTAAAAATTTAGAAATTTGAATCACCTCAAACGGAGCTACAGTTCAAAAGATATGGCCGGGCGATGTTTAACTATTTGCTGCTCACTCTGAAAAAAAACACAGAGCGGGCTGCTTTCTGACTGGGCTGGGCTGTTCGCGTAGATCCGGGAACTACGTCTTCTTCTTTAGAAAGCGTAAAGCTGTGAAAAAAAAAACGAAATACGCTTTTAGCTAGCACATAATGAACGATCGGGAGCTTTTCTTCTAGCTTCAGCTCGTACAGGAGCTTGCTTGGGGAGAGGCGGACGCCGGCGACTGGCGGCCGGGGCGGACGCCGGCGACGGTGGACGGCCACGCCGGGTCGGCCGCGCCCGTGGAGGAGGCCAGGGACGCCGGGGACCGCGGGGGCGGCCGCCTTGGTCGACGCGGGAGTGGCCAGTACGGGGCATCGGGAGGCGACGACGCGGCGGTGGAGGTGGCTCGGCAGGCCGGCCGAGGACGGCGGCGAGGTTGCCGACCTCCACCGCGTCCGAGGAAGGCGCGGGCGGGGCGCCGTTGACGCCCTCGTCCCCCAACCTTGCGAGCACGCGCCCGGGGACGTACGCGACGGGCGCCGCCGACTCCGACCGACGGGTGCCCGAGAGCACGCGGCGACGGCGGGGACGGGAGTGCCGCACCCGTCTGCGTCCACGAGGAGGGCTAGGGAGTGGGGAGGCCTGTGGGTGGTGACAGTGCGAGCTCGCCCGAGGCTCGGCCATGGCGGCCGTGCACAAGCTCGAGCAGGGGCTTGGGCGTGCCGAGCTCCACTTGCTCCTCAGGACTAGGATGTAGGGAGGAGGCAGGGGAGTGAGGGGTCTCGCGCGGGTGGAGCTCGAGCTGCTCCTTAAATATTAAGCCGGGAACGAGGAGGCAGCGGGTTGCGTCGTTTCAACGCAACGGCACAGCTCCAAAAAGAAAACCAAACGAAGGGGATAAGGACGGGAGTTGGATAGGGACGCCGAGCTGGATGCACACCACTCCACAGTGAAGTTACTGCGCGGGATTAGGCAGGATTTAGGGTAAGTGAGATTAGGTCGTGCCAAAACGCGTATGTCCAGGACGCCTAGAGCGCAACGCGAGCGACATCGTCGCGTTGCCGGTGACTCGGGGCACAAAAAGGAAAACGGGTCATATCACTGGGTTCGTAACGACGAGACCAACACAACAAAACCAGAATCACGCAAAGGAGACAAACTTTTATGTATAAGATTTTCAGAAAACCGGGGTTGCGCCAGGTGTTCGATGAAATGACAGAGGTCTTCCCCATCTCAGAAAAATCCCCAAAATTCACAGTAGGCTATGATAGGTGCATGTAGTATGTTGGTGAAGTTTGAGCCCAATTGGGTTCCTGGAGGTTGGTCAAAGAATTTGGTGTCCAAAAATGCCCTAATGACATGGGTATGCCAAATGCACTTACTCAAATGATATTGTCCTGATATTGTGGATATGGGGTTGTATATGGGATCTTGTCAGCTTGGCAAAGTGGCAATGACAAATGATTTTTGTAGCTAGGGGTTGCTTTGGAAATTGCAATTAGGCAAGAAAAAGGCATTACAAGGGAAGTACCTCAAATATTGATCAAATGAGGTTGGGCCAATGGAGTGAAATGTTCAGGAGGTTAAATCATGCACCTCACCAAAATTTCAGAATTTTTGGATGAGTGGAAGGTGTCCAAATAATTTTGGACTGAAAATGGCATAATAGGAAATATGAATAAACTTGGAAATATTGCATGGGACTATGGAATATTTTTGCTTGGGAGGGGTGTATCTGTTTGAGGGAACCATATGGTAGTTTGGTAGAATTTATTTCGCGCTATAATTGGGGTGGTGGCTTTTGGTGGGATCGATGGGAGGGTTTTAGAATGTTCAAATGGAATCAATGTTCGACCGACAAAACAATGGTATGAAGTTATGGTGAGGGTCGACAAGTATCGGGAAACTGCTGGGAAATTTCTAAGAGAGCTAAAACAAAGTCAAGTCAAAGACCAACATGTTCAAAGAAAACATTTTGAAAATAGGAAAAGTTTTTCAGGCGTGATAAAATATTACTAACATTAGGGACGAATTTTCGGGATGTGACAATTAGTAATAGTGGGAGTAAAACTATCATAGCCATCATTGTAATCATCATAAATAGGAGGCATATCATAATCACAATAATTTTTTTCCTCAATAGTAGGTGGACTGAAAGTATCAAAATCATCATAATAATCATCATATATAGGAGGTATAATATCATCAAAGCAAATTTCCTCCTTCAAGCTTGGGGGAGTAAAAAGATCATATTCATCAAAACTGGCATCCCCAAGCTTGCAATTTTCCATAGCATTAGCAACAATGGAATTCAAAGAAATCATACTAATAACATTGCTAGTAGCATGATTGTTATGCAAATAAAGTTCCATAGGTTTTTTAATTTTCACTTCAAAAGCATCATGACCAATTTCAAGGTAAATTTTATAAATCTCTCATTTTTTTTGTTGTTTTCCATTAAGCCTAACTAGTGAAATAAAAACAAGAAACAAAAAGATTTAATTGCAAGATCTAAAGAAGATACCTTCAATCACTCACCTCCCCAACAACAATGCTAGAAATTAGCTTCACCGTCAGAGTGTGAGTACCGCTTACCTTTCCTCCCCGGCAACGGCGCCAGAAGAGCTTGACGTCTACTACACGCTTCATTCTTGTAGCCTTGTTGGGCCTCCGAGCGCAGAGGTTTGTAGGATAGCAGCAAATTTCCCTTAAGTGAGTAACCCAAGGTTTATCGATCTCAGGGAGGTGTAAGGTGAATGTATCCTCTCTCAAGCAACCCTGCAATTAAGATACAAGAAGTCTCTTGTGTCCCCAACACACCTAATACAATGGCTAATTGTATAGGTGCACTAGTTCGGCGAAGAGATAGTAAAATGCAAGTGATATGGATGGTAAAAGGTGATTTTGTAATTCTGTAATAAAAATGACAGCAAGCAAACAAGTGACAAAAGTGAATAAAAACGGTGTATCAATGCTTGGAAACAAGGCCTAGGCTTCATACTTTCACTAGTGACTACTCTCAACATCATTAACATAATTAAACACATGATAGTTCCCACAAAAACACATGCATGGTAGACGTTACTCGAAGATCATTCTTTCGTGGATCAAATAGGATGAGAATTGCGTAGGACTACAAAAAGCACACCTTAAAGTTCGTATTCCACATCTATGGACACTTCATGCTGTCACTATCCGCATCCAAAGATAGTACTAACAAACACCACAACCTATTTCTTGAATAGTCTCTTTCTTCAATAACACAAGCATCAAGAAACCTCATGATCTATTCAATCCAACAATAATAAAGAACAAACTCATGACAAAGATCCCTCTAATCTTGATGCATAGAGCCACACACGGCACCCTCACTGTCACCGTGGTACCGTGATCACAACGGTGACTCCGCAAATTATACTAGATAACACCACTTGAGCAACATCATATCCATTACACATAGGAAAACATCATGTATTCAACTATACTAATAAAGCTCATGATCACAACGAAGATCACATCATGGGAGGGAGAGGTAACCACATAGCTACTTGTATAAGCCTCAGCCCCAGTGAGGGACTACTCCCTCCTCATCACGGGAAGCGGCGGTGTTGATGGAGATGGCTCCGGCGGTCGATCCCCATCCCGGCAGGGTGCCGGAACAGGACCTTCTAAACCCCCTAAACTTGTCGGCGATGGCGGCGGAGCTCTGTATCGTATTTGGGAAAATCCTTCGGGGGTTATTGTTTTTTTCATCGGGGATGATTTTATAGGCGTCGGAGGCGGCCGAGGGGTGCCCCACAGGGCAGGGGCGGGTCCCACCCGCGGGTGGACCCTGGGCCGTGGCCACAGGTCGCCCCTGGCCTGTGGGCTGCCCCTGGGTCGCCCTTTTGGCTCCGGTCTTCATTTGTCCAATAAAAAATCCCCGTAAATTTTCGTCTAATTCCGAGAATATTTCCAGAAGTAACTTTCTGCAACAAAAACATGACAAAAATAGGGAACTGGCACTGGGCATCTTGTCAATAGGTTAGTCCGACAAAATGCATAAAATGATGTAATATGGTATTAAAAACATGTGACAACATCACAAAACTAGCATGGATCAATAAAAAAATATAGATACGTTTGACACGTATCATCAATCAATCCTTGCTTTCCACGTGCGAGCTGATCGATATGTTTCCTTCTATCCCTATTTTTATCTGCTTCCCGCTCTAGCTGATTCTCTCGTCAGTTGTTGCTTTTTCTCGCGTATGCATGGTGCATGCAGCAGGGTCCTCTCTCCTTTGCCTCTTTTGTTTTTCCTGTACGGTTATTTTTTTATCGTAAATAAAAAAAGGTGAACACAAAAATTGAATCAAGGAGTTTTCCCTACTTCTCCTTCCTCTCTTGCTGCTTTGAGAGTCTCCCGTGTGCTCGCTCCCCCGAGCTGGATCCGAGCTGCTCTTGCCGGCGTTGCCGGAAGGAGATGGCGAGGTGAAAGCGACGGCTGTAGATCTAGGTCTAGCTTTTTAGTTTTTCTGTATCTGTTGAGTATCCCTTGTGGCGTCTTGGGTCAGTTGCCAGCCATCTCCGGCCATGGCTGGTGCGCCTAGAATGATCTTCTCCCGGCTGTGCAATTCCTGTGGCAAGAGTTGTTGCAAGCGGGGGAGGCTCTTTCTGCATCCCAAATAAGGCCGTGAATAGCAGCTACCCCGGCGGTGTTACGGGCGCATCGTTGGAGTGGAAGGACTTGCCGTTGAAGGGAGCTCCATGCAGGAGTTCTTCAACGTCAAGCTTCGACCGCTGATGGAATAATAAGCCTGTCCTTCGGGTTCTTCTCCGAGCCGATCTTCTCTGCCTGTCTCCTCCGACCCGTGGCAGGAGTGGAGAGTTTGATGGCGAGCCGATCTACATTGACGGTGTGGGTCAAGAATCCTCTTCTGCAAGGAACTCCTGCTCCTCATGTTTTCTTCTGCCCCCATCAAGCGCTGTGGTTGCGAAGGGTGGAGGCGACGATTGGATGAGCAGCAGCGTCAGGCAGCAGTGGAGTTGGGAAGCAGTATTTTCGAGCTTCACCTTGGCGGCGGGTGAAAGCCGTCCAACATCCAAGGCCAAATCATGGCCTATCCAGAAGCCGGCGAAGGGCTTCGGCATATGTTTAACCTCCTCTATGAGGCCCCTCTTGAGGTCAGCTGCTGCATACTATGTCTACACGGGAGTGCTGCTGTATTAAAATAAGTTGGGTGGTGCCCCAAGCGAAGGCGGAATTGCAGCTAGTAGCAGTTTTCCCTCGTTTAACGAACCGAGGTTTATCGAACCAGTAGGACTTTGAAATCAACAACGAGGTGAATGTTGAAGATCTCTAGCGCTTGACCTTCAACAGACGTGGACTTGCACACACTCAACCAAAATACTTTGCCCCCAACGGCGGAAAGGTTGTCAATCTTTCCGGTCTCGCAGAAAACAAAGCGGTTAATTGTATGATGAAATAGATGAAATATGAAAAGTGACCAGAGGAGTAATGATGATTAAAAGCAAGTAAATGAGGCCGTAAACAATGTAGAAAGATGGACCGGGGGCCATGGGTTCACTAGTGGAGTCTCTTAAGTAAATAAAATATGCATGTGATGGGTGAACGAATTACAGCTAGGCAATTGACAAGATCATGACACAAACCCAATTTAGCTATGACAAAAAGGACATGATAATATTTATGAAGGCATCACGACAAGGAACAAAGACCGTTGAGTCCAACTACGTCTTTGTCTAAAAAGTCCACCGTGGGATCGCTATCCAGCCTGTCACCCAACGGTATTAAGTTGCAAGCAACAGACAATTGCATTAAGTAAAGTGCATGAAGTAAGCAATACTAATATCAAAATAGACATTAACACCGCTGTTTTACCCTTAGTAGCAACAGCACACCCTCGCCCTTAGACGTTTCTGTCACTCGTGCCCAGGAATAAAAGGGGGCATGAACCCACTATATAGCATAAATACCCTATCTTGGAGATACACACAATCACTTGGCCAAAGTAACTACGCACATCAGAGAGCATGCAAGAACATAAATTACTCATATAAGAATCATGCACAATCTGAACATAAGCTCATAATCCATCGGATCCCAGCAAACACATCACATAGCATTACAATAATCGATCTTGATCATGTTAGGCAGCTCACAAGATCATAAGACATGAAGCACAAGAGAGAGACTACCAACTAGCTACTGCCATGGACCCGTAGTCCAAGGTGAGACTACTCACAAATCATCCCGGAGGAAGGCATGACGATAAAGAGCCCTCCGGGATCGATCTCCCTCCGGCAGAGTGCCCTGTGGGCCTCCCCTCCAGCTCTCCTTCGGACTGGTACTTCGTCGTGGCAAATAAAAATTCCCCGTAAATTTTCATCCAATTCCGAGAATATTTACAGAAGTAAATTTCTGAAACAAAAAGACAGGAAAACAGGGAACTGGCACTTGGCATCTTGTCAATAGGTTAGTCCGACAAAATGCATAAAAATGATATAAATGACAGTAAAAACATGTGACAATATCACAAAACTAGCATGGATCACTAAAAAATTATAGATACGTTTGAGACGTATCAGGGAGCAAGTGGTCTCGTCCCCGCTTCCGGGCATGACGGCGGCGAAGCTGACTTCCGGCTCGGTGGTGGAGAAAGAGATGGACCTGATTGCTTTTTCACATCTTTCAGTAAGGTCTTTTCTGCAAATACCAGGGACCTATGTGTAATTTCTTACCTTATGGGGTCCTCTGTAAAATTATGTACATCCACCGCTTGGAATTAATGCGATGCTTCCGGCCCCTTCTGGAGCGCTCCTTGTTCAAAAAAAAAAGGACCTAAGAGTTCACGTTCAAGTTTTCTATTATTTTTTATGGAAACATGTATTGTATTGAAATTACTTTCTCTCGTCGTGGACTGGCTATGCGCGTGATGCACTGTCCCGACACGTGCGACCCATTCCATTCCCTTTTCGTGCGATGAACCTTTTCCATTTTTGGCATATGGAGTGCTTCTCTAATTTTTTCATCACCCGCGTTGTTACTTTTTCCGTGTACAGTCCCGTTAATTGTTTTTTCTCGTGTTCCCGGTATAATTTTTCTATTCCTTTTTAACTATTCCCTTTACGCGCTAAAAACAAAAATATTTTTGATTTTGCTTGAAAAAATATATCCAGTATAATTTTTTAATTCCCTTTTTGGGAGAGTGTTTTTTTAGGGTAAATAAAAATGGGTGGGAATAAGGAAAAGTCCACTTTCTACTAGTACAAAAAATTAGAATAGAAAAGAACTACCACTTTGCACTAGTATAAAAATAACAGAAAACATAATTAAGACTACTACGCATTTTTTATCATAATAGATTCCAGATGAACAACAATAATATCTATAGACAAAGAAAATATAACAACAAAATGATACCTATGATGGCTATTATGGGAACATAGTAGACATAGAAACATAGTATCATGGTGTTAATTATGTGGTTACCAAAGAGTTAACGACGGTTGTTGTCGAAGTGTTGATGATGTAGTTATCAAGGTGTCAAGCAAAAATGTACCTCCATGTTTAGGATGAAAGTAACAAGGTGTTGCTAATATAGGTACCAGTGGTCGATCGAAAAGTTACCGTCTTTGCTCATGATGATGTTATTAAGATGTCGTTGATTAAGTTACCAGGGTGTTGATGATGTTGCCACAAATATGTGATTATTTAGTTACATAATTAAGGTGTCTAGTGAAAGTTACCACCATGTTTACGATGAAGTTACAAGGTCGTTGCTAATATAGTTAACATGAGTCTATTGAAACGTCACCACCTTCTATTGATGATAAAGTTGCCATTTGTTGGGTACCAAGGGTTGATAATGTAGTTACCAAGGTGTTGAATAGTCACCACCATGTGTTTACGATGAAGGTACAAATATGTTGCTAACATAATTATCAAGGGTCAGCTGAAAATTTACCACATTTTTAATGATAAAGTTACCAAGGTGTTGCTGAGTAGTTATCACGGTGTTGATAATATAGTTATCTAAGTTGTGATAACGTAGTTAACAATGTACCAACTAGTTAGCACCATGTTTGCGATGATGTTACCAAAGTGTTGATAACATAGTTACCAAGGGGTCAAATGAAAATTTATCAAGGTACCAAATAGTTAGCACCCTACCAAATATTTACGAAGGGGTCGACTTGAAACTCATCACATTTTTTATGATTAAGTTACCAAGGTTTTGCTGAGTAGTTATCAAGGTGTAGATAACATATTTACCTAGGGTGTGATAATGTAGTTATCAAGGTACCGAATAGTTAGCACCATGTTTGCGATGATGTTACCAAAATGTTGATAACATAGTTACCACGGGGTCAAATGAAAATTTACCACATTTTTATGATAAAGTTATCAAGGTGTTGCTGAGTAGTTATCAAGGTGTTGATAATATATTTACAAGGTGTGATAATGTAGTTACCAAGGTACTGAATAGTTAGCACCCTGTCTGCAATGATGTTACCAAGGTGTTGCTAACATAGTTACCAAGGGGTCGCTAACATAGTTACCAAGGGGTCGACTAGAAACTTACCACATTTTTTTGTAATAAAGTTACCAAGGTGTTGCTGAGTAGTTATCAAGGTGCTGAAAATATAGTTACCTAGGGTGTGATAACGTAGTTACCAAGGTACCGAATAGTTAGCACCCTATTTGCGATGATGTTATCAAGGTGTTGCTAACATAATTACCAAGGGGGCGATTGGAAACTTTCACATTTTTAATGATAAAGTTATCAATGTGTGGTTGAGTAGTTATCAAGGTGGTTATAAGGTAGTTATCAGGGTACTGAATAGTTACCACCATGTTTGCGATGATGTTACCAAAGTGTTGCTAATATAGTAAACATTTATAGGATTACAAACTTTAACATCGTGTTGATGATAAAGTTATCAAGGTGCGTTTTGAGTAGTTATCAAGGTGTTGATGATGTAGGCACCAAAGTCTAGTGATGTAGTTATTAGGACATCTAAAAAAAGTCAATACAATTTTGAGGTTGGTAACTTATATGTTTACCCTTGATAACTCGCGTACTCTCTGTTGGTAACTTTTAGCCCAAAAGCACCATGCCACCCGAAGCCCACGCCACTATGGCCAGGAGGAGAAGCGCCAAAAGCTGTCCAACACCGCTCGCAATGTCGCCGGCATGCTCCGTTACGGCACGAGGCTAACATCCCAACAGACAAAACCTACATCATATCTAATCCTACATCTACTATGTACATGACGGACCTACCTCCTAATCCATCCCTTCGCGAGCCTGCAGTACCTCCGGCGAGCAGGAAGGAGAGGGGCAGAAACGGAGATCTACATGTGACTCTTAAGGTGGGTGACTAATGAGTTATATCCTATTTTAAATTTGTGTGCTAGTGCATGCATGCAACACTTATGGATCACGTGTAATCGACCAAGGATGTTGTAAATGTAGATCTAAAATGCATATAATTTTGACCTAGGATTTTTATATTTTCACTTTTGATAACTCACGTACTGTGGGGTTGGAAACTATTAGCAAAAACAAAAAAGTTGTCGAAACATATCAATATGGGATCTAGTTTTGAAAATCTCGCCGCGACCGATTTATTGGTGAAAGCGGATTTTCAATCGAATTTGTCGTTTTAAAGATAAAACATTTTTTAATTTCAAAGTAGGAGAGAATCTCGCTGACATCATCAGTCTTCTAGTGCATGTCAGGAATCGTTGGACCTAAAAGGGAATTAATTATAAAGAAAAATAGCTTACCAAAAATGGAAACGAGAAACGTTGTCGGAAATTGATCGATGGCATCGTATCGATCGAGCGCGCGCGTACGCTAGCTACGCCCACTTAAACTACAAAGAAGAAGAATACTGGCGGCAGCGGGGCCGCGTTCGTTGGACGCTCCAGGGGGACGCCAATACTGCCTACTTTCACGCCGTCGCAAACGGTCGCCGTCGGAAATGCATTATTACCTCGCTGCAGTCGGACGCTGGCCCTATCCGGGACCCCTCCCTTATCCAAGCTCATATCTACAGCTTCTATAGGGACCTCCTGGGCACGGAGGCCCCTCGTCACCTTGGGCTTGTCAACCACACGTGGTCGGGGGCGATGCGTGTATCTGAAGAAGAGAATTACTCTCTCCTCCTCACCTTCTCGGAGGAGGAGCTCGAGCATCTGGTGATGGATATGAAAGTTAATACGGCTCCTGGCCCGGACGGGTTCCCGGTTGCCTTCTTTAAGAAATGTTGGCCGCTTTGCAGACTTGGGGTCCTCCACATTCTGAATGACTTTATTCTCGGCCGCATTGACGTTTCACGCTTGAACTTTGGGGTCTTATCGCTGATCCCTAAATGCCCGGGGGCTGACAGGATTACGCAATTCAGACCCATTGCCCTCATCAACGTTATCTTCAAAATTATCTCCAAAGCGTTCGCGTCTCGCCTTGACCCGATTGCCAACAGAGTCATCAGCCAAACCCAGACCGCCTTCCTAAAAGGCAGATTTATCCTTGACGGGGCGTTGCTCTGCTGGAAGTGGTCCATGAGTTGAAGTCTAAAAAACTGGGTGGCATCCTTCTGAAGCTTGATTTGAGAAGGCGTACGACAGAGTTAATTGGTCCTTTCTGATTGAGGTGCTACGTCGAAAGGGGTTCGACGCTGGCTACATTCATAAAATCCAACAACTCGTGTCTGGGGGCCAAACGGCGATTTCTATCAACGGGGAAGTTGGTCCCTATTTTCGCAATAAACGGGGAGTGCGTCAGGGCGACCCACTCTCCCCGATCATGTTTAACTTCGTTGTGGAGGCGTTGTCCGCAATGTTGTCGGCTGCTTCGGCGGCAGGTCACATTAAGGGTGTGGTTCCGCATCTTATCCCGGGGGGGATTTGTCATCTGCAATATGCTGACGACACCCTCATCTTGATCCAGAATGACGATTTGAGTATCTCCAACCTGAAGTTCCTGCTGCTCTGTTTTGAGGATATGTCTGGACTCAAAATTAACTTCCACAAGAGCGAGGTCTTTGTGCTCGACCAGCCCAGGCAGGAACAACAAAGAATTGCGCACCTGTTCAATTGCAACCTGGGGGAGTTCCCATTCATGTACCTGGGACTCCCTATCTCCGACCACAAGTTAACCATTGAACAGTGGAACTACCTGGTCAACAAGCTTGCTGACAAAGTGCAGGTGTGGATGGGTAGACTTCTCTCCTCGGGCGGGAGGTTGATTCTATCCAATGCTTGTCTTGAGGCTCTGCCAACCTTTGCTATGGGTCTTTTACTGCTGCATGACGGTGTTCATGCCGAATTTGACTCAATCAGGGCCAGATTCTTTTGGGAGGGATCAGGCCCGAAAAGAAAACACCATTGGTTGAATTGGCCTGCCGTCTGTAGGCCGAAAGAGTGTGGGGGCTTGGGTCTGACCAACACCAAGAATATGAACATTGCTCTCCTGTTTAAATGGGTCTGGCGTCTCTATCAGAATGATGAGTCGATCTGGCACAACGTGGTTGTTGCCAAGTATCCGGAAGCTGATAATATCTTCGCAGCTTCACCCTGTGGGGGGTCCCAATTTTGGAAGGCTCTCCATAAGATCAAGCACCTGTTTAAACTTGGGGCGAAGCTTGTAGTCAAGAACGGTTTGCGGACCTTCTTCTGGAAGGACTGGTGGCTCGGTGACTCCCCACTTAGCTCTAGGTTCCCCCTCCTGTTTGCCTCCTGTGCCAACCCTAACATCTTGGTGGCCGAGGCCCTCGATTCCGACAGTCCGGGCATTCTTTTCCGTCGCACTCTGGACCATGAGGGGATGGTCCAGTGGCACGGCTTGGTCTCTGCTCTGGATGAGGTGGCCCTACTAGAGGGCCGCGACGAGATTAGATGGGCCCTCGAGCAGACTGGGGTCTACTCGGTGGCTTCCATGTATCGCCAACTTTCGCTAGGGGCGACAGTGGCGTTTGCTGATGATATTTGGGATACTCGCTTGCCTCTCAAGATTAAGATCTTCACATGGCAGCTCGCGCTTGATAGGCTCCCAACGTGCAAGCAGTTGGCCCAGCACCTCGGGACGTCCAACGGCAACTGTGCCCTTTGCGGCGAGCCTGAGGACGCCTCCCATGTCTTTTTTTCTTGTTCCTTGGCTAGATTTGGGTGGAGTGTGGTGCGGACGTTGCTAGGGTGCAATTGGTCCCCGGCGAACTTCCCCCAATTTTTTGCTTATCTTCAGCCCCTTCTTGGGCAGCGTCGTAGGATTTGCTGGATTTTGGTGTCTGTTTTGTTTTGGTCGTTGTGGGTTACTAGGAATAAGCTTGCCATGGAGGCAAGGGTGCTGAATCATCCCTCTGACCTGATCTTCAAATTTGCTATGTTCTTACAGACTTGGGCGGGCCTCTCAAAGGCGGGCGATCGGGACGCACTTCTGGGGATGGCAAGCGCTCTTAAGGCGATATTCTCCTCCTTTGCCCCGCCTAGTGGTCCTTAGTGTCACCTCTCTTCATGCTTTTTCTCTCCGGTCTGTTAGGGGGAGGCCGGCCCCATGGTACTTTGTCTCGCCTTTGCTTTGCCGGCTAAGCTGTAATGCCTCAGCATGTGTGTTTGTTTTGGTGCTGTTGTGAACCTACTCTGTTTTATTAATTTAAAGCAGGGCTTTAAGCCTTTTCTCTAAAAAAAAAACTACAAAGAAGAACAAGGACATATAATTGGGGTGAAAGTCTGTAGGGAGGCACCGGTGATCTTGCATCTTTTATTCGCCGACGACTCCCTGATTCTGATGCGTGCGGATGATGAAAATGTAAATAGCCTGTGTCGAGCACTTGACATGTATTGTGCAGCCTCGGGGCAATTAGTAAGCGAGGCAAATCTAGTATTTTCTTCAGTCCGTGCACGACAGTGGAGACAAGAGAGGTGGTATGTACTATCCTCAATATATTGATTGAAGCCATTATAGATAAATATTTAGGATTGTCGCTAATTGTGGGGGTGGATCGAACTAATTGTTTCTGGCACTTGATAGGTAGAGTCATCAGCAGATTAAGCGGATGGAAGGAGAAAATACTTTACTATGATGGGAAGGAGGTGCTACTGAAAGTTATTGCGCAAGCTTTGCCGGCGTATGCCATGTCTGTATTCAAGCTACCCAAACAAGTATGCAAAGGGATAATCTCTGCATTGTCCCAATACTGGTGGGACGATTATGATCAACAGAAGAACATGCACTGGTTTGCATGGTGGAAGATGTGCATCCCAAAACATCAAGGGGCATGGGATTTCGTGATTTACAGAGTTTCAGTTTAGCTCTGTTGGCAAAGCAATGTTGGAGATTACTTGCTACACCTGAATCACTTTGTGCTTCTGTCCTGCGAGCTAAATATTTTCTTGATGGTGATCTACTAAATTGCACGCCTAATAAGGGAAGTTCATATACGTGGCAAATCATCTGGGTAGGCGTCCAAACTTTTTAAAAAGGAGCTATCTGGCGTGTGGGTGACGGCTCCAAAATTAATTATTTGGGAGGATTGTTGTATCCCTAGCAGCCTGTCGAGGAAGGTGACGACAAGAAGAGGCAATATTGTCGTGACAAAAGTTTCCAAGCTTATTAATACAGAAAGTATAACATGGATGAGGAGATGCTTAATGATTTGTTCTTAGCCAGTGGATGTGCAAATGATTCTTAATATACCACTCTCAAATAACATGATGGAAGACTTTGTTTCATGGCACTATAACAAAAATGGTATCTTCACGGTTAAATCAGCTTATCATACCGAGTGGGATCATCAACATGGGCGCAAAATTAGAAGAACAAATTTGTTTGGGTCTTCAAGTGCTTCGCCGGTTTGGAAGACCATATGGTTGATGAGGGTGCCGGCAAAAATCAAAATCCATTGCTGGCGATCGATGTTGGGTGCTATACCTTGCCTTGGGGTTTTAGAGAATAGACATATGCAAAACAATTCCGAGTGCCCTTTATGTACGCTGGATTGTGAAAGCATATGTCATGCTTATTTTCAATGCCCGCGAGTGAAGGAGGTGTGGGATGCCTGCAATACTGATAGAGATGGTTCTTCGGTACTCGGGTGCCTGCTCCTGGACAAGACAGCTGCGGCGCCGATGCTACCGGAGGTACCCGTGCAGAGCTCATATCAACAACTATCTGGTATGTGCGGTGGGAGCGTCGTCAGGTAACACATGGTGAACCTATTCGACAGCCAACACGAACATCCCAGTTCATTTTAGCGCTAGTCATCAACTATGCAAGGGCGAAGAAGAAGGAATACCAGGGCATTATCCGCCGTGGATGGGTCAAGCCAAAAGAGGGCTATGTGAAGTTGAACGTCGACGCATCTTTTGATATAGACAGAGGTACAGGGATGACGGGTGCAATTATTAGAGATGATCATGGATTCTTTCTTGCAGGACGTAATTGCATGTTACCTTTTGTTGAAGATGCATATACTGCTGAAACTTGTGCCCTTCGCGACGGTATGTCTCTGACGGAAGCGATGGGATGTAACATGTTGATAGTGCATTCAGACTGCTCAGAAGTCACTGAAGTTGGTGGTAAACTTACGGACCAGCTGTGGCTATCTCCAAAGATTGCATTACATTCTGTCGGGAGTTCGTAGATGTGATCTTCGAGCATTGCCCCGGGGAGGCGAATATGGCAGATGATAAGTTAGCTAGTAGAGGTTCAGATTATTTGGAAAGATGATCCCCTAATTTTCTAGTTGATGTAATTTCAAATGATGTATGTATCTGTGTTATCCATATTAATATAAACCACCATGATGACTTTCCCTCAAAAAACTTAAACTTATAATGTCTTTTTGAAAAACCCGATGAAAATGCGGTTGATATTTTGTCTCCCAAGCATAAAGCGGTAAACTCACAGACTCCATCCAGGCTACGGTTTCTCCGCAGGCCAAAACCCAGGCAGTCTTCCTAAAAAAACAAGGCAGTCGGGCCGCCAGTGCCATCCCTAGCCACCGCGCTACCATGTCCGCCGCCAGTGCCATCGCCGAGCTTCGGCCGACTGAGCCGTTCCCCCTCCCGAGCGACTTATCTCTGGCGCGGCGCCTCAAGCTGCTCCTCTCCTTCTCCCGCGCCGACCTCTCCGTCAGCCCCGTCGATGAGTGGCAGCTCAAATCCGCGCTCCTCGCCTTCCTCCGCAACCCGCCGCTCTCCCTCTCCCTCCTCCAAGACTCCGACCTATCCGTCAGCCGCCTTCCAAACCTACAGAAGCGCCGCCGTGACGACCCCGTCGCCTCCGGCATCCTCTACGTCCGCGATCTCTCCTTCCTCAACCGCAAAGGGGACGACGAAGCCGAGGAGACGACCCGAGAGCAGGAGGAAGAGAAGTACCTGCAGTGGCGGAGCTCCCTGGTCGAGAAGCTCGCCGGCATCGAGCTCAACCTTAAGGGGGTTATGTACCAGATGAGCGTCGAGATCCCCGCCTCTGACGATTTCAAGGCGATGAAGAAATCATGGGAGGATTTCTACGCCTCCGAGCTCTTTAGTACCAGTATGGGCTTGTCTTTGTGTTGGCTATTATTGGTTCGATTGGCTACTTGGTGGACTCGATTGATGCTTTGCTGGTTTCAGGGAATCCGGTGAGGAAGATAGCAAAAAGACCAGACACGATTCTTGTCCGAGGCGTGCCATCCAGGTGGTTTGCGGAGACGAGGATATCATCCAAGGCGTCCACATTGGTCACCCACACTATCTTCTCGGCGCTTGGTAAAATAAGGTGCATTATGGTGTTCTTGATGCCTGTTTGACTTATTATCTAGCACCTATTTTGGCGACAACGGTCTACACATCTTCAGTCCAAAAAACTAATGCCACCAAAATGGGAATCTGCTAAGGCATATAGACACCTAAACTAACCTTATACCTTCAATAGAACATAACAACATTGTTTGATTCAGCTTATTTATCTTGTTGGTTTCTGATTTCGTTGTATTCACACTCCTTCCTTGTTCGCGAAATGGATAAATAGCTATTGAAGTGTGAATGGAAAAAAGTGATTATCACTAGAAGGTTCCTTAATATGTGTTTTCTCACGTGATGTAGGTCGTGTATAACCTCCTTTCTTTTTCTCACTGTGTTTTCTACCTGATTATAAACATTATGATCCGAGTCTCCAAATCCAAGCTAACTTTGCACATAAAACCAGCAACAACTTCGTCTGCTTTCTTATGTCAGTGAATACCTGGATAACCTAGTTGATTATGTTCTTGATCCTCAGAATTCGTCGCAAAAAGCTTCTTTTTAGGAACCAAAGTGCGACACATATATCTTAGTAAACCTTCTTTATTAGTACAGCTATTGACTCATTGTGCACGTCAAATCCATGGCACATAAAGAGCATAAGATGCAATATCCCAAAATGATTGGATAACTAGGCATTTATTTTGTATCGATCATAAATACATTGCAAAAATGCTCAGACTAGTCAGGTGGCGAGCGTTGCATATTTTTTTTACCTCCTAAAACACGTGCGACGGGTATTATAGAAAAGAAAAACCGTTATGGTGTTTGTGACTCAGGCAACTGGCCATACAAGGAGATGAAGTGGATTGAATTTATATTATTTTTCTGAACTACCAAGGGTCTGTAGCCTTAACTTACTGTGCAAGGGAATCTTAAAAATCCCAGCCCTTGGAATCTCGTGCAGATTATCGGTAGATGTCACTGTATGAAAAAAATCAATGATTGACATAGTTTTGAAAATTTTCATGTGGAAAAAGATTTCCAACTCAAATAAAAAGAATGATGTACTATATAGTAGATTCCATTTTAAAAACTGCATTGCTTTGAAACTGCATTGTTGATTTTTTAGGCTTCGTTATGTTCCTCCTGGATAATTTGATTTTCCGTAGGCGACGTTCTGAATGTTTAATTGATGCGCTGTAATTAGATCCACTGGGATTACGACTCACATATTCTTCAATTCCATATTTTATATTGGATACATGCCGCTTCAGAAATTTCTTACTAGCCCACAAGGTAGCGCGAATATTTGTGTCCACCGCTGTTACCTCTCTAAAATCTTTTGTTACACAATCATTTTCTTGACATCTCCGTACAATTTACAGGACCTTGAATATTTCTAATGATGATGAACTGGGAGCAAGTAAAGATGAGACTAAGAAGGGTCTCGTATCTGGACTTAATTGCAAGGTGTGGGTGCAATTTGAGAGTTACGATGACTTCCACAATGCAGTGAAGGCATTATGTGGACGTTCATTAGAGAAGGTACAGTTTGCATATATTATATGTATTACTTGTTCTTTCTTAACCTTCCATTCTTATTGAAAAAAGCAAACATAACACACTAACTTGACAAGATCTGCTTCACTATATTTGTATACGGAATCATATTTATCACTGGACAGCTGATATTAGTACTGCCTATTGGAAATGGTAACATATGGGTGTTGTATAGAAATAATAGAATACATCTTTCCTGTACCCTTTATTGGTGAACTTGTGCCCTATTCATATCTGACATCTTCTGACCCCTAAGAGTGCCAGATGCTATCTACATGTGTTACTTTGTTACTGTTGAAGGATCGAGCTCAATCGCCGCTGGGTCAGCTGAGGAACGGAGGTGGTCTGAGTTTTTCTGGAAAAGTCTCACTCTTTCTTTCATTCCTTCAGCAAAGCTATATACAAGATCCTCTTTACTCTTTACCCCCTCTACAACGCACACATTACAACTAAGGACTCACAACACTCCTCCTCAAGATGGGGCAAATATATCTATGAGACCCATCTTGTTACATAGTTTTTCGAACACTAAGACACTCACACCTTTGGTTAATACATCAGCAAGTTGATCTACAGTTTTGACAAACCCAACTTGAAGTGTTCCCTCATCTAACTTTTCTCTGATGAAGTGTCTATCAATTCCAACATGCTTTGTCCTGTCATGGTGGACAGGATTATTTATGAAGTTGATAGTGGCCTGATTATCACAATATAGTTGCAGAGGTGTATTATCACATAACCTGAGTTCAGCTAGCAAGAGTTTCAGCCACATTAACTCACACAAGCCTGAGGCCATTGCCCTAAACTCCGCTTCTGCCGTAGACCGTGCAACCACACTCTGTTTTTTACTCCTCCAGCTGACCAGATTTCCACCTACAAACATACAGTAACCCGATGTGGACCTCCTGTCGTCCAAACATCCTGCCCAATAAGCATCGGTGTAACCTTCTACTCTCAAATGTCCATGATTTGAGAATAAGATGCCTTTTCCCGGACAACCTTTGAGATACCGCAGAATTCTATTCACAACATTCAGATGACCAGGCCTAGGATCATGCATGTATCTGCTTACTATGCTCACCGCATATGCTATATCCGGCCTTGTGTGTGATAAATAGATTAGGCGCCCAACTAATCTTTGATATCCCCCCTTATCTACAGGATCACCGGAGTCTGCTATAATCCCATGGTTCTGTTCAATTGGTGTACTAGCTGGTCTACACTCAAGCATCCCAGTTTCAGCAAGTAAATCAAGAACATACTTTCGCTGTGATAGATAAATACCTTGGGCACCATAAGCAACTTCTATTCCCAGGAAGTAATGTAGATATCCCAGGTCTTTAACATCGAATGATTTTGCCAAAGTCTTCTTTAGACACCTGATTTCTTCATTATCATTTCCTGTAGTCACAATGTCATCAACATAGACGGCAAGTAAAGTAATCTTGCCACTACGGTGCTTAAAGAAAAGAGTGTGGTCTGCATTGCTTTGCTGATATCCCAGGAAGCAAATCTCCTTACTTAATCTCCCAAACCACGCTCTAGGTGACTGTTTGAGGCCATAAAGAGATTTTTTCAACCTGCACACTTTACCCTCAGTTTCATTACTATTGAATCCTGGGGGAATAGCCATATAGACTTCTTCTTGTAGATCTCCATGAAGAAATGCATTTTTTACATCCAATTGAAATAGTTTCCACTTGCGGTTTGCTGCTATTGATATCATTGTTCTAATGGTATTCATTTTTGCTACTGGAGCAAAAGTTTCATCATAATCCACCCCATAAGTTTGGCTATATCCTTTGGCCACTAATCTGGCTTTATACCTTTCTACTTTCCCTTCAGGTGTTTGCTTCACAGTGAACACCCATTTACAACCCACAATTTTCTTTCCTACAGGGACTGTGGTAAGAACCCATGTATTATTTTTATCAAGTGCTGCCATTTCTTCTAGCATTGCTGCTCTCCACCTGGGATCTTTCTTTGCTTCTTGCTAGTCACGAGGTATAGAAGCTGCGGAGTCTAGAGCGGCTATAAATGATTTATATTCAGGACCAACCAATGAGTACGAAACATGATTAGAGACGACATATTGGGACAATTTTGAGGGCAAATTTCCTACGGTATTGCGAGGTTGCTTTCTATGTGCAATAGGGACATCTAGGTCATCATATCGAGGGGGCAATATACCTTCATGTGAAGTTGAATCATGCAAGTCGACTTGTACCTGGGACTCAGAATTATGTCCCAGAGGTGGGAGTTGTTCTCCTTGAGCTTGTTTCTCTCCAGTCTTGTGCCTTCGTGTATACACTTGTGGATTCTGCTCTTCATTTGGTTTTGACCACCGTAAATCCCTATTAATTGAGCCTTGTGGCTCCCCCTCTTCATGTACTTCCTCGATCTCTATTGTGTTCATGTCTTCAGTTGGTATCGCTCCAATCACCATCTCATGGGATGCTTCATGATTTTCTTTCTCCACCTTATCATCCCCTATCTAGCAATCTGAACCAGAAATATTGTTAGACAATAAATCGGGGAATACCTCAGTCAAATCAGTTGGCTCCCCATAAAATGGTTCATGCTCTCTAAATACCACATCCATACTCACAAACATCCTCCTTGCAGATGGACACCAACACTTATAACCTTTCTGCTTTCCAGAATATCCCACAAATATACACCTTAATGCCTTTGGATCTAGTTTACCAACCGAAGGTCTGTAATCCTTCACAAAACATGTACATCCAAATACCTTTGGGGGAACTACATAAGTAGTCTTCCCTGTAAGACACTCAATTGGTGTCTTGTAGTCAAGTACTCTAGATGGCATCCTGTTCATCAAATATGTTGCAGTCATCACTGCTTCAGTCCACAAAAATTTAGGCACATTCATGGCAAACATTATACACCGTGCAATTTCAAGTATGTGCCTATTTTTCCTCTCTGCAAGGCCATTTTGTTCAGAAGTACCAGGGCATGTGGTTTGATGTATAATTCCATAATTTGATAAATAATCATCGAACTCATTATTCACATACTCAGTACCATTGTCGGTACGGAGTATCTTTACACATGCATTGTACTGAGTCTTAATCAAATTATGGAAATCTATAAAGCACTGAAACACGTCACTCTTATTTCGTAGGACATAAACCCAGGTAGTTCTAGTGCAGCAGTCAATAAAAGTGACAAAGTAGCGATATCCATTAAGAGACACCACTCCACTAGGACCCCATACATCTGAATGAACAGTTTGGAGTGGAACATTACTTCTATTATCAGATGGCAAATAAGAGCTACGAGTTTGCTTTCCAAACTGGCATGCATCACATACCAAGTTCACCTTGCTAACATTACAGTACAAACTAGGGTATAGACGACCCAATATAGCAAAAGATAGATGTCCCAACCGACGATGTTGAAGTAGAAGTTCTTCTAGTGGTGAGGTAGACACTGCAGCAGCCACTCTAGGTGACATATTTCTGTCTAAGTAATATAGTCCATCACGCATGTTCCCCGTCCCAATCCTTCTTCCAGTCCCAAGTTCCTGGAATATGCACCACTTAGGAAAGAATATAGCAGCACAATTTAATTCACTAGTGATGCAACTTATTGATAAAAGATTTTAATTGGAAATGCCGGAACATGCAACACGGAAGAAAGGGAAATATCTGGGCTGCACTTAACCATTCCAGACCCAACAACTTCTTGTGTAGAACCATCAGCTAATCTTACAATTCCCCCTTTTAGATCATGAATATAGTTATAAAGCTGCCTATTAGAGCCAGTCATATGTGTAGACGCACCAGAATCAATTAACCATTGTGCACTTGTTGCGAGATTATCACCACAATCTGTAGTATAAGAGAAGTTACCAGAGAAATTGGTTGATGACGATGCCACTGTTGCTTCCGAAGATTGTCCAGCACCAAGGCTTAAATTCTTGAATTGACGCCATCTCTCTAACTCATCAGCAGTCAACTCAACAACAGTGCAAGTGTTCGCCCTTCCTGGTGGATGCACACCTCTTCCACGACCACCACGGCGGGCATCAAAAGATCGCCCGCGGCCTCTACCACGCCAATCCTGGCCTCTTCCACGGCTTCCCCCAATCAATTGCGGGCACGCTGCCTTTAGGTGTCCCGGGTCACCACACTCAAAGCACTTCCTTTCCTGACCAGCCCTCTGATAATTTTCAGATCCCGTTACAAGAAAGGCTGAGCGTTTCTGTGACACACTCTGTCCGGCTGCCTCAACTGCCTCGAGTTTTAGTCGTGTTTCCTCACTCAAAACTGCAGAAATCGCCTGCTCCAGACTTGGCAATTTTTCACTACCATATAGTGCAGCTCTGCGGTTTTCAAACCTGGGATGAAGACCATTTAAGAAATCCCTAACACGCTTTCGTTCAGTCCACTTGTTAAATTTTTCAATGCATTTGCTGCACTCCATTTCAACCGGGTCAGAGTAATCAAGATCGCTCCACAACCTCTTTAACTCCGACACATATTCAACTACTGACTTCTCACCCTGACGTAACTCCTGTGCCTCCCTCTGAATTCTACATGCAAGCATTTCGTTTCCAGCTCCAGAATAAGTGCCTTTTAGAAGGCGCCAAATTTCAGATGCCTCCTTTATCCTTTCAACTTGTTTGGCAATTTGTGGAGAAAGAGAACTCAATAGCCATGCTCTTACCAGAGCATTAGTCATCTTCCACTTCTGCCCCTCCTTTGAGCCTTCTTCTGCTGGTTTCTCGACTGTGCCAAGTATATAGCCTTCAAGTTTCCTAGATACTAAGATTGTCTCGGCGTGCTCAGCCCAGCTCGCATAGCTCTTAGATCCCTCAAGTTTCACAAGAGGCATCTGCAGTGGATGTACTTCTTCCTTGGCCTCAACCTCTGGTCTTGATCCTCCTCCCTGTTTGCTAAGAGCATCAAACAAAGCTTTGTATTTCTTATCCATGGCTTGCAATACAGCAGCAAGTTCACCAGTAGCGACTGTCGCTGGAGCATCATCCTCGCCGGCCATCTTCTGGAGCCTTCACAAATAAGCACCCAAACCTCCCCCTGGAGCTCACCACCACAAGCTCGCTGGATGCACGCTGCCGGCCGTCTACAAGGCTCCACACCTTTCCTGCAGTCGCCACTCCTCCTCCAGGAGCTAGCTGCACCTTGCTGCTCTGCACGCTCACTCCTAGCTGCACTGCTTCCACACTCCTCCTCAAGCCCTCACGCTTTTCTCCTGCCCACACACGTGCCGGCCGCCGGCGGCCGCCACCGACGCCTTCGATTTTGAGTGGCTGCACACCACCTCCGCCTCCTGCACTTCTTCCGCTCTGGCTCCACTGGCAGACTCAGATGCAGCACCTCCCTTCACCAGCAAATCCCTGAATCAGAGCCTCCCTTCACAGGAAAAGCCCCAAATTAGCGCACCCCGTTTCGGCCACCAACCAACGCCGCCAAATCACTGGCTGCCGGAGCTCGGGATGGCTGGCCAACCTTGCTCTGATACCATGTTGAAGGATCGAGCTCAATCGCCGCTGGGTCAGCTGAGGAACGGAGGTGGTCTGAGTTTTCTGGAAAAGTCTCACTCTTTCTTTCATTCCTTCAGCAAAGCTATATACAAGATCCTCTTTACTCTTTACCCCCTCTACAACGCACACATTACAACTAAGGACTCACAACAGTTACCCATTTGTAGTTTGTCTGGTTACAATCTCATCTTATGAACCGTAAGGTGAACTATTTCTTTTTTTTTTACCGTGCGTAAGGTGAACTATCTCATGCTCCAATGGCGCCTAAGTTTAGCGCAAGAACTGAGAACCAGTGGAAGCACATTTAATGTGAATCGCGTTGATAAAGCCACCGCTTGGCAAAACTTTATAAAGTATTGACTCTTGAAATGTTCGAACCCTTGCAAAAAGATTGATGGCGCCACCTGTTGCTGTTCTTGCTTAGGTGCTTGCCATCGTTGGCTGCAGCCTTTGTTGACCTTTTTTCCTTCGCTGATACACTGTTTGGAAGAGGCAAGAGAATTCAAGGTTACGGTGGTGGAGCATCGTGTGGCTTAAGGATGTGAGTGGGATGGGCCTGCCGCCAAGCCCGCCTCCCTCCCGTCACGCCAACAAAAAAACCCCATTTATTCCGTTTGGGATCCCGTTTTGCGCCGGCGGGATTATCGCTGCCGTCCCACTTATCCCGCTTTAACCCTGAGCGTATAGGTACGTGACCAGAAAGAGCACACCCGTGCATATGAAAGGTATTAATCCGGCGTGTCGAGTTAGTCAAATTCTGCATCTGCTGGTTAATTGACGGGTCCCGCAGGCCCCATGTGTCGCACTTCATAAAATTCCTCAAATCCCGTCAGTTCCGATGGACAGAGTTGTCAGGAGGCGGGTTATCCCGTGTCTGCGCCACTTGCATCATTGTTGTGGCTGTCCTGAAGTGTTTCTAAGATTACACAATCCGGCGTAGTTCATGCATGTTGTTTTTGCATTGCTTTGTGATGCTTTCGACGACCTTGGACACGCCGTTGAGTTCCTAGTGCCGGTGGCGCCCTGTCCTCAACAGACTCATTGTGTTGTCAAAACAACTTTTCTGGTAGTGGACA
>QRDG01000142.1:352651-376235 GCA_012064385.1 Puccinellia tenuiflora
GGTTGAACAAGACCCCCTATGAGATCCTCACCGGCAACAAGCCTAACATTTTCTACTTCCGTGTCTTCGGTTGTAAGTGTTTCTTTTTATCAAAGGTTGTCGCTTAACTAAATTCGAATCAAAATCTCTAGAGGGTATGTTTGTTGGTTACGGTGCCGAATCCCACACTTATAGAATCTATGATATAGCCTCACGGCGTATCATAGAATCTAGTAGTGTGGTGTTCGAGGAAAATGACGGCTCCCAAGTGGCGCAATTTCATGTTTCCGGTGTAGATGATGTAATTCCTCAAGAAGCCATAAGAAGAATGGGTGTGGGATTTTTCCGCCCCGTTGAGGAACCCCTTGTGGTGGATCGAGAAGGACAATGCTCTACTCAAGTGGAGCCTTCATCTTCATCAGATTTACAAGCTGCTGCTGCTGGAGCTAATGATGCACCTGATCAAAGACATGCTTAAGACCCTCAACAATCAGATATGCCT
Source organism: Puccinellia tenuiflora (assembly GCA_012064385.1). Lineage (NCBI taxonomy): Eukaryota > Viridiplantae > Streptophyta > Magnoliopsida > Poales > Poaceae > Puccinellia > Puccinellia tenuiflora. Next base: position 353,133 of record QRDG01000142.1, read on the forward strand.
CTTGTCGCCAGGCCGAAGACTCCGGCCATCTTGACCGGAGAATCCGGCAGGCCGGAGATTCCGGCGCCACAGGCCGGAGTCTCCGATGTACTTGAAGCTGAAGGGAGTTCTGCTCATGATCTTAGTCCTTCCACCTCTTCCAATAATGATGATATGCTTTGTGGGGATCAAGGTCAGCTCACCGGTCAAGACGGGGACCCAAATGATCAAGATGATCAAGTGATACCTCCAAGATGCAATGAGGATATCGAAGCCCGTCGAGCTAGAGTTGCAAGAACCATGGAACTTCGTGAACATACTCTTGAGAAGGTTATTGGTGATGTGAGTGGCAAAGTGTCCACCCGAAGGCAATTGGCAAACTTTAGTGATCATCAAGCTCATATTGCCATGATAGAACCAAAGAAAGTGTCCGAAGCTCTTGAAGATCCGGATTGGTTGCAAGCCATGCATGAAGAACTCAACAATTTCGAGCGCAACAAAGTTTGGAAGTTAGTTGAGAAGCCAAAGGAGTGCCGCAATGTTATTGGCACAAAATGGATTTTCAAGAACAAGCAAGATGAACATGGCATGGTTGTGAGGAACAAGGCTAGATTGGTGGCTCAAGGATACTCTCAAGTTGAAGGAATTGATTTTGGAGAGACCTATGCTCCCGTGGCTCGCCTTGAGTCCATCCGTATCCTTCTTGCTTATGCATCCCGTTATAACTTTAAATTGCAACAAATGGATGTTAAAAGTCCGGTTCCTTGTATCAGGACCTCTTCCACCTAAGTTTTACAGTTTGCTGTTTTTCAGTGACCGGAAGTACTAGCCACCCAAGCGGTACTACCGCCGGCCACTTCCGCGGCTACTTCCGGATACCACTTCCGCTTATGAAAAGTCGTTTCTGTTTCGAGCAGAAGTGGCACCAGAAGTAACCCCGGAAGTACCGGTAAACCGGTACTACCGGTGCTCACTGCGGAAGTACCGCCGCGGCGGGTTTTGCATACCGTTGGTGCGCTGATTTCTGTAGGGCGGTAGTACCGCCCTTTGGGCCGGCGGTACTACCGGCCCTGCGGGATTCTGTGCCCAATGGCCAGATTCCCAGGGCACCCTTTTATGTGCCCCTTCTTCCCTTTTGCTACAACACTCCTTCCAATCTTTTGAATCTCTTCAAGCTCTCTCTCCTCCATTGTTGCACATCCCTGTGAGCTTGATTCCCTCTCAATCCCTCCAATGATTCTTGCCCAAACTTAGGGATTCAAGAGAGGAGATCTAGATCTATCATTCCACCAATCAAATTCTCCTCTAAGTGAGGGGAACCTAGTGGATCTAGATTTTTTGGGATTGCTTTGTGTTCATCCCTTTGTTCTTCCTCCTAAATCCCTCCATAGCATTAGTTGCTTTGGTTGGATTTTAGAGAGAAGGACTTGACCACTTTGTGTGTTCTTGCCTCTTGCATTAGTTGCATCGGGTTGCTCTCTCCACGGTGATACGTGAAGTTGAAGGTTGAGAAGCTTGTTACTCTTGGGTGCATTGTGTTCCCAAGAGCTTTGTGCCTCTTGGGTGCATAGTGTACCCTAGACGGTTTGGAGGTGCCGTGAAGACTTCGAGTTGTGAAGCTTCGGCATGAGTTTGGGAGCCCCCAATTGAGTTGTGGGTGTGTGCCCCAAGAACGGTGTAAAAGGGCTCCAGAATCCGCCTCGAAGGATTCCGATAGTGAAAGGTCAACCAATCCCTTGGGTGAGGTTCATCGGAGAATAGGGTGAGGCCTTTGTGGCATCTTGAGTAGGCCTCTTGTGGCGAGCTCACACCCCTCCAACGAGACGTACTCCCTTAACAAGGAGGAACTCGGGAATACATCCTCGTCTCCGCGTGCCTCGGTTATTTCTATACCCGAGATTTTACTTATGCACTTTACATTGTGATAGCCTTCGTGCTTGAAGTTTATATCTAGCTATCATCTTGTTGCTTGCCTTGTTTAGCATAAGTTGTTGGTGCACTTTAGGTAAACCTAGAATTTTAGGTTGTTGGCTTGTTAATTTAAACACCTAGTTTTATTCCGCAATTATCAAGCCCCTAAATAGACAAAGTGTTAATCGCCTATTCACCCCCCTCTAGGCGACATCTCGGGCATTGTTTGTTCTTTCAACAAACCTATGCAACAAAAGCAATGGCAAGAACACAAGAAGTGCTCAACTCCTTCACTCCCAAATCCCACCAAAAGCAACAAATGCTTATGGGGGGAGAAGAGAGGAAGAATAAGGAAGAGAACCACAAAGGAACTCCAAGAACTAGATCCACTAGGTTCCCCTCACTTAGAGGAGAGATTGATTGGTGGAAATGTGGATCTAGATCTCCTCTCACTTTTCCCTCAAAAATATGCAAGATTTATTGGAGGGATTGAGAGGGGGGCAAGGTTTTTAAGGTCAACAATGGTGGGAGAGAGAGAGAGCCTTTCTTAATGGTCCTTTAAAGGAGTTGGTATTCGTTAAGCAACCCCCGGGGTTCGAGGACCCCAACTTGCCTAACCATGTCTACAAGCTTGATAAGGCGCTCTATGGACTTAAGCAAGCACCACATGCGTGGTATGAGCACCTTAGAGAGTTATTGTTGTTAGACCGTGGATTTGAAGTTGGGCAAATTGATCCCACTCTTTTTACTAAGAGGGTTAAAGGGGAGCTTTTCGTATGCCAAATATATGTTGATGATATTATATTTGGCTCGTCTAACAATGCTTTTAATGATGAATTTTCAAAGCTTATGACCGATAGGTTTGAGATGTCTATGATGAGCGAGTTGAAGTTCTTCCTTGGATTTGAGATCAAGCAATTGAGAGGAGGGACTTTCATTAGCCAAGCAAAATATATTCAAGACATGCTCAAGAGGTTTAATATGGCCGATGCTAAGGAGAAGAAGACACCTATGGATACCAAATGCCATCTACAACTTAACCCAAAGGGTATAGATGTGGATCAAAAGCTCTACCGCTCCATGATTGGTCCGTTGCTTTACCTTTGTGCATCTAGACCCGATATTGTGTTGAGTGTAGGTGTATGTGCAAGGTATCAAGCGGCTCCTAAGGAAAGCCACATGTTGGCGGTCAAAAGAATCCTACGATATTTGGTTCATACCCCAAGATTTGGTTTGTGGTACCCAAGGGATTCATCTTTCACTCTTCATGGGTTCACGGATTCGGATTGGGCCGGTGATCAAGATGATAGGAAATCAACTTCCGGGGCTTCCCAATTTCTTGGTAGGTCCTTGGTGAGTTGGTCTTCAAAGAAGCAACATTGTATTTCTCTCTCCACCGCCGAAGCCGAGTATGTGGCCGCCGCTAGTGCATGCACTCAATTGTTATGGATGAGGCAAACTTTAAAGGAATACAGTGTCAATTGTGACAAAGTGCCTCTTTTGTGTGACAATGAGAGTGCTATCAAGATCGCCTACAATCTGGTGCAACACTCAAGAACCAAGTACATTGAGATTCGTCATCACTTTATTCGGGATCATGTTGCCCGTGGAGATATTGAGCTAGCATATGTGCCAACCAAAGACCAACTTGCCGATATTTTCACGAAGCCACTTGATGAAGCAAGATTCACTTATTTGAGGAATGAGCTAAATATCATGGATTCGAGGAGCTTGGCTTGACCATCTTGCACACACATCTATAGGTTGACTCAATATTTGGTTTAGGTGTGGGCATGAATTTAGGGTGAGTGTTGTCCTAATAAATTGGGCTCTCCCTCCCCCCAATATGCCTATAGTAAACATTCATTTGTCTCTAATTTCAAATTCATGAATTGTGAGCTTAAATGACGAGTGGTGGTTATGAACCCAAGATATATCTTCGCGGTGTCATGCCATAAACTCTTACATGGTGGCCTAGGCCACCGACCTCTTCCTTATGAAGAGTTGGTTCTTTTGGTGTTTTATTGGTTTTTATTTGCAAATCTCTTGTTCTTATGGGAAACTCACTCAATCTTGGCATTTATTGAATTTGGTTCTTGCAAGTTGAGTGTGAAGTACCATCCCAGTTTGCTTAATCTATCCCAAGCTCCTCCTTGCCCCAAAACTTGCTCCTCTTGCCACATACATGTCCAACACTATATCTGGCATTTTCTGAGCTGTGGGGGCCGGACACACCGGAGACTCCGGTCTGACCTAAGTCTCCGCCCTAAGCCACAGAGACTCCGATACACCGGAGACTCCGGTGTGCTTAGGCCGGAGACTCCGGTCTCGGCTGTGTCGCTGGGATCCAAAAGGGGATCGGGGTGAGGAGTTGTTTAACAACTCCTCTTTCACCCCCGACCCCAACTCCTCCCCAGCATCTGCCCACCGCCTGGAGAAGCTGTTCGGCCGCTCCCCGCCGCCGGAATCCGCCGACCAGTCGGCTCCCTCTTCTCCCCCAACGTTGGGGAACCTTCTCCCCACCATTGGTCTTCACCATGTCGAGCAGCGGTACATCTCCCTCTCTCCCTCTCTAGGTTTCTTCCTAGTCCATGGATTGAGTGTGTGTTTGATGCTCCCTATGGTGTAGAATCCTTTTGCTGGTTCTTTTCTTCTAGGGATAACAATTTTAGAGCAAATGGCAACAATTTGTGACCTAACCCTAGGTTTCCAGCCTCAGGGCCGGAGACTCCGATGTGGCCGGACTATCTGGCCCCTGAGACCGGAAACTCCGGTGTAGATCACCCATTGGTGCCTTTGTGCTCTCCAATTGTTATCTATTTGGCCCTCCTGGACATGGATGCTCATCCCCTTGCTACCCCCTCTCTGTTTATTCACAGGAACTTCGCGTGTCAAGAAACTTAGTCACAACCCCAATAAAGTGTCTCGAAAAGATAAGAGGGGTACTCGGGCCACTTTGGACCCGACCGAGGATGGTGGCTGGGTTCAGCGTGACAGAGGAGCTGCTGCTAGGGAGGCTGCACAGAAAAAGGCTGAGGCTGCTTATCTTGAAAATGAGAGGGCAAAGAAGGCAAGGTTTTACAATTTGACCACTGTGATCGGAATGGGAAAATTTGAGTTTCGGTCCATGAGGGGGCATCCCTTTTTTTACATGCCACAAAATTCCACCAACCCTCACTTTTGGAGAAGGGAGCAAGAACTAGTAATGCGGGATATTTATGCAAAGTTGTCGGGCCCCAACATTGTGTGTATGCAAAAGGTGCTCAATCTCTCCGCTTTGAGCACCAAACCATACTTTCAAGAGGCCGTATGGATTGCCCGCAAGCTTGGGTTGGAGCACCTCATCTCTCTCCAACAAAATTATGATATCAAGTTGGTGCATCAATTCTTTGCAACGGTTCAGTTTGGGGAAGATGATGATGTTACTTTGACTTGGATGACCGGGCCCATCAAATGCGTGTCCTGCATGTCAAGGTTTGGAGAGTTGCTTGGGTATGTGTTTCGCAAGGGAGAAGCTTATCAAGGAAGGATTATGCATACCGAAGGGATTCAGTATGACAAGGGCAAGATGGCACCTCTTTATCTCAACAAGTCCGCTATAGGTACCAACAAGGATCTCCTTCCCACCTTCAACATTCTCCTCCGCATGTTTAGATGCAACATTGCACCTCAAGCCGGGAATGTGGATGCCATTCGGGGAGGGCTCGTCAACCTACTCCTTCATTCCTATGAGGTTCTTTAAGCCGGTGTCAATTGCCAAGGGTATGAGATTGATGTGATGGATTTCATCAAGTGTGAGTTGCATTGGGCCGTTCATGAGATGAAGAATCCGGTGTATGCACCCTATGTTATGAAGCTTATTATTAACCAAGTGCCCGATCTCAACCATGAGCACTTTACCGTTCACAAGGCCGGTGAAAGGATCGTATGGGAACCTAGAGGGGGGGGGGGTGAATAGGTGCTACACCAATTTTTTAATTCTTTTTCAATTTAAGGCTTAACACAAAGGTAAATTGTCTAGATATGCAACTACGGTGAATTTACCTATATGAGAAGCAAACTAAAACAACTAGGCAACTAATGATACAAGTAAAGATAACTAAGGGAAAGAGATAACCGAAAGCGGAAGCATGCGGAGACAAGGATGTATTCCCGAGTTCCTCCTTGTTAAGGGAGTATGTCTCGTTGGAGGGGTGTGAGCTCGCCACAAAGGCCTACTCTTCGACACGAAGGCCTCACCCTATTCTCCGATGAACTTCGCCACAAAGGCTTGGTTCACCTTCCACTATCGGAGTCCTTCAAGGCGGAATCTGAAGCCCTTACAACGGTATTGGGGCACACACCCACAACTTAATTGGGGGCTCCCAAATCACAAGTCTGTAACAATTACAACAACAAGTGAGCAAGAGATTCTAGGGTAACACAAAGCTAACCCTAGAAACACAATCCCTCAAGAGAAAGAGGGGGAAAAGAAGAACGGCTTGGTGAAGATGTAGATCGGGGCCTTCTCCTTCAATCCTCCGAAGATCGACGAATTTGAGTGGAGGGATTGGGAGATCTATCGAATTTGAGCTTGCAATAATAGTGGTCTTCAATGTTGAGCTTGATGGTTGGCTGAAGGTAGGGGGAGGGGTATAAATACCCCTCCCCAATAATTGAGCCGTTGGGGACAAAAAGCAGTGCGCAGAGTGCCCGGCCTGAGCCCGACCTGGGGGGCGGCCAGGCCGGCCTGTCGGTGGAAGAGAACAACATTTTGCAGGGAGGCTGGCCTCAGCCCGGCCTGGGCCGGATGGCCTGGCACGGAGGTCGGGCAGAGGCCCGAGGCTGCCGGCCTTGCCCCGGCCTGGGCTGGGCAGCCAGACAGGCTGGCCACCCACCCGAGCCACCCGGCCTGGGGCCGGTCTGGGCTGGGCAGGCAGGCACAAGGGCCGGCCACCCACCCGAGCCGCCCGGCCTGGGGCCGGCCTGGGCTGGGCAGGCAGGCACAAGGCCGGCCACCCACCCGAGCCGCCCGGCCTGGGGCCGGCCTGCCGGCCAGGCCGGCAAGCCAGAGCACAACCACGCCGTCTATAAAACCGCCAAAGATTCTCCTTTTTGGTAATCGGCAAAATTCCAGCAAATGTAATTTCAACCCTGCCACACTTAGCAATATATCAAATTATCACAAGTGTTGTTATCTAACACACAAAACATAGAGGGAAAGACAAATGTTCTTTCAATCTCCCCCTTTTTGGTGTTAGATGACAACACTCGGATTTGCAATAAAAACATCACACTAGATCATGATTAAAAAAAATGGAAAGGGCTCCCCCTAAATATGTGCACATCTTTTATTTGCCTTGAAATGCAAATACACACATAAGAGGGGAAACATTCCCAACAAGATATAATCACCATGATATAACAACAACAAAACACCATATCCAACTAGATTTTGAATCTTTGAGTAGAGGATCATACATTGTGCCAATAGATGAGAACAATTATATCAATACACAATTACTATGTAATCTCAATCATAGATGAAACTGAAGACCGAAACCGATGACCGAAATCCATAGCCACTTTTACAATAATTTAGCGTGCATTTCATACAATAGATAGCCAAGGTCCACCAACATCATCAAATAAAGTTCAACATAAGCAAATAAAGTTCAACATAAATGATAGCAAATCCAAAGGAGCAAATAAAAGAACAACATGCTAAAACATGAATGCAAATCCCCGAAGAGAACTTTCTCCCCCTTTGGCATCAAGACACCAAAAATGAGGAAAGTGGAGAGAAACGTCCGGGTGATCACTCGAAGGAGCCGTCATGGCCAAAGACATCATCTCTAGCTGCTGCATCATTACCAAGAGCCTGTCCGGAGCTCGAAGCATCAACATTTCCCGGCCAATAGGGACCAAGAGAGGAGGCATCATCGCCAAGCCAATACGTGTTCTTGGACTTATAGGTGTTTTCTGAGACTTCCTCGGAGCTGTCGGGGAAAGGCAACTCAAGCTTCTTCATAATCTCACGTTGATTGCGGTTGTATTTCTTTTGCTTGGTATAAAGCTTGTAGTCCTTATCTTGCTTATCAATCATGAAGCAGTTCATTTTCTGAAAAATAGACTTGATGAGGTGCTTCTTCTTTGGCGCTTGAACTTGAGGTTCAACTGGAACTTCAACTTGTGGATCAACTTGAGATGTGCCCGCATTGTCAGATGAAGTGCGGCGAGCACGCTTGCTTCTAGAAGGGGCAACCGGAGCAACATCCTCTTCCTCATCCTCAACAAACCCAGACAAAGAAAGACGAGTAGGCTTGACAAACTCATATTCGTTGAGAAGAACTTGGGGTGCCTTGGTGTTGATCAATTTCTGAAGATATTGGCCATAAATAGGAACCTTGTTGCCAATAACCACTGAGCGCATTTCTTGCCACATGTAATCCAACACATCCAAACGCTTGCCCGACTGCTTGAGACGCTCAATGTGATAATAAGATTGACCATCCAACTACGAACCTCCCCCTTATCCCCAAACTTGACATGAATGGTGTTCCTCAGAATAACATGCACAACTTTCCAAAATGGAGTAAAGTACTTGGCCTTAGGACAATGAAGAAGTCCCACCTCGGGAGGATAGCAATGAGCAATTCCGGTCTGGGCCTTCTTAAGCTTGCTTGGGTCAACATGAATCCGCATAGAGTTGAGCGGATTAAAGGGGAGCTCAACAATACAAAACAATGCACCAAACTCCGCGAGAGAAGTTTCACACTTGATGCCACCACTCATCCAAATCATTTTCCTAGGTTCCCTTGGTTCTTCAGAAAAATGAACGATGGCATAGAATTCTCTAAGCAACTCCAGTGAAAAAGCATCGTTGCATTCCATAAGACCACTAATGCCATGATAATCCATAAGTGCCATCACCTCAGGGAGAGAGTCTCTTAACATTTGCACATCAAAATAATCTTGGGGTACATGAGTGTTCTTCCTAGTGCAAACTGTTGGGAATATGCCCTAGAGGCAATAATAAAATGGTTTATTAAGCATATTCACGTTTATGATAATAGTTTATTATCCATGCTATAATTGTATTAAATGGAAACATAATACATGTGTGGAATATAAACACCCGGAGTCCCTAGTGAGCCTCTACAGGACTAGTTCGTTGATCAAGAGATAGTTAGAGTTTCCTAACTATGGACTTGTTATAGTCACTTGATAATGGAGTCATATCATTAGGAGTAATGGTGTGATGGACATGACCCAAATAAGAGTTGCAATTAATCGTGTCACAAAAGTTTTGTTGTCAACACTTTTAATATGCCAAATATAGTTTCCTTAGACCATGAGATTATATCACTCCCGTTCACCGGAGGAATACTTTGTGGACATCAAACGTCACTTCGTAACTGGGTGATTATAAAGGTGGCTTTCAGGTATCTCCGATGGTGGGTTGTTGGGTGATATGAATCGAGAGTGGAATTTGTCCCTCCATGTGACGGAGAAGATATCTCCAGGCCTTCTCGGTAATATAGCATCAAAAGTCTGCAGACATGTGATTAAGTTGTAATCACCGGGATCCTATATTATGGACGAGTAAAGAGAACTTGCCGGTAACGAGATTAAACTAGACATGGGGATGTCAACGATTATATCTCGGGCAAGTAAAATATCGTGAGACAAAGGGAATCGTATATGAGATTAATTGAATCTCCGGCATCGTGGTTCAATCGAGAAAAGGTTTTCGTTGAGTGTATAGGAATTAATATGGACATCCCGGTCCCGCTATTAATTATTGATATGATCATGTCTATGCATTCTCGAACCCGTAGGGTCACACACTTAACGTTCCGATGAAATTAGGTTTTGCGATGAATTAAATGATGAAGTGAACGAATGGTGATTCGGAGTCTCGGATGGGATCCCGGACGTCACGAGAGGTTCCGGAGGAGTCCGGAGAATAAGATTCATATATGGAAAGTGGTTTCCGGAGGTTTCGGAAAAGTTCCGGAAATTATTTATAGGGTACCGGAAGGTTCCGGAGTGTTCTAGAAGGGTCTAGAAGTGGGACCATATTTTGTATGGGGCCCACATGGTGCAAAGGGGTGCTGCCACCACCTAGGTGGTGCGCACCACCTAAGCCCACATGGGCTGGTGCGGCTAAGGGAAAAGGGGAGTCCCACTCCTAGTTGGACTAGGAGGTGGGCTCTCCACCCCTTTGAGAAAGGGGGCCCAAGGAGGAGTCCTAGTTGGACTCCAACTTGGGAGGCAAGTAAAGGGGGGGCCGGCCGGCCCCCTGCCCTGACCTAGCCGGCCACCTATATAAGGAGGGGAGGGGGGGGAGGCGCACCACACCTTTGGAGGCTGCCCCCTAGCCGCACCCTCTCTCTCCCTCTAACCCTAGCCGCACCCCTCCTCTCCCGGAGGGCTGCCGCCACCTCTCCTCCACACCTAGCCGCACCACCCCTATGCCCTAGGGCTGCTGCGCCACCTTGCTCCTCTCCCTCTCCTCTTGCTTGGCTTGGCGAAGCCCTGCTCGCGGAGATCGTCATCATCACCGGCACTACCGTCGTGCTGCTGAGATCATCAAGGCCACGTCTTCTCGCTTGCGGGATCAAGGAGTCGACGTCTTCATCGAGCTGAACGTGTGGACGCCGCGGAGGTGCTGCCCGTTGATGCACTTCACCGGATTGGATCTCGAGGATAATACATCTCCTCGCGACTAGACGAGTCTAGTTGCGGGGATCGACTAGCCAACCCCTGCACCGACAAAATGCGTTTGTTGATCTTCGAGGGTAAGAGATTGGATCTCATCTTCGCTATCTTCATCTCATAGATCTAGATCCTTGGGGTTTATTCCGCTTTGCCGCATAGAAAATTTTTGTTTTCCATGCTGCGACCCCATCAGTGGTATCAGAGCCTAGATCTATTCGTAGGTGTTGATGCGATTAGAACACAAGGAGTTGTGGGCGTTGATATTTTATGTTGCTACCTTCTCGCGTGCACTTTGCATCTTTGCGGTATTGTGAGATTGAAGCGGCCCGGACCAACCTTACTCGTCCACGCACGAGAGACCGGTTCCACGACTGACATGCAACTTGTTTTGCATAAGTGGCTGGCGGGTGTCTGTTTCTCTTTCTTTAGTGAGGATGCAATTTTCAATGGAAGGCCTTTCAAAAGGATGAGTAAATAAGCAACTATTATATCACCGTTGTGGTTTTTGCGTAGATTAGAACGGTTCTATCTCGTTGACCCAAGCCACGTAAAATTTGCATAAACAAAGTAGAGGCGTCTAACTTGTTTTTGCAGAGGGGGTCAAGTGATGTGATATGGCCAATAGTGATTTGTGATAATGTATGCAATGATCATGTTTGTAATATTTCGCGACTTGCATGTCGACGAGTACGGCAACCGGCAGGAGCCATATGGTTGTCTATTATTTTATGTGACCTGCGTGTCAATGAAATCACCATGTAATTGCTTTGCTTTATTGCTAAGAGTAGCATTAGTTGTAGTTGCAATAGTTGGTGGACAACCATGGTGATGGCGCCAAGATGATGGAGATCATGCCGGAGATGGAGATCTTGCCGGTGCTTTGAAGATGGAGATCTAAGAGCATATGAAGAAAGGCCATATCATATCACAATTATGAATTGCATGTGATGTTAATCCCTTTTATGCACCTTATTGTTATGCTTAGATGTGATCGCGACGGTAGCATGATAAGGTGATCTCTCATGTTAATATCAAGATAATTAAGTGTTCTCCCCTAGTATGCGCCGTTGCGAAAGTTCGTCGTTTCGAAGCATCACGTGATGATCGGGTGTGATAGATTCAACGTTCACATACAACGGGTGCAAGCCAGTTTGCACATGCGGAAATACTACGGTTGTCTTGATGAGCCTAGCATGTACATACATGGCCTCGGGAACACGGAACCGAAAGGTTAAACACGAGTCATATGAATGATATGATCAACACTGAGTTGTTCACCATTGAAACTACATCATCTCACGTGATGATCGGTGGTGGTGTAGTGGATTTGGATCGTGTGTCACTAATCAACCGGAGAGATGTTGAGTTTAGTGGGAGTTCATTAATTTGATTAAGTTGAACTAAAATTATCATAAACAAGTGTCCTAAAGATGTCTTTGCAAAATCCTTGTAGATCATGGGAGACTACAGTAGTATGTTTCTTGCTGAGGAGCTACATCTCGATGGGTCAAACTTCATAGAGTGGTATGAACGTCTTAGAGAAGTCCTATCAACCAATGATCAGCTCTACGTGTTACATGAACCCTTAGAAGAAAAACCCGATGCTTCTGCGAGTTACAACAAGCGTATGGATTGGCTCAGTCGGAGTAAGACTCACATTCAAGTCAATTGGTTGATGAGTGTCTTCATGAATTCAGACCTGTCCAAACAATTCAAGAACTTGAGTGCCATTGAGACTGTCACTAAGCTAAAGGAAATGTTCATAGCACAAGTGAGAATTGCAAGGTTTGAAGGTCTGGGTGTGTTTCTTTCAACTAAGATGGAAGAAAATGATCGCTTAGAGGATCATCTGAAGAAAATGTATAGGATATATTACACTCTTATGGATGCTTGGGATATGGAGATAAGTGACGAATTCGCGATAGATGGGTTGTTGCATTCGCTTCATCCCAAATTCAAGAATTGTGTCAGAGACTATGTCAAGGAAAGGGATTCGATCACTTATCCGGAACTGATGTCTCGACTTCGTCAGATCGAAAGGAATCCCGTAGCAGGCGGAGGAGCCAACGCAGAAGGTATATTTTGATATACTAGTTATAAATGTTTAAATGTCCCATTTACACTTATGGTGAGCTAAGTATTTGATACTTGTGCTGTTTTATGAAAACAGGGCCTGCCGTTTGAGAAGTGCATGGAGGGACTGAGTGGATTTCGCGGGAAGATGGCAATCAAGGAGTTGATGCTGGCGTCATTTCACTTCTACATTTATCGTTTTAAATTAGAGGATTTGAATGATTTTTGTAATCGAATTTAGTGTGATCTTAAATTAGTGTGTCTCGGTTTGTGAGACGGTCATTCATGTTAAAGACAAGTGGTTGTTCTGTTTTCATGAGTAATCCTTTTTGGAGATCACGTTTCGATTATGAGATTATTGTCCTGTGCTAGATTTAAACGATAATTAGTTAAACACTTATAAAATAAACACATACTAAAATATCCAATACTTAATGATGAGATTTGTTTTAATTATACTATTAGTGCTGAAGAGCATCTTGATGCGCATCACTAAGTAGTGTGATTAAAAATGCCATTTTCTGAAAATGCCAGGAGTTGCTGAAAAATAAACACAAGTGTTGGTTGTATTTTTCAGTAAATAAAAGACGTCATTGTTTTATCATGGATGAGTAAATAGGAGTATTTATTCATGTCATGATGAGATTTTGAAAGTAGAGGATATTAAGTTAACAAGATAATTGAGTCTTTTCGATTTGATCAAAAGAGACAAAATATTTGAGTTATTGTTTAGTATGGTGACTTGTGACAAGTGTTATCACAAATTACAATGTTTAGAGATTGTTCAAAAGTGTTTTGATAAACTTAAAGTATTGTAATCACATTATATTTGATATCATGTGGTCATAAAGAAGGGTCTTTGGTTTTAAGGTTTCATTAGTATCATTTAGATTTATTTTGATAACACTCTGTTTTAAATAAAGGATCTATTTAATGATTTGCATTTCGCATATGAGTTATGTGAAATAGTGGTTTCAATGATTATGAGATAATTAAAAACCAAAGCAAATAAAGTTTTGTAGAATATTCATATGAGATTATGAATAGAGATTCCACAATGTGAGACTAAAAGGGACAAACCAATGTGTTTGGTTGTGTTATGTATTTTAGTGGTTTTATCGTGAAATGGTTTCATGGATAAAAGAATTGTTGGAATAAACTTAGAAGGCTTAAACCTTGCATGTTTATGTATCAAGTGGCACATATGTAAAGTGCTATGTTGGTTAAAACTTGACACATAAAAGGTTTTAATGATGGTGATCATTGAATTATGGTTTAGCTTGTCTAAAGAGTAGTAGGGTTCAAGAATATGAATTTTGTCAAAAGTTGCAAAATAATGTTCATGATTTACTTGTCGTGTTTGGGAAACAAGACATACCTGCAAAACTACAAAAGAAGAAATAGAAACTTTAAATACGAAAGTGACTGAGAGTCATTCTAATTTAAGTTTAAATCATAAAGTAATCGTTACTTGATTTTGTGAAAAGAATGTTTCACATATTTATTTTGCGAAGTGTTTGCGTGGAATAAATAAAACTTAGAGCTAGCAAGGTGCTGGCGGTTCGTATATGAGTTCTTGAATCTTAAGAGTTAAGAAGTTTTGGAGGAGTCCAAAGTGTCGAGAAAGTGCATAAGAAACTGAGTGAGATCTAATTAAGATATGTGGTGACATATATTAAGTTAGAGCAGAAATTAATTTCCATAATCAAAATATGTGGTGACATATGTTTGAGTGGGAGCTAGTTAATCATGGTCAAATATAAAGATAACATATTTCTGAGTGGGAGCCAAAGTGGCTTCACAATTTAATATGAGTATGAGGTATATTTGAGTGGGAGTTTACAACATAGTGTTTGAATGAAATGGAGATTTCATAAATGTTGTAAATGTTGTCATGGACCAATGCATAACTTATGAAGTTGGTTTGAATGTCAAATATTCATGTAGATGAATGTATCTATGGAGGATAGATAAATTTGATAAATATCAAAGTCAGGGTGTTTTACCTATACAAGTTTTTGAAGGAGTTCAAAATGGGAACAAGAGAAGAACGGTTCATCTCATTGTGGTATATAGGTGAAGCATTGAGTTAGAGAACTCAGTACAAAATTGATGGTTGTAGGATATGTTGGAATTCAATATGAATTGTTCATTGATCTCAACATATAAGAACCATATGTTTGTATATGACGATATGTGACCCAAGTTCTTAATTGTAAGAACATGTTGAATGAGGAGTCATTTTTCATGAGATTGAGATAAATTTAGAAAATGGTGGACTTGGTTGAAGTCATAAAGCCAGACTAAATTAGGGATCTCTTAATATCGGAGTAGCACAGCGAAAGCATGATCGGAAATATCAAAGTGACAAGGCTCACTGTTGATTTGTTAAGTCAACAACATATAGGAGTATATGATTAATTCAAGGATTGAAATAAGATATAATATTTTGGTTTGAGAAAGTTGTTTCAAGATTGAGTGAGTTCCAGATGCATGTGTTATGAGAAAGTCCAATTGACTAATCATACATATGGGCATGAAAGGATATGATTATCTCACTCTATAACCAAACATATTATATGCATTATATGATAATGGTTTTATCATGGGATGATAGGAAGTTTATCATGTGATGATAAAGTAATGTCAAATTAGGTGACAGTTACAATTTTGCAAAGGACATAAAGAGCTGTAAAGTACAAGCACGGACAGAACCTCTTCCACAAGCAAACATGATCAGCACTGAGACTTCATGAGTGAGACTGCATGGGTGTTGGATCGCGGAAATGTAAACTGGATTATTGACTCTAGTGCAAGTGGGAGACTGTTGGGAATATGCCCTAGAGGCAATAATAAAATGGTTTATTAAGCATATTCACGTTTATGATAATAGTTTAATGGAAACATAATACATGTGTGGAATATAAACATCCGGAGTCCCTAGTGAGCCTCTACAGGACTAGTTCGTTGATCAAGAGATAGTTAGAGTTTCCTAACTATGGACTTGTTATAGTCACTTGATAACGGAGTCATATCATTAGGAGTAATGGTGTGATGGACATGACCCAAATAAGAGTTGCAATTAATCGTGTCACAAAAGTTTTGTTGTCAACACTTTTAATATACCAAATATAGTTTCCTTAGACCATGAGATTATATCACTCCCGTTCACCGGAGGAATACTTTGTGGACATCAAACGTCACTTCGTAACTGGGTGATTATAAAGGTGGCTTTCAGGTATCTCCGATGGTGGGTTGTTGGGTGATATGAATCGAGAGTGGAATTTGTCCCTCCATGTGACGGAGAAGATATCTCCAGGCCTTCTCGGTAATATAGCATCAAAAGTCTGCAGACATGTGATTAAGTTGTAATCACCGGGATCCTATATTATGGACGAGTAAAGAGAACTTGCCGGTAACGAGATTAAACTAGACATGGGGATGTCAACGATTATATCTCGGCCAAGTAAAATATCGTGAGACAAAGGGAATCGTATATGAGATTAATTGAATCTCCGGCATTGTGGTTCAATCGAGAAAAGGTTTTCGTTGAGTGTATAGGAATTAATATGGACATCCCGGTCCCGCTATTAATTATTGATATGATCATGTCTATGCATTCTCGAACCCGTAGGGTCACACACTTAACGTTCCGATGAAATTAGGTTTTGCGATGAATTAAATGATGAAGTGAACGAATGGTGATTCGGAGTCTCGGATGGGATCCCGGACGTCACGAGAGGTTCCGGAGGAGTCCGGAGAATAAGATTCATATATGGAAAGTGGTTTCCGGAGGTTTCGGAAAAGTTCGGAAATTATTTAAAGGGTACCGGAAGGTTCCGGAGTGTTCTAGAAGAGTCTAGAAGTGGGACCCATATTTGTATGGGGCCCACATGGTGCAAAGGGGTGCTGCCACCACCTTGGTGGTGCGCACCACCTAAGCCCCATAGGCTGGTGCGGCATAGGAGGGGAGTCCCACTCCTAGTTGGACTAGGAGGTGGGCTCCCACCCCTTTAGGAAAGGGCCCAAGAGGAGTCCTTGTTGGACTCCAACTTGGGGGCAAGACAAGAAGGGGGGCCGGCCGGCCCTGCCCTTGCCCTAGCCGCCACCTATATAAGGAGGGGCAGGGGGGCGCACCACACACCTTGGAGGCTGCCGCAATCCCCCTCTAGCCGCACCCCCTCTCACCCTCAACCCTAGCCGCACCCCTCTCTCCCGGAGGGCTGCCGCCGCCTCACCACCACACCTAGCCGCACCACCCTTGCCCTAGGGGCTGCGCCACCTTGCTCCTCTCCCTCTCCCCTTGCTTGGCTTGGCGAAGCCCTGCTCGCGGAGATCGTCATCGTCACCGGCACTACCGTCGTGCTGCTGAGATCATCAAGGCCACGTCGTCTCGCTTGCGGGATCAAGGAGTCGACGTCTTCATCGAGCTGTACGTGTGGACGCCGCGGAGGTGCTTCCCGTTGCTGCACTTCACCGGATTGGATCTCGAGGATAATACATCTCCTCGCGACTAGACGAGTCTAGTTGCGGGGATCGACTAGCCAACCCCTGCACCGACAAAACGCGTTTGTTGATCTTCGAGGGTAAGAGATTGGATCTCATCTTCGCTATCTTCATCTCATAGATCTAGATCCTTGGGGTTTATTCCGCTTTGCCGCGTAGAAAATTTTTGTTTTCCATGCTGTGACCCCATCACAAACCACATACTCATAAACTTGCTCATGCATCTTGCAATAGAATCTACTGTCACTACTAGTGCGCTGAACGAAATCATAGGGATTGAACTCAAGACGATCACGCTCAAAGTCAAAAGGGGAAATCTTACTCCAAGACGCATGCACCGGTTCCTCCGAGTTGACCACAACCTCACCCCTTTCCTTTGTGGCAGGCACCTTCTTGCTCTTGGCCTTGACATTGCTTGAACTTGCCATCCTTGCTTGAATCAACCTAGCACACCACCAACACCACCAACAAGAGTGGGGATCTCCCCAAAAGCTTCACCAAAGGAGATTTTGTTTGGATAGGATGGTGGATCGGGAGGGAATCTCACAGATCTAAGGGCAAAAGGGGTGGGGGAGTGGAGCAATGGAGGAGGAGGGAGGTGGAGGAGGAAGGGCAACAATTGGGGAGGAGGTATTTTCGTGGGGGAGGGAGGTGGAAGAAGGGGAAAAGTGACCCAAACCGGTCAGATCTGGGGAAAAAAAGGAGATGCCCCGACACCCCGGCCTCGCCCCGGCCTGACCCCAGCCTGGCCGGCCAGGCGCCCGAAGCGGCCGGCCTCACGGGGGAGAGAAGGCCGGCAAGGAGCCCGAAGTGGCCGGTCCCGACACCCCGGACTCGGCCCGGCCTCGCGCAGGGGCAGGCCGGCCACCCAGCCGAAAGACCCGACCTCAGCCCGGCCAGGGCCCGGCCAGGCCGACCTCCCAGAGCACCAACAACAACATGAGAAATAAATCCTCCTTGAACTTGATTTGGCTCGAAATTGTCTTGATCAACCTTGAATTTTCAGATTTGTTTGATTTGAAAATAGCTCCGGAGTGTCACAAGGGGAATGCAAGCATGATAGACATGAAGAAAATGCAAGCAACAAATTTCACACACATAAAGAGAGTCAAAACACAACATTGAATGTGATGAGTTCCAAATAAATCAAAATCAACTCCAAACAAGATCCAACTCCTCACATGAGGAGGTTGGTGGCCGAAGCCACCATATATGAGTGTGTAAGAGTGAGACACCGCGAAGATGTATCTTGGGTTCTCACTCAAAACTCATCATTTAAGCTCACAATTCATGAATTTGAATATAGAGTAGACAAATGAATTCATTAATATAGGCATCATGGGGGGAGGGAGAGCCCAATAGTTAAGACAACACTCCCCCAAAATCCATGCCTACACCTAAACCAAGATAGAAGTTGAAACTATAGGTGTGTATGCAAGATGGTCAATCCAAGCTCCTCGAATCGACGATATTTATCTCATTCCTCAAATAAGTGAATCTTGCTTCATCAAGAGGCTTCGTGAAAATATCGGCAAGTTGATCTTTGGTTGGCACATATTCTAGCTCAATGTCTCCACGGGCAACATGATCTCGAATGAAATGATGACGAATCTCAATGTGCTTGGTTCTTGAGTGTTGCACCGGGTTGTAGGCGATCTTGATAGCACTCTCATTGTCACACAAAAGAGGCACTTTGTCACAATTGACACCGTATTCCTTTAAAGTTTGCCTCATCCATAACAATTGAGTGCAAGCACTAGCGGCGGCCACATACTCGGCTTCGGCGGTGGAGAGAGAAATACAATTTGTCTTCTTAGAAGACCAACTCACCAAGGACCTACCAAGAAATTGGCAAGCCCTGGAAGTTGATTTTCTATCATCTTGAACACCGGCCCAATCCGAATCCGTGAACCCACGAAGAGTGAAAGATGAATCCCTTGGGTACCACAAACCAAACCTTGGGGTATGAACCAAATATCGTAGGATTCTTTTGACCGCCAACATGTGGCTTTCCTTAGGAGCCGCTTGATACCTTGCACACACACCTACACTCAACACAATATCGGGTCTAGATGCACAAAGGTAAAGCAACGAACCTATCATGGAGCGGTAGAGCTTTTGATCCACATCTATACCCTTTGAGTTAAGTTGTAGATGGCATTTGGTATCCATAGGTGTCTTCTTCTCCTTAGCATCGGCCATATTAAACCTCTTGAGCATGTCTTGAATATATTTTACTTGGCTAATAAAAGTCCCTCCTCTCAATTGCTTGATCTCAAATCCAAGGAAGAACTTCAACTCGCCCATCATAGACATCTCAAAGCTATCGGTCATAAGCTTTGAAAATTCATCATTAAAAGCTTTGTTAGACGAGCCAAATATAATATCATCAACATATAGTTGGCATACGAAAAGCTCCCCTTTAACCCTCTTAGTAAAAAGAGTGGGATCGATTTGCCCAACTTGAAATCCACGGTCTAGCAATAACTCTCTAAGGTGCTCATACCACGCACGTTGTGCTTGTTTAAGTCCATAGAGCGCCTTATCAAGCTTGTAGACGTGGTTAGGAAAGTTGGGGTCCTCGAACCCCGGGGGTTGCTTAATGAACACCAACTCTTTTAAGGGACCATTAAGAAAGGCACTTTTAACATCCATTTGTTGCAATTTAAAGTTATAACGGGACGCATAAGTAAGAAGGATACGGATGGACTCAAGGCGAGCCACGGGAGCATAGGTCTCGCCAAAATCAATGCCTTCAACTTGAGAGTACCCTTAAGCCACCAATCTAGCCTTGTTCCTCACAACCATGCCATGCTCATCTTGCTTGTTCTTGAAAATTCAATTTGTGCCAATAACATTGCGGCACTCCTTTGGCTTCTCAACTAGCTTCCACACTTTATTGCGCTCGAAATTGTTGAGCTCTTCATGCATGGCTAGCAACCAATCCGGATCTTCAAGGGCTTCAGACACTTTCTTCGGTTCCACCATGGCAATATGAGCTTGATGATCACTAAAGTTTGTCAATTGCCTCCGGGTGGAAACTTTGCCTCTCACATCACCAATAACCTTCTCAAGAGTATGTTCATGAAGTTCTATGGTTCTTGCAACTCTAGCTCGACGACGGGCTTCGATATCCTCATTGCATCTTGGAGGTATCACTTGATCATCTTGATCATTTGAGTCCCCGTCTTGACCGGAAGGATGACCTTGATCATTACTAGGTGCGGCTTCAACATTTGAAGAAGAAGAAGATGATTGAGCAAGGTATTGATCATGGCTAGCATCACGGATAGAAGAGTTGGGGCTCTTGCATAGCAACTTGATCAAGGGGTTGAGGGTCTTCAACTTGTTCTTTGGTTGGTGCAATAGGCTCTTCATTGGCTAGATTTTCTTGAGTAGATGAAGGCTCCACATGAGTAGAGCATTGTCCTTCTCGATCCGCCACAAGGGGTTCCTCAATAGGGCGGAAAAATCCCACACCCATTCTTTTTATGGCTTCTTGAGTAATTACATCATCTACATCGGAAACATGAAATTGCGCCACTTGGGAGCCGTTATTTTCCTCGAACACCACACTACAAGATTCTATGATACGCCGTGAGGCTTTATCATAGATTCTATAAGTGTGGGATTCGCCACCGTAACCAACAAATATACCCTCTAGAGATTTAGATTCGAATTTAGTTAAGCGACAACCTTTAATCAAATAGAAACACTTACAACCGAAGACACGGAAGTAGGAGATGTTAGGCTTGTTACCAGTGAGGATCTCATAGGGAGTCTTGTTCAACCCTTTGCGGAAGTAGAGCCGGTCGGAGGAGTGACAAGCCGTGGATATAGCCTCCGCCCAAAAGTCAACGGAGTCTTAAACTCCGCTAACATGGACCTTGCTATATCCATAAGAGTCCGGTTCTTCCTCTTAGCTACACCATTTTGTTGAGGGGTATAGGTTGCAGAATATTGATGACGAATGCCCTCTTCACTAAGAAACTCATTGAGGGTGTAGTTCTTGAACTCGGAGCCATTATCACTTCTAATAGCCAATATAGGGACATTGTGTTGACGTTGCATTTCAATGGAGAAGTCGATGAAGGTTTGTTGGGTCTCACTCTTCGACTTGAAGAAATAAACCCAAGTAAATCTTGAATAGTCATCAACAATCACCAAGCAATACTTCTTCCCACCAAGACTTGCTTCGGGAACGGCACCAAAAAGATCCACATGGAGGAGCTCCAAGATCCTCTTGGATGAAATAATAGTCTTGGAAGGATGGGGAGAATCATGCATCTTTCCTTCAACACAAGCCCTACAAACACGATCTTTGGCAAAAGAAACATCTTCTTTTAGTCCGAGAATGTGGCCACGCTTGTGAAGACTTTGCAAAGTTCTCATGTTGACATGGGCTAGGCGGCGATGCCACAACCAACCCTTGTCGGCCTTTTCGAATAGGCACATCGAATTTGAAGTGGTTTCCCCCGAAAAGTCAACCACAAACAAATCATCCTCGACGTACCCAACGAAAGCGACCTTTAGAGTCTTGCTCCACAAGAGTACCACAACATCAATATCAAAGAAGACGGCGAAACCCATCTTATTAAGTGCACGAACGGAAAGTAAATTAAAACCAAGGTCTTTGACAAGCATGACATTCGCTAAGGTGATATCCTTAGCGACTACCACCTTACCAAAGCCCAATACCTTTGATTTTGATCGATCTCCATAAGTGACGGTTGCTTCATTTAGATTTGGTCTCAACTCCATCATCAACTCCTTGCTTCCGGTCATATGTTTTGTGCATCCACTATCAAGCACCCATTTTGACCCACCGAAAGCATAGTCCTACAAGAAATCATTGCTTGGATTTAGGTCCCCATTTTTCAATGGGTCCTCTTCTGTTAGCAACAAGGGTATTAGGAACCCAGATAAAACGATCAATGGGTACATTTCTAGGACCAACAAACTTAGCATAGACATCCCCATAATAATCAACAAAGATAATGTAGTGAGGGTTAGTCTTTCCCTTCTTTCCACTTGCCTTGTTGACGAAATCCCTTGCCATGGACGGACTCTTCCAAAAGACTTTAGATGTGAGAGCCGCATAGTCCTTGAGAGTATCTTGAATTTCTTTGGGATCCCAATGTGACACATCTTCTTGAGCCTCATCATCATCGTCTTTCTCCACAACCTTGGCCTTCAAAGCAAGTGAAGATCCTCTATGCATTCCAATGGCCCGGGCTCGAGCATCTTCGGCGTTCTTGGCGGCCACCTTGTATGCCGCCATATCTTGCATGACCTCATTAGATGACATGAGGTGGTAGTTGTGTCTTCCTTGGAGACTCTTCAAGTCGGTGGATTCAAATGGCCAAAGGGCGCTCACATACTTCCTCTTGATCCAAGCATCATCCACATAGTTTGCACGAAGAGCTCGGAATTGAGTAGCAAGGGTCTTGAGTCTTCGATACATTTCCTCACGATCATCACCCTCAACCATGAAAAAGCCCTCGGCTTGGTTGCTCAAAGCTTCAAATCTATTCCTTTGCATGCTCTCATTACCGACAAACTCTTGAGTGAGAATATCCCAAGATTCTTTGGCGGTGGTGGGCAAGCTCGATGAGAGACATGTGCTTTTCTCCCACGCGGTGTGAATTATGTTGAGAGCCAAGTCATTGAGTTGTCCATCCACAACTTCTCTTCTTGTCATGTTGTTTGGATCGACGGCCTTGAACCCCACTTGAATGATTCTCCATAGCTCGCTCGAAGCGCTCTTGATATGAGATCTCATCATAAATTGCCAATTAGTAAAACAAGATGGATTAAAATTAGGTGGATCACCCCTATTATTTATATGATAATGCGGGATAGGTGGGTCGACGGAGTACTTAAATGGAACACCATGGTACTCCTCCTTCCCATCACCAATTTTAGGAGGGG